>OW240923.1:55373324-55394007 GCA_933207985.1 Pelobates cultripes
GCACTATATATTAAAAAAAATATGCAGGTTTGTATTCCAAATGCTGTAGTATTCCTTTAAAGGGACACTACTTCCAAAATGTCAACCCCAATTTTTTTCTAATCGTTTGGTAGATATGCTCCCTATGAAAACATGGATGTTTTGCCTTCTCTCAGTTTAGTTCCTTCTACTGAGCTAAGCAACAATAACAGGACTGGTTGTCTTGACAACAGGGTATGTAAAATTTATGAAAGTGACAATTTCAATTAAGTTACACTTTTTGTAAAATACAAAAAAAAAAAAAAAAAAAAAAAAAAAAAATCACAAAGTAGTTCAGAACTGTTTCAGGGATTAAACTACTGAACCAAGCAATGGTAAAGAATACATAAAATAGGAGCCTTTATTGAAGATGTTCTCAAACTACAATAATCCTCTTAATTATCCAGTTTTTCACCCAATCAATAAGCAAACTCCTTTTCAAGATTCCACTATGTGCAGGATAATGTGTACTTCATCACATCCTCCTAATCCGTTTGTCTGCCACCATCTTCCACTTATTATACAGTAGCTTGAGCATATGTAGGAGTATTCTTACCTCCTTTTTAGATGGGGCAGTGCTTTCCTCTTCTGTTTCAGAAGCTGTGTATGCCTGATTATAGTCCATATCATCTTCCTCTTCTGAGAATGAAGGAAATAAGCATTTATAATACGAAAAGAAATATACACAATTTTTTTTTTATATATTAAACGGCAGGCTTTTGAACCAAATTTTATGGGGGCGCCGGGGAGGGGAGTAAATGTAGTAAAGCTCAGGCACTGTTTGATTAATCACCATTAAAACAAAAAAGTACCAGTAAATTAGACTACACACTAACAATTTATAAATTTGTTATGGGATCCTACACATCTCTCATATGTGAAAGAGAGCAGTCATCAATTGTCCCATCCACTCCATAGACCTGGGTTTGAAAATGTAACCTGGAACTTACAGGAACACTATAAGGTCAGGAAAGCAAACGTGTATTCCTGACCCTTTAGTGTTATAACCACCATTTTGGTGGCTTACGCCCCCAACCCCTTTAAAAAGTAAAAAAAATAACCTTATTTCCAGCACCACACAGACTTGCCAGCGTTGGCCATGCCCTCAGTCCGCAAGAATTCATAATATTTAGCCAATCCAATGCTATGGGAAAGCATTGGATTGCCTGAAATCGGGCAAGGAGGTGTAACGAGGCCAAACCTCGGCTTGGCCAATCAGCACCTCCTCATAGAGATGCATTGAATCAATGCATCTCTATAAAGGAAAATTCTGTGTCTCCGTGCAGAGCAGGGAGACGCCGAACGGCAGTGCTGCACACTGTGCAGCACTGCCCCAGGAAGCACCTCCAGTGGCCATCTGTGGAGTGGCCACTGGAGGTATCCCTAGGGGGCAAAGTAAATTTACATGAATTCCTGAAGGGAACGATTATACTCACCAGAACAAATACAATAAGCTGTAGTTGTTCTGGTGACTATAGTGTCCCTTTAAGACTTTTCATGGACTATTACATGGACTTGTCTTGAAGGGTTAGAAAGCAACACATACACAAATAGCTATACACTTACACAGACCTTAAGCAGCTCATTCAACTACACAATTTTCCACACACTGCATTAGCTGTGCAGGGTAAAATGAGAATGGAGTACACTACAGAAAGATTTTTAAGATTCTGATTTTAGAATATTTAAAGTCTTGTGAAAAAGGAAGTCATCTCACATCAACAAACATTAATGATTTTGATATTGTCACTGAATATGTAAATAAAGGTTAAAAAAAAAAAAAAACCCACGACAATTTGAATAAAGCCACCTAAGCAATCTAGAAAAGAAAAGAGGAAGGAGAAAAAAAAAGTAATCTCTTCAATAAGTAAATACATCTTAAAACGGAAGCAAATGTTAATAGTTTGTTACCTGTAGTCACAGGTATAGAAACCATCTCTTCTTGCCTGATCTCTTTGAGTTGAAGAATCTTCTCAAGTACCTGTGGAATCTTAGGACCAGTTGATGAATCATCAGACTAAAAGAAAGAAATTAGATTTTTTTTTTTTTTTTATTATATAAAAAGAAATACAAATACATATATATTTTTTATATCTACATTCATACATTATATATATATATATACACACACACACACACACACACACACACACACACAGTGTAAATATTGGCCAGCACACACGATCTTGAAGTAAAATGGTACTTTATTGAGAAATCTTTAAAAAAAAAAAAAAAGATCTACGTTTCAGCCCACGACCGGGGCTTTCATCATTAATGGGTTGATCCTGATGAAAGCCCCGGTCGTGGGCTGAATCGTCGATTTTAAGATTTTTCAATAAAGTACCATTTTACTTCAAGACTGTGAATGCTGGCCAATATTTACAATTTGTATATAATTTTTGGTTGTGGCTATTTATTGCACCCGGCAATTATATTTGCAGAGTACTGCTGTGTATACATCTGAGTGCAAGGACTGGACATTTTTACACACACACACACACACATATATATATATATATATAAATAAATAATGATAGCACTCCAAGGATTTCAAAAATATTGTGAAAAAAGCTTTTATTCAGGCATCTACCACAGAAGACCAACGTTTCAGTTCTCTAAGGAACTTTCGTCAGGATCCTACTTTAGGTATTTCCTAAATAGGTGCGTTCTAGGGAACTTCTTAAAAGGACCAGACGCAAAATGCCTAGTGGCTGTAACTTTTTAGGGGTTTAAACAAATTTTCATCAAAAGCGTCCTCAACAGTATTGCGCATTGTTACTGAATTATATGATACAAACAGTATCAGAAAAAATATTTGCCTTATATACAGCGAAATTTGTTCCAATTGTCTAAAGCAAGAGCAACTCACCTCTCTCAACTCTTCAGTAGGTGGCTGGTTGATTACACGGGGTCGGGTGATAGTGGGCAGCAGTGGAGGTATGGAGGATGCAATGGGAAGGTTTCCTAAACACAAAATAAACCGATGTGAAAAAAATGCCAAAAAGGTGACAAGGTATGAACAACAGAATCTGGAAAATTACCTCTAGGGAGAAGCAAGGAACGTGTGGTGGAGTTATCTTGCTCAAGAAGAGTAGCCTGGAAAATAGAAATATCTTAAGTAAGAATAAGCGACATATGAATAGTGGAAAAAATATATCGGTATTAGACAATACTAAGTCTGAATATTTTGAGCAAATATGAAGACAAAAATGTATTCAGATCTAGTTTACTTTTGGACGGCTGTCAGCTTGAATAAATAATGAGATTACCTGTTGCGGCTTACTGCCTTCAGAGTCAGAATTGATACGAGATGTCAAACCCAATGGGAACCCAAGTCCTAGAGTAGTAGATGGTGGTGGCCCTGAGAGAGGCATTCCTGCCATCTGAATGGGAGAGAACATAAAGCATTAATCTTCAAGATATTAAAAAGAAAAGAGCAGACAACAAAAGCAATCACGCAAAAAATATGATAAGCATGAAATAAGAGCATGTAGACAGGAAGTAAGTAACACAAGTACTTATTGTGCCAGAACGCCTCAAGGCGAATTCTTACCTTCGTTGGTTAAAACTTTTCTTTGAGCGGTGTACAAAATGCCATTTTCCAGCACAAACTTTGACATAAATTGGTTAAAGAATGGTGGCAATTTAAGGCAAAATATACACTATAAGATAACCTGGAGAGTGTGCTTTCTCAAAAGGAAATCCTAATGTGAACAGTCAAACTGCTAAAATGCCTCAAATCCATCCATGAAAATTCTAACCATAGAAACTGAAATTGCCTGGCATTGTAGCTTCACATAATAGTAACAACGGCACAAAATAGGAGTATTGTTGTACTTAGCAGATGCAGCTGAACACAATATGGGGCTTAGCACACACCAGCTTTAAGAAATACACATAAAAAAAAAACAAAAAAAAAAACCTTGTTACGTGTGTATGTCAAAAAAATAGAAAAAGCACAAATTTACTGCATTATTTAGCAGAATTTGGCAGAGAAATGGCTAAGAAAAAAAGTGTCAACCTTTATAGCGTGTGATGTCTACTTTATATAACTATATACTGCTGTGGGGAAATTTTGTTTTCTGTGATAGCTATTAAGCTTACAAGACAAACATCCAAACATCCAAAATAGTTTCAGATGGGAATTTTATTTTACTCCTTGTATTTTGTGACCTGTAACTTTAAAAATAAACTGAAATCCTATGTATATTATGTTCAATGTAAATCACGACAAAAATGTATTTTGAATTACTTTTTCCAAGCTGAACATATTATGCACATGTTATTATTGCTAATTATGGGGGGTATATAATATGTGTTGGTGCAATAAATAAGAAAAATGCAAACTGCAGTTAAACACAACCAAGCTGTTTTGGAGTATCACCTTTAAAAAAAAAAAATGTTTTTATATATATATATATATATATATATATATATATATATATATATATATATATATATATATATATATATATATATATATATACATATACATATACATACATATACATATATATACATACATACATACATATGTAAAAAACAGATAAAATTTGTATCTTGTAATACCTTTTTTATTGGACTAACAGAATATTTTAATGACCAGCTTTCGGGAGAACCTCCCTTTCTCAAGTCTGAAGCATTTCTGTCGTCTTGCTCAGAAATGCTTCAGACTTGAGAAAGGGAGGTTCTCCCGAAAGCTGGTCATTAAAATATTCTGTTAGTCCAATAAAAAAGGTATTACAAGATACGAATTTTATCTGTTTTTTACATCTACATCACTGGACTAACACGGCTACAATCTCTACTTGAACACGATTAAAATAAATATACATACATACACACAAAAAAAAAAAAAATATTCTTGGCACTCACCCTTTCATGTAAATCCAATTTAGCCTAAGTGCAATCCCGCATTGAAGATATATAAACAAAAGTAAAGAGATGCACTCTGAGGACTTAGTAAGTGAAAAAAGGGTAATTTATTCCAATAGGTATTACATCAAAAATTAGCTTGAGAAAGACCTGAATGGGTCGAACCGACGGCTAATTTTTGATGTAATACCTATTGGAATAAATTACCCTTTTTTCACTTACTAAGTCCTCAGAGTGCATCTCTTTACTTTTTTTTTTTTTATATTTATTTTATTTATCAATGTTTTCCTTTCCTTTTATACATAGTCAAATAGACAGTTATTATACTGATTTTATAAATATCAATATTACTTCCTTAGTTTTACTACAGTGATATATAATTATTTAATCTTCTGGAACATTATAGCATTAACATTATTTAATGTTCACAACAACAAAACATACACAAAAAAAAACAAAAAAAAAACACATTTATATGAGACTCGATGAGGGGTGGGTGTCAGACAACTCGTTATTATATAGGGAATTTGGAGGTCCAGGGTATCCAAAGCTCTTTCAGATCCTTAGTTAGAGATTCCATCTTATATTGAAACCTTATTTGCTCCATTATTTCTTGCCAAAGTGGTGGGTTAGGAGATTTCCATGCTCTGGCGATATTAATTTTTATTGCCAAAAATATATGTGTCATAATGTATTTTTGTTGTTTATCATTTGTTTTATAATCCATATTGAACAGAAACATTTCAGGGCTAATTGCTACCTCCTTAAAGATACTTTTCATTAAGTCTAGCATTTGAGTTTTGATGTTATTCAGGCCCGAACAGGCCCACCATATATGTAGCATAGTGCCCTCTTCTCTTTTGCATCTCCAGCATTCTTTTGAATAAGATGGAGATATTTTATGAAGTCTAACCGGGACCATATACCACCTATAGATAATCTTCAAGTGCGTTTCAAGTAAGGATATATTGTGTATACTTTGTTTTACTAACATTGTAGCATTTGTCCATTCTTTAAGTGGGAGGGATTTCCCCATATCCCTCTCCCACTTACCAAATGGAGGCACATCAACAACATTATCTAATATATCAAACAATTTATTAAATCTAGAGATTCCTCCTTTTTTTGACTGCATATAATATAGGGTTCAAGATAGTGATCTTTAATCAATATTTTAGTTAAGAGGAAATTCTTGATCCTTAGGTATTGGAATATTTCGCTCGGTAAAAACTTGTATTTTAGTTGTAATTGTGTATATGTCACCAGTTTAGATCCTTCGTATAGATTTCCAATTTTTTTTAATGCCAAGATGAATCCAAGTTTTAATATTTATATCTGACATAGCATATTGAAGTATATCTATAGGTGTATTAAGCAATATTTTTCCTTTAAGTTTCAGCTTAATATTCAAATATTTTGCAAAATCCACCATATCTCCTATAATTTTATTAGGAAACTTTTCCATATCCAGAGCCCCCAGGTTCAGAAGTCCTAGCCAACCTAAGATATTTAACTTTTGCCCTGGTACTGATTTCTGTTCAATTTTAATCCAAGATTTAGATATTTCTTGGTCCAAATTTAACCATGTCATAAGTTGGGAGGCCCTATTTGCCTCATACATCTTAATCACATCAGGAAATGCTATTCCCCCTTTCCGGTAGCTTCTACATAGAATTTCCGTCGCTATTCTGGGTGGTTTATCACGCCATATATAGCTAGAAAATAAATTTTGAAAACGCTTCAGGATGCCCCGTTCGATATTGTATGGAATCATCCTAAAAAAGTATGTAAGTTTTGGCATTAAGTACGATTTGGTAATGTTAACTCTTCCTATCCAAGATGGTTCTAATCTCTTCATTTTATGTATCTGGGATTGTAGATCCCTATATAGATCATCAAAATTTATCCGAATTGTCTTTGAGATATTAAATGTTGTTATCTTTATACCTAGATATTCAATTTTATCTTTTACACATTCTATATGGAAATAGGAATGCAAAGTTTCCAACTGTACCTTGGTCAATAAAGCATCTCTTTACTTTTGTGTGTGTGTGTGTATATATATATATATATATATATATATATATATATATATATATATATATATATATATATATATATATATATATATATATATACACACACACACACACACACACACACACATACACACATATACACATATACACACACACACACACACACACACTCTCTCACCTGCGCAAGCCTTGCAGCTGTAGAAAGCTCATTTTCTTCACGGACCTGAATAAAAAGGGTAAAATAACAAGAGTTGTAGAACCCAAGTATAGGATATAATAAATATATGGGAAGAAAGACTAAGTATGTTGATTATGTGTATAATGCCACCAAAACTCCTTAAGCGAGATGGAAATCTGTGTGAACAGGTTTTGCAAACCAACAAATTATGTAGATTTGTGTAAAAATATAATCATTTTAAAAATCTTTCATCCAACCTGTACATTGTTTGTGGGTCGATCAATCAGTTCCTCTCTGATTCCTAAAAAAAAATAAAAAAAAAAAAAATGCAGAAGTTACGATTGTGCATGTGTAAAAAAAATAATGACATGCATAGAGAATATTAAATGGCTTGCATAACACCGCCATCGCGGAGATCATCAATCTTGATGATCTCACACATAGGAAAGCATTTGGAGGATAACGCACATCCGCTTCAAATGCCATGCTGCGTCAATCACATCTCCTTGTTGAGATGCATTGAATCAATGCATCTCTATGGGGCACATTCAGCGCCTCCATGCAGAGCTTGGAGATGCTGAACGCAGGTGCTAAACAATGTGCAGTACTGGACTAGAAATCACCTTTAGTGGCCGTCTGAGTGACTGTCACTAATTGTTACTAGTCAGCAATGCAAATTTTTTTTAGCTGGCTCCTAGATTCCAAATAAATTTGTGTCAAGCCCTGAGTTACAGCATATAATAAAACATAGCATAAGTCTGTGAGAAAACAAATGTAACATTATGGCAAGTCCTTACTAAAACTGGTATGGGCCACACCAATCCGTACGTGCAATGGACAACAGTCAAAGACTGAGAGCATCACATATTTATATAGCACTAGCAAATTCTGTAGCACTGTACAATGGGTGGACCAGCTGGCATTGACCAGCAACTTAGCTGCGTCTGGTGTTAAATAGGGGCGGATGCGAACTATGTTTTTGAGATGGAAGCGGCAGGATTTGGCGATCAACTGGACATGGGGGGGTAAAGGAGAGGATGGAGTCAAAGAGAACACCTAGGCAGTGAGCCTGCGAGGTAGAGGTAACGGTGGCGCTGTTGACTTGGAGGGAGACAGACATGGGAGTAGCAAAACTTGAGGGAGGGAAGACAAGAAGTACTGTTTTGGACAGGTTCAATTTAAGGAAATGAGCAGCCATCCAGTTGGCAACAGCAGAGAGGCAGTCAGATACACGAGTCAAGAGGGGTGGTGAGAAATCAAGGGAGGACAGATAAATTTGCTTGTCATCCGCATAGAAATGATAATGGAAGCCAAAGGAGCTAATGAGTTTACCAAGGGAGGCAGTGTAGATTGAGAATAGAGGACCAAAGACAAACCCTTGCAGGACACCAACATAGAGGGATTGGGGAAAAGAAGCAGAGAAAGAAGCACTGAATGAGTGCAAGGAAAGGTAGGAAGTGCACCAGCAGAGCGGTATCTCGTAGACCGATATTACAGAGGATGAGAAGAAGCTGTTTAGTCATCCACCCTTGTCATTCCTTGGAAAACAATGATAATCCCAATTAATCTCAATTTTAAAAATTGCCACTGAATTTGGAGAGTATTCCAGCAAAAGATTTACTTAATATGTTTCACGGTTCAGATTCCAAGTCACATATTGCTTCAAATTATATTCTATTGTATTATTCACCTGTCGTTCCATAGAAAATAGCAATAATCCCAGGTAATTTCTATTTTGCAATCTGCTGCTGTACTTGGGGAACACCTGTGGTAAAGATTAATTTCCTACATAACACAGATTTGCCTGCAGTGAGTTTATGAGTTGCTTCCCATTATACTTTATGGGCATTCTCTTTATTATTCTTTATAAAGCGTCAACAAGTTACGTAGCGCTGTACAATGGGTGGACTAACAGACACGTATTTGTAACCAGACAAATTTGACGCACAGAAACAGAGGGATTAAGGGCCGTGCTCAATGAGCCTACATGCTACTGGGAGTGGGGTATAATGACACAAAATATAAGGGTAGGGTAGAAAAGTAGGTTGCTAGGATATTATTCACTGAAGGTTTAGTGTTTTGTTTTGATGACAGTTTCAGGAGAGGAATTAGGGTGCAGGGAGGAAAAGCTGTTGACAGTTTAATTGATATGCTTTCCTAAATAAGTACGTTTTCAAAGATTTTTTGAAGGAGTGGAGATTGGGTGAGAGTTTAACAGAGAGGGGTAGGGTGTTCCATAGGAACAGTGCAGCCCTAGAGAAGTATTTAAGGTGAGCATCAGAGGTAGGAGTACGTCTCCGACCGAGCGTAGGGGCCTAGACGGGACATATTTGTGTATTAGTGAGGATAAGTAGGTGGGAGCAGCATTGTGTAGAGATGTGTAAGCAAGTGTCAGGATCTTAAATTGAGCATTACTGGAAGCCAATGGAGGGACTGAAGGTGCTGGCGGGGAGGTGCTGGCGGGCAGGAAGATAAGCCTTGCCGCTGACTTTATTTTAGACTGTAACGGGACAAGTTGGGAACACGCAAGACAACTGAGAACCGGATTACAGTAGTCAAAGCGAGAGAGGACAGCAGCATGATACCTTTGCCATATCAGGTGCTAAATATGGTAGGATGCGCACAATGTTTTTGAGGTGAAATGGCAGGATTTGGCGATTGATTGGGCATGAGGGGTGAAGGAGAGGTCGGAGTCAAAGAGAACACCTCAAGACAAGGTGCTGCAGCAACTAAAGAAAGTTAATATAAACAAAGCTCCAGGGCCTGACGGTATCCATCCACGTGTACTTAAGGAACTAAGTGCAGAAATAAGTGAACCTCTGTTTTTAATCTTTCAAGATTCTTTTCTTTCAGGAAGTGTTCCGGAGGATTGGAGGAAGGCAGATGTGGTTCCTATATTCAAAAAAGGGTTCAAAATCCTTGCCTGGAAATTATAGACCTGTGAGCTTAACTTCTGTGGCTGGTAAAATATTTGAAAGTTTATTAAGGGATAATATTCAAGAATTCCTTGAGAAGAACATTGTTATCAGCAAAAATCAGCATGGTTTTATGAAGCACAGGTCATGTCAAACTAACTTGATTGCGTTCTACGAAGAAGTAAGTAGAAGTATAGATCAGGGTGTTGCAGTGGATGTGATCTATTTAGATTTTGCCAAGGCATTTGATACAGTTCCACACAATAGATTAGTGTTCAAACTCAAGGAAATCGGTCTAGATGAAAATACTTGTTCTTGGGTAGAACATTGGCTTAAAAACAAAGTACAAAGAGTTGTCATTAATGGTAAATTTTCAAGCTGGACAGAGCTGGCAAGTGGTGTCCCTCAGGGGTCTGTTCTGGGACCCCTTCTATTTAACATGTTTATAAATGATCTTGAAAACCGCATTGAAAGTCATGTTTCAGTGTTTGCAGATGACACAAAACTTTGTAAAACAATACAATGTGAGCAAGATATTACTTTGCTGCAGAGGGATTTAGATAGACTGGGAGACTGGGCACTCAAATGGCAGATTAAATTTTATGCTGAAAAATGCAAAGTTATGCACTTCGGCGTAAAGAATACACAAGCAACGTATACCCTTAATGGAAGCGAATTAGGGATAACAACACATGAAAAGGACTTGAGAATTGTTATAGACAACAAACTATGCAACAATGTGCAATGTCAATCAGCAGTGGCCAAGGCCAGTAAGGTATTGTCATGCATGAAAAAGGGCATTCATTCTCGGGACAAGAATATAATTTTGCCTCTTTATAAATCACTGGTAAGACCCCATATTGAATATACTGTGCAATTTTGGGCACCTGTTCTAAAGAAGGATATTATGGCACTAGAAAAAGTGCAGAAGCGGGCTACAAAATTAATAAAAGGAATGGAACATATCGGCTATGAAGAAAGGTTAACAAATTTAAACCTATTTAGTTTAGAAAAACGTCGCCTGAGAGGGGATATGATAACATTATACAAATATATTAGGGGCCAATACAAACCATTGTGTGGAAATCTATTCACAAACCGGACTTTACATAGGACACAAGGCCATGCGTTTAGACTGGAAGAAAGAAGATTTCGTCTAAGGCAAAGGAAAGGTTTTTTTACTGTAAGAACAATCAGGATGTGGAATTCTCTGCCTGAAGAAGTGGTTTTATCAGAGTCCTTACAGATGTTCAAACGGCTACTAGATGCATACTTGCAAGAACAGAATATTCAAGGATATAATCTTTCAATGTAGGGTAATAACTGCTTGATCCAAGGATAAATCTGACTGCCATTCTGGGGGTCAAGAAGGAATTTTTTTCCTAGCTTGTTGCAAAATTGTGCTTCAAACTGGGTTTTTTTGCCTTCTTTTGGATCAACAGCAAAAAACAAATGTGAGGAAGGCTGAACTTGATGGACGCAAGTCTCTTTTCAGCTATGTAAATATGTTACTATGTAACCTAAGCAGCAAGCCTTAGAGGTAGAGCAGATAGTAGCGCCATTGACTTGGAGGGACACGGACAAGGGAGTAGCAACACTTGAGGGAGGAAAGACCAGAAGTTCTGTTTTGGACAGACTGAGGTTAAGAAAGTGAGCAGCCATCCAGTTGGAAATGGCAGAGAGGCAGTCAGAGACACGAGTCAAGATGGGCAGAGAGAGATCAGGAGAGGACAGGTAGATTTGTGTGTCATCTGCATATAAATGATAATGGAAGCCAAAGGAGCTGATGAGTTTACCAAAGGAGGCAATATAGATTGAGAACAGTAGAGGACCAAGGACAGAACCTTGCGGAACGCCAGAGAGGGGTTGGGGAGAAGAGGCAGAGACAGAGAAAAACACTGAAAAAGCACTGGGAGAGTAGGACGAGCACAAATAGAGAGCAGTACCTCATAGACCGAGATTATGGAGAATGAGAAGAAGCTGTTGATGATTAACAGTGTCAAAGGCAGCAGAAAGATCAAGGAGAATTAGGATAGAGTATTGGCCGCGAGATATAGCAGCTTTTAAGTCGTTGGATACTTTGGTCACAGCTGTTTCAACAGAGTGATGAGCGCGGAATCCAGACTGAAGTGGGTCAAGCAGAGAGTTGGATATGAGGAAGTCTGTCAATCTCGCATACATAACTCTCTCAAGAATCTTGGAGGCAATTGGCAGTAGCGATATAGGGCGGTAGAAGGATAAAGAGTTGGGGTCAAGGTTGGGCTTTTTCTGAATGCGTTATGGTTGCATGCTTGAAGGGTGAGACAGAGATAAGATACGAGGGAATAGGATCAAGGGAACAGGTGGTGCGCTGGAGGACCGGAGCAGAGCAGAAACCTACCGCTGTAGTAGGTGCAAGTGAGCATAGAATAGTATAGTGAGTGGGGTTGGGTGATGTATTGATTGTAGAAATCTTCACTGTGAAGTGAGTTGCAAAGTTTGAGGCAAACAGGGTTGTAGGATGAGGGGGAGCAACAGGGCGAATGAGAATGATGGCATTAAAAGTGTTTAATAGGCATTTGGTTTGGCGGGACAGTGTGCTTATGTTCTCTGAGTCTATCACTACCCACCCTACTTCACCCAAGTTAACAAGGTATGTACAGGCCGAGCACAAACAGCAGAGACGTGGCCAAGGATGCTAATTCACTTAAAAGTGGTGAAGTAGTTGTGAAGCTCTGCGTGTTCTTTTAAAGAAATATTCCAAGCACCTTAAACCACTAGAGTGTCTTGGCAGACATTCAAGGTAAGTGGTGACAAATAACCTGGCTCTTCCGCAGCCAGAAAGCTCCCTGCATTGAGCTATCCTGTGATACAGGGAGGTGCTTATTTTACGCTCAGTCAACTAGCTTGCACTTAGCGAAGTGGAGCTAATGGAAGCTACCTGCAGGACCTTCCAGATCCACAGGCAGATGCAACAGAGTGAAGGTAAGTTTACAAACCATTAACTATTTACCCTGGGAAGGCACCCCAGCAGGCTGAAATAGTTATGTTATTGGAGTGTTTATTTCATCTATACATAGGATAAGTGACTCAGATGTGTAATTATTTGAAGATCACTTCATCCTACATCATGAAGCCCCTAGTTTGGACACGTGTTTGCATCAAAATCATGTCCATAGCATTCTAAATTGCAAAAAGCCTTTTGTGGCTTTTGGAGATGATCAAAACACACCTAAATCCACCACAGAGACCATATATGTTTGTTTTTACTTTTTCTAAGCACACCATAAATTACATAAACACTGTACACAAAATTTCAGTTGCATGTTTTAGGGAGACTAAATCAAATGTATTAACAGCTACGATGTTATCCTTGCATTTTATAAAAAGCAACCCAACACACCCATTCCTGTAGAACTCTCTTCCCTTCTCCTTTAGACTTTCACCCAGTCTCCATACCTTTAAATTGGGGGGGAGAAAACACTTCAGTAAAGTGTATGAATTAAACTTGTAACAGCTTTCCCTACCCGCACCTTGATTTCTCTCCTGCAACAGTCAACACACAAAAAAAAAAACACACTAAACCCTCATTGAATACTTTTCTACCTCTAACCTTCCTCACCTTTCGTGTCACTATTCCCTCTAGCATGTAAGCCCATTGAGCAGGGCCCCCAACCCCTCTGTTCCTGTGCGTCCAACTCATCTAGTTACAATGAAGTGTCCGTTAGTCCACTCCTTGAATAGTGCTGCAGAATTTGTTGGCGCTTTATAAGTAATAATAACCTGTGCTTCTTAACAGACACAAGGAGGAAAACCATTTATGAAGTATATCCAGCACCAGCTATTTCCCCATAGGCAAGTATTGATTAAATGCTTTCCTACTGGGAGGTCTTAGGGCCTGCTTGTCGAGGGTTGTCGGTGGAGACGGAGTCGCATCCAAGCGCCGAAAGGCATTGGCACTTGGATCTGATAAGTAAATAAAGGGGTTTTAACCCTTTAGGTACCGGGGTGGGAGGGGGAGCGCAAGGTAGTGGGGAAGCTATAATAACAGGAATACAGCTTTCCTGGCACTATAGTATCTTTTTAACTAATCTACTAAATAACTGCACACACGTCAAATTAAAGGACCACTATAGTGCCAGGAAAACATACTCGTTTTCCTGGCACTATAGTGCCCTGAGGGTGCCCCCACCCTCAGGGTCCCTCTCCCGCCCGGCTCTGGAAGGGGGAAAGGGGTAAAAACTTACCTTTTTCCAGCGCTGGGCGGGGGAGCTCTCCTCCTCTTCTCCTCCCCGTCGGCTGAATGCACACGTGCGGCAAGAGCTACGCGCGCATTCAGCCCGTCGCATAGGAAAGCATTGTCAATGAGACAGCCACTAGAGGATTAGGGGGAAGGCTTAACCCATTCATAAACATAGCAGTTTCTCTGAAACTGCTATGTTTATAAAAAAATAAAAATGGGTTAACCCTAGCTGGACTTGGCACCCAGACCACTTCATTAAGCTGAAGTGGTCTGGGTGCCTAGAGTGGTCCTTTAAGGACTCTCAAAAATGAGATCAAGTGGAATAAAAAAAAAAATGAGGCTAACAAAATTCAAGCTGTGACAATGCACATTGATAAGTAAGCCAGGCGGCAGAAAAACACACAAAAGCAGTGTAATCTGGCCTGCAAGCTAGTGCAGGTCAGTGGGTGTAGCATACATTACATTGGTTATAGGATACTTTGTTGAGGTTTACACTGAATCTTATTTTATGGCATTTCATTTATCTGATATCGAGTCCATACTAATAACCAGAGGATGATGATCAGCCGCCAGTGTACCGCCACCCACGAGACAGCGATATTTCGCAAACCTTGTGGGCAACGACAATATTGTCGGATGTGTAAATCCTTTCTCCCGAGAGTAATACGAATGAACACATAAAATGAACAACCGCAACAAATGTATGTATTTAAATCTTACCCTCTGCAGTCTCCGCCATGTTTTATTAGCTACTGAAAACGACTATACTATGAGAGTCGCCGAAAATGTGCGTCACACGTGGAAGTTCGCGCATGGAAGAGCCGTAGAGATCCAAGCACTAGAGTACACTCATCTGATGCGAGAAGGGGAAGGGGGAGGAATTACAATTAGAACGTCACATTTATCATGTAAATTTCGGATTTAGAAAGCCACTACGAAACTCTTCACCAAAGTTATATCAAGGCTGCCAGGATCCATGTGTTGAAAGGGTTGTACCATGGCCGTTAATAGCTAATGAACGATAAATTATGTAAATTGTGTTTTCTTTTATTTACAATTCGAACGCAGGAAGGGGTGGTGGCGGCAAATTGCTTTTGGAGTCTTTCGTGTGGATTATATAGTATTTACTTAACTCTTGTATTCAAATAGTAAAAACATTAACCCTAAAGTAGAGGTTATAACCCCCTATCAATCTCCTCACAGGTAGTATGTAGCTGGTGTGCCCACATGCCTTTGTCTCAAACTAAAGAGAGTTATCCACTAAACAGGAAAATTAATTCTTAATTACCAGTATATGCCTTTCCTAGTAATGTAGACATGCCAAAACTAATGTCAGGGAGGCAGCTTCACAAGCTAGGCGGACTAGACAGACGTGAGAGAATGACACAGCGTGCGTTTTGATTGGTCTCTTTGAAAGAGAACAATCAGGATGCGCGCTGTGTCATTCTCTCACTACGTCTGTCACTAGGTTTCTCTAGAGCTTGGCGTCTTCCTGGAGTGGCTGACGTGACGGCGCAAATCCAGAACCTAATCTCGGGAGGGGCACTGGTAGTGGGATGTAGTAGTGTGATAGAGGCTGTAATTGAGAAGTTATGGGCTGTAGTGGGGGGTATGAGTTGTAAAAGGAGGGGTTAGGAAATGTAGTGGGGGGATAAGGGCTGTAGGAGGAGGGCTAGGGGGACATATTAAAAGGAATGACAGATTGGAATGCCCATAGACTTTAACAAGGCAGTGGAATGCCCATGGACAATAATGGAAGTGAAAGGAATGCCTATAGAGAATAACGAAAACAAAATATTTAAATTAGAGACAAAACTTTTAGACATATTTTGCAGGCATACTCCAGGTTCAGTGACATTTTTTAAAATTTAGATTAAGTGGGATTATCATTGTTTTCTATGGAATGACAAGGGTGAATGACTAAAGAGAATGCCCATAGAGTATAATGGGAAGCAAAATATAAACTCATTTGCGGGCAAATCTGTATTACATAGCAAATTAACCATTACCACAGGTGTTCCCAAAGTACAGGTTGTAAAATTAAACGTAACTGGGATTATAGCTCCTTTCTGAAATGACAGGTGAATGATACAATGGAATGCCCATAATGTATAATGGGAAGCACTATGTGACTTGGAATCTAAACTGTGAACCATATCAAGTAAATCTTTTACTGGCATACTCTCCAAGTTCAGTGGCAATTTTTAAAATTGAGATTAGGTGGGTGTGACAAACTCCCCTTCTCACATGAGTTTGCCACAAGCTCATGGAGGAGCCTGCTTTCCAGCCTCTTGCCCATAGACTATGGCCCTGCAGGGAAACCTGTAAAAGACTGTTTAACTGGCTTGGTTCGTGTAATTTCCCTATACCGTCCGGGAACCGCACGAACCAGGGACCACCCGCGAGCTTGTTAACCCCTATCAACACCTTGGAACGGTTCTCACCTCAATGTTGTAATTGATGTCTGGGTGGCCGCAATTCATAGGAACAACCACGAGGTGGCGGCCATCTTGTTTGCATGAACGTTTGGTTGTCAAGTTCATGGAATAAAATCGGACACTGAAACTCCCAAACACCGCTGGACTTCCATCATTGCCTGTGTTCGGCTCTACGGATCCTAGAAGAACACTGTTCGGTGGAACCGTTCGTCTGAATGAGGGGACAAGCTCCACGGTTCAATCAGAGACTACTTTCAGTATTTTATTAATTTCTATGTTACTAAATTTGACCGACCGCTAACCCTGATTTCATTGAACTGCGCATAGGATCATGCACACGGTCAGTCCATACAAAATGATAACGTGCAAATACTCAAAGTTAAAGTGGCATTCAAATTGTCGAACGCACTTCGATTTCCGTCAAAGTGTTGAAGTCTGGAGAAGGTAAAGTTCAGCGGTGTTCCATGAACTCGACGACCAAACACCACTGAAGGTGTTCGACTGAATTAAAATGGCCGCCGCCACGTGTTCATATGTCAAATGGCGGCCAATTCAACTACTTCGGCTGCATCCAAAGTGACACTTCGAAAGTGCAAATCCTTTCCAATAGTTTTTAAAGGGGCAGAAACAGTACTTTAGCTTTTTAAAAAGCAATACACCCAAGGGGCCATAGTCACGGGGCAAATGAAGTCCAGGAACATGTACTTTGAGGAAATAAACATTAGGAAGGAGACTCACACCATAATCACCGCAGGAAGGAACAAAACCACCATAACTACAGCAAATCAAAGAGGGGTTTTGTTACACCATTATACTCTATTTGCATTTCATTGTATCACCTGTTATTCCATAGAAAAGAATAATCACAGGTAATTTCTATTTTGCAATCTGCTGCTGTACTTGGGGAACACCTGTGGTAAAGATTAATTTGCTACATAACACAGATTTGCCTGCAAATTAGTTTATATGTTGCTTATCATTAGACTCCATGGGCGCTCTCTTTGGACCTTCACCCTTGTCATTCTATAGAAAACAATAATAATCCCACTTAATCTCAATTTTAAAAATTGCCACTGAATTTGGAGAGTATGCCAGTAAAATATTTACTTGATATGTTTTACAGTTCAGATTCCAAGTCACATATTGCTTCCCATTATACTCTATGTGCATTCCATTGTATCATTCACCTGTCATTCCATAAAAAGAGCTATAATTGTAGATTATGCTAACATAGTATACCTATAATTTTAATAATGACAGGAGGCGAGTATTTGGCATAACTTTCTTTACTTATGCCACCAGCAGCATAAGTCAATCAATAAACTTTAAACCAATCAGTAACAGGTATCACATCCATGTAGAAAGCCCTGACAGACACATGACTTCCTCTTTCTTTGAAGTGAAAAACAGTCTATAACAAAGTCAGGGAACATAGCCAAAGTCCTGAACAACATGGCAAACGTAAACTTGATCCATAACGGGATAAATCCCATCTTGTCCGACATAGAATCCACCAGT
Organism: Pelobates cultripes; assembly: GCA_933207985.1. NCBI lineage: Eukaryota > Metazoa > Chordata > Amphibia > Anura > Pelobatidae > Pelobates > Pelobates cultripes. The sequence goes on from OW240923.1 coordinate 55,391,528, forward strand.
GAAGATCACACTGAAAAGAACAGAAACAAGTGAAAAGTGATGGAAATAGACTGATGTCCACATAAATTCCAGTGTCACTATATATCAATATAAATTATAAAATAACGCATCTTCTAAAGTTCTAACATCATGAAATATACACACCAATGATAGACGTATATTACCACATAAAACATCATATGAACACACAAGATTAGATGAACTAAACAAAATAAATTTCTGAGCAATTGGAAAAATCAGTAAAACAAAATTTCCCATAGAAAAGGGAGGGAAAGAACAGGGAGGGAAAATACTCACCTCCTGTCATTAAAATTAAGATTATAGGTACCCCAACATTAGCATAATCTACAATTTTATCACATGACAGGATTCTTCATATTTTGCATTTTTAAAGCTGTGGTAATAACGAGAAAGATGCGTGTGTAGTCTGACGAAAATAAAATATGCGTACAGTGTCTTCCCACGTCCAATCTGCCGAGCGTAAAATATCAGAAAGCGAAGCTTCCGCCGAGAACACCCGAGAGGCGGCTGTGCCTTGAACCGAGTTCGCCACGAAAGACGTCTCCACCCCGCCAGAGATAAAAGCCAACGAACCCATCTAGCCAGAGTGGTAGTGGTAACTGGTTTGTAAGGTCTGGTATAGGAGACCAGAAGTTGACCGCATTGCGAAAATCTAAGGGGTGTAGTGACCTCCACATATCGAGTAAGCGCGTTCACTACATAGAGATGGGGTACCGTAGGAAGAAAGGGGTAAGACACTGATGTGGAATCCGTTTTAGTTCTATTAGACACCGTAAAGGTCATTCCTTCCGGTGAAATCGAGAACCCATCCACGTCGAACGCCCAAACGTCCAAAACTCGTCAAAAAGATATCAAACATAAAAGTAATGTGAGTTTGGCCGACAGTTGATGAAGAGACAGTTCTGAATTGTCTGGCCAATCCCGAAGGAAACGAAGAACCACATTGTGACGAAGTGCCCTTCGCCACTTGTGCCTGGAGAGGACTGCTTGCCCGCCTCTTGCCCTGTGACTATGGCCCCTGGGATGTATTGCCCTTTAAAGACATGATTTGGGCATAATGGATTTGTGTTGTGCTGCTGCTGGCCCTTTAAGAACCATCTGGGGACATACTGTGGAGTTACTGGGTGGCAACCATTTCCTGTATCAGAAGCACATGGTGAGAACAATGGATGGCGGCCATTTTAACTCACAGACACTGTTTGGACTTTTCAACACGGTGCCATCTCGCCAGTATTTGGTGCACAGAGACATCGTGCAGTGGTTTTGGACTATACAGCAGGGGACACATTATACAGTGATTGTTTTTCATTTAGCCTGTATATGTTCTGCAGAATCTGCATTAAACTGTATTTTCCAAAGTACTGAACGGATCTGGGTGAATTTTGGATATGTGGTTCACCCAGATCCCCCGGTTCCAAGGATATACTTTTTATGGGGTTATTGCATGTTTTGGGGTCCCTGTGTGTTTTATGAAACTGTATTATTTCTGGCCAGCAGATAATTGAGCTTTGTGTATTGTAGAAACTCAATTATCTAGCCTGGCCCAGAGGAGGAGTTTTGTGTTGCATAAATTGTGAGTTCTGTGTGCCAGTAAATCAGTCTTGTTCCAGCATTAAGCCTTGGCTCATGTTTGGGGGAAGGGATACCTACACTCTGGGGATTGCTATAATCACTTACTCCCCAGAGGAAGCTCTTGCAATAGCTTGATTTGTTCCTGTTCCTGCTCTCTGGGGAAAGAGAGGTTCACCCACTGGAAGCTGGATCCTGGCCTTGGGTCCAGGGTGGGTGGAAACAGCAGAGACCCCGGCGCAGTTGCATCGCTGGAAGTGGGGTCTGCAGTGCTGATGGTGTCGGTTGGAGTGCTTGGAGTCCTCAGCGAGCACTAGGAGCATCGATTGGCGGAGGTACTCAGTCGGAGTGCCAGCGTTCCGTCACACACATCTACGTCCCACAAACGGTTGTACTTCAGTGCCGGCGGTCTAGATAGTTTGATACCCTGCAACAGGCGACATACCAAAGGATCCTGACAGACCGGAGTACCATGAACCGAAACGTGTGCCGCCGAAATCGCAGAACGTGTAACGTTAATGGACCGGTAAGATCGTCCTTCTGTGAAAAGGTACGATAAAAAATTGAACACCATGGTGATAGGTGCAGTAAAGGGATCAAAATCCCTTCCCACACCAGTGGTTCCAGGAATTCCATGCTGATATGTAACCATAATAGGTCTATAACTGGTTGCGATAGTCCCTCGACAGTCCAGGCTCCCCTGAAAGACTCCAGGCCACTAATTCCAGACTCTCCTGTAGGATCAGTGGATGCGGTTCCCCTTTTGGATCTGTCAAAAGTAATGTGAACGACGGGAGGAGTAGAGGGTGATCTTGAGCTAGAGCCAACAAGTCCAGGAACCACGCCTGACTTCTCCACAACGGCGCGATGAGTATCATCGAAATCTTGGT
>OW240923.1:55394107-55471607 GCA_933207985.1 Pelobates cultripes
AACTTGGGTGAAGTAGGGTGGGTAGTGATAGACTCAGAGAACATAAGCACACTGTCCCGCCAAACCAAATGCCTATTAAACACTTTTAATGCTCCCCCTCCTCCTACAACCCTGTTCGCCTCAAACTTTGCAACTCACTTCACAGTGAAGATTTCTACAATCAATACATCACCCAACCCCACTCACTATACTGTTCTATGCTCACTTGCACCTACTACAGCGGTAGGTTTCTGCTCTGCTCCGGTCCTCCAGCGCACCACCTGTTCCCTTGATCCTATTCCCTCGTATCTTATCTCTGTCTCACCCTTCAAGCATGCAACCATAACGCATTCATAAAAAGCCCAACCTTGACCCCAACTCTTTATCCATCTACCGCCCTATATCGCTACTGCCAATTGCCTCCAAGATTCTTGAGAGTTATGTATGCGAGATTGACAGACTTCCTCATATCCAACTCTCTGCTTGACCCACTTCAGTCTGGATTCCGCGCTCATCACTCTGTTGAAACAGCTGTGACCAAAGTATCCAATGACTTAAAAGCTGCTATATCTCGCGGCCAATACTCTATCCTAATTCTCCTTGATCTTTCTGCTGCCTTTGACACTGTTAATCATCAACAGCTTCTTCTCATTCTCCATAATCTCGGTCTATGAGGTACTGCTCTCTATTTGTGCTCGTCCTACTCTCCCAGTGCTTTTTCAGTGTTTTTCTCTGTCTCTGCCTCTTCTCCCCAACCCCTCTCTGGCGTTCCGCAAGGTTCTGTCCTTGGTCCTCTACTGTTCTCAATCTATATTGCCTCCTTTGGTAAACTCATCAGCTCCTTTGGCTTCCATTATCATTTATATGCAGATGACACACAAATCTACCTGTCCTCTCCTGATCTCTCTCTGCCCATCTTGACTCGTGTCTCTGACTGCCTCTCTGCCATTTCCAACTGGATGGCTGCTCACTTTCTTAACCTCAGTCTGTCCAAAACAGAACTTCTGGTCTTTCCTCCCTCAAGTGTTGCTACTCCCTTGTCCGTGTCCCTCCAAGTCAATGGCGCTACTATCTGCTCTACCTCTAAGGCTTGCTGCTTAGGTGTTCTCTTTGACTCCGACCTCTCCTTCACCCCTCATGCCCAATCAATCGCCAAATCCTGCCATTTCACCTCAAAAACATTGCGCGCATCCTACCATATTTAGCACCTGATATGGCAAAGGTATCATGCTGCTGTCCTCTCTCGCTTTGACTACTGTAATCCGGTTCTCAGTTGTCTTGCGTGTTCCCAACTTGTCCCGTTACAGTCTAAAATAAAGTCAGCGGCAAGGCTTATCTTCCTGCCCGCCAGCACCTCCCACGCCAGCCCCACTTTCAGTCCCTCCATTGGCTTCCAGTAATGCTCAATTTAAGATCCTGACACTTGCTTACACATCTCTACACAATGCTGCTCCCACCTACTTATCCTCACTAATACACAAATATGTCCCGTCTAGGCCCCTACGCTCTGCCGGAGACGTACTCCTACCTCTGATGCTCACCTTAAATACTTCTCTAGGGCTGCACTGTTCCTATGGAACACCCTACCCCTCTCTGTTAAACTCTCACCCAATCTCCACTCCTTCAAAAAATCTTTGAAAACGTACTTATTTAGGAAAGCATATCAATTAAACTGTCAACAGCTTTTCCTCCCTGCACCCTAATTCCTCTCCTGAAACTCATCAAAACAAAACACTAAACCTTCAGTGAATAATATCCTAGCAACCTACTTTTCTACCCTACCCTTATATTTTGTGTCATTATACCCCACTCCCAGTAGCATGTAGGCTCATTGAGCACGGCCCTTAATCCCTCTGTTTCTGTGCGTCAAATTTGTCTGGTTACAAATACGTGTCTGTTAGTCCACCCATTGTACAGCGCTACGTAACTTGTTGACGCTTTATAAAGAATAATAAAGAGAATGCCCATAAAGTATAATGGGAAGCAACTCATAAACTCACTGCAGGCAAATCTGTGTTATGTAGCAAATTAATCTTTACCACAGGTGTTCCCCAAGTACAGCAGCAGATTGCAAAATAGAAATTACCTGGGATTATTGCTATTTTCTATGGAACGACAGGTGAATGATACAATAGAATATAATTTGAAGCAATATGTGACTTGGAATCTGAACCGTGAAACATATTAAGTAAATCTTTTGCTGGAATACTCTCCAAATTCAGTGGCAATTTTTAAAATTGAAATTAATTGGGATTATCATTGTTTTCCAAGGAATGACAAGGGTGGATGACTAAACAGCTTCTTCTCGTCCTCTGTAATATCGGTCTATGAGATATCTGCTGGTGCTCTTCCTACCTTTCCTTGCACTCATTCAGTGCTTCTTTCTCTGCTTCTTTTCCCCAATCCCTCTATGTTGGTGTCCCGCAAGGGTTTGTCTTTGGTCCTCTATTCTCAATCTACACTGCCTCCCTTGGTAAACTCATTAGTTCCTTTGGCTTCCAATATCATTTCTATGCGGAGGACAAGCAAATTTATCTGTCCTCCCTTGATTTCTCACCACCCCTCTTGACTCGTGTATCTGACTGCCTCTCCGCTGTTGCCAACTGGATGGCTGCTCATTTCCTTAAATTGAACCTGTCCAAAACAGTACTTCTTGTCTTCCCTCCCTCAACTTTTGCTACTCCCATGTCTGTCTCCCTCCAAGTCAACAGCGCCACCGTTACCTCTACCTCGCAGGCTCACTGCCTAGGTGTTCTCTTTGACTCCATCCTCTCCTTTACCCCCCATGTCCAGTTGATCGCCAAATCCTGCCGCTTCCATCTCAAAAACATAGTTCGCATCCGCCCCTATTTAACACCAGACGCAGCTAAGTTGCTGGTCCATGCCAGCTGGTCCACACATTGTACAGTGCTACAGAATTTGCTAGTGCTATATAAATATGTGATGCTCTCAGTCTTCGACTGTTGTCCATTGCACGTACGGATTGGTGTGGCCCATACCAGTTTTAGTAAGGACTTGCCATAATGTTACATTTGTTTTCTCACAGACTTATGCTATGTTTTATTATATGCTGTAACTCAGGGCTTGACACAAATTTATTTGGAATCTAGGAGCCAGCTAAAAAAAATTTGCATTGCTGACTAGTAACAATTAGTGACAGTCACTCAGACGGCCACTAAAGGTGATTTCTAGTCCAGTACTGCACAGTGTTTAGCACCTGCGTTCAGCATCTCCAAGCTCTGCATGGAGGCGCTGAATGTGCCCGATAGAGATGCATTGATTCAATGCATCTCAACGAGGAGATGTGATTGACGCAGCATGGCATTTGAAGCGGATGTGCGTTATCCTCCAAATGCTTTCCTATGTGTGAGATCATCAAGATTGATGATCTCCGCGATGACGGTGTTATGCAAGCCATTTAATATTCTCTATGCATGTCATTATTTTTTTTACACATGCACAATCGTAACTTCTGCATTTTTTTTTTTTCTTTTTTAGGAATCAGAGAGGAACTGATTGATCGACCCACAAACAATGTACAGGTTGGATGAAAGATTTTTAAAATAATTATATTTTTACACAAATCTACATAATTTGTTGGTTTACAAAACCTGTTCACACAGATTTCCATCTCATTTAAGGAGTTTTGGTGGCATTATACACATAATCAACATACTTAGTCTTTCTTCCCATATTTTTATTATATCCTATACTTGGGTTCTACAACTCTTGTTATTTTACCCTTTTTATTCAGGTTCGTGAAGAAAATGAGCTTTCTACAGCTGCAAGGCTTGCGCAGGTGAGTGTGTGTGTGTGTGTGTGTATGTATGTGTGTGTGTGTGTGTGTGTGTGTGTATATATATAATGTATGTGTGTGTGTGTGTGTGTGTGTGTGTGTGTATATATATATATATATATATATATATATATATATATATATATATATATATATGTGTGTGTATATATATATATATATATATATATATATATATATATATATATATATATATATATATATATACACACACACACACACACACACAAAGGTAAAGAGATGCACTCTGAGGACTTAGTAAGTGAAAAAAGGGTAATTTATTCTAATAGGTATTACATCAAAAATTAGCCGTCGGTTCGACCCATTCAGGTCTTTCTTTCTCAAGCTAATTTTTGATGTAATACCTATTGGAATAAATTACCCTTTTTTCACTTACTAAGTCCTCAGAGTGCATCTCTTTACTTTTGTTTATATATCTTCAATGCGGGATTGCACTTAGGCTAAATTGGATTTACATGAAAGGGTGAGTGCCAAGAATATATATATTTTTTTTTTGTGTGTATGTATGTATATTTATTTTAATCGTGTTCAAGTAGAGGTTGTAGCCGTATTAGTCCAGTGATGTAGATGTAAAAAACAGATAAAATTCGTATCTTGTAATACCTTTTTTATTAGACTAACAGAATATTTTAATGACCAGCTTTCGGGAGAACCTCCCTTTCTCAAGTCTGAAGCATTTCTGAGCAAATTTTTTTTTTAAAGGTGATACTCCAAAACAGCTTGGTTGTGTTTAACTGCAGTTTGCATTTTTCTTATTTATTGCACCAACACATATTATATACCCTCCCATAATTAGCAATAATAACATGTGCATAATATGTTCAGCTTGGAAAAAGTAATTCAAAATACATTTTTGTCGTGATTTACATTGAACATAATATACATAGGATTTCAGTTTATTTTGAAAGTTACAGGTCACAAAATACAAGGAGTAAAATAAAATTCCCATCTGAAACTATTTTGGATGTTTGTATGTTTGTCTTGTAAGCTTAATAGCTATCACAGAAAACAAAATTTCCCCACAGCAGTATATAGTTATATAAAGTAGACATCACACGCTATAAAGGTTGACACTTTTTTTCTTAGCCATTTCTCTGCCAAATTCTGCTAAATAATGCAGTAAATTTGTGCTTTTTCTATTTTTTTGACATACACACGTAACAAGGTTTTTTTTTTTGTTTTTTTTTTATGTGTATTTCTTAAAGCTGGTGTGTGCTAAGCCCCATATTGTGTTCAGCTGCATCTGCTAAGTACAACAATACTCCTATTTTGTGCCGTTGTTACTATTATGTGAAGCTACAATGCCAGGCAATTTCAGTTTCTATGGTTAGAATTTTCATGGATGGATTTGAGGCATTTTAGCAGTTTGACTGTTCACATAAGGATTTCCTTTTGAGAAAGCAGACACTCCAGGTTATCTTATAGTGTATATTTTGCCTTAAATTGCCACCATTCTTTCACCAATTTATGTCAAAGTTTGTGCTGGAAAATGGCATTTTGTACATGTTGCATTTTTCCTGGGTATTATGTACATTTATGTGCCACTGTCCTAAAACCCTCAAATTATGCTCAGCTACATCTTCTGAGTGTAACAATATGACCAATATATGATGTAGTCACTTTTGTGAAGTTACAGTGCTGTAAAAGAGACGTGACAATTTCAGGTTTTGAAGTGTGCATTTTCATAGATGGTTGTGATGGGTCCTTGTTCCTTTTTGAAGCATTTTAACAGGTTGCTTTTTCAAACTACCCCACAAAGGCATACGATTTCTTAAAGAAGACATGCCACGGTAGTTCAAAAGTCATATTTAGCTTTTTTGCTAGCGTGCACTGTGTAGTGGTAATAAGAAAAAAAAAATTCTGCCTTTTTAGCAAACAATGAGTTTTTACTGTATATTTTGCTAACTGTATGTGTGCTACGCCAACATAACAATTCATATGTTGCTCAGCTATGTGGTCTGAGTACAGCATTATTCTCCAGTATGTACCTTTGCCAGGTATATGGGGACGACGTAGGCGCACATTTCAGACATCCTTTTCATTTTATTATTATTTTTATTTATTTTTTGCCCATTTTAACAGGTTGCAAATTCAAACTACCCCATAAAGGCATACCATTTCCTAAAGAAGGGTATTTCAAATGGCATATTTTGAACGTTTGCATTTTTTCGCTAGTTTATACCCAGTGTAGTCTCTTTAACGGTTAACCCCTAACTAGCCTAACCATAAATTTCCCACTTCCACCCAGCCTAGCTTAATAAATACATTTAAAATATTTAAATAACTAAATTTAACCCTTGAGGCTCCCCCTGCAGCGATCAGAGTCAAAATTACATAAATGTACTTTTATAATGAAATTGGAATAAATCATCGGAGTGCTATATGGATAATTGCTACTATATTTATGCTGACAAGCACTGAGCATGGTATAGGTTTGTATATAAAGTGTTTGATTTTTTTTTTTTTCTTGGAAAAGATAAGTTTCTTTCCATGCCTGTTTAGTGAATGGGGAGTCACTGATTGACTGAGAGTGTCAGCTGCCTGCTCTCACTTAATCAGCAGCTCCCTTGCCCGGTGGCACTCCACGCTTCCTAAATCTAAGATTTCAAAAGCCGGATACCGCTGGGAGGGGCTTATATAGACGCTGGAGGCAACTTCGGGGGTTAAACCGCTCAAAGAAAAGTTTTAACCAACGAAGGTAAGAATTCGCCTGGAGGCGTTCTGGCACAATAATTACTTGTTACTTACTTCTTGTCTACATGCTCTTATTTCATGCTTATCATATTTTTTGCGTGATTGCTTTTGTTGTCTGCTCTTTTCTTTTTAATATCTTGAAGATTAATGCTTTATGTTCTCTCCCATTCAGATGGCAGGAATGCCTCTCTCAGGGCCACCACCATCTACTACTCTAGGACTTGGGTTCCCATTGGGTTTGACATCTCGTATCAATTCTGACTCTGAAGGCAGTAAGCCGCAACAGGTAATCTCATTATTTATTCAAGCTGACAGCCGTCCAAAAGTAAACTAGATCTGAATACATTTTTGTCTTCATATTTGCTCAAAATATTCAGACTTAGTATTGTCTAATACCGATATATTTTTTCCACTATTCATATGTCGCTTATTCTTACTTAAGATATTTCTATTTTCCAGGCTACTCTTCTTGAGCAAGATAGCTCCACCACACGTTCTTTGCTTCTCCCTAGAGGTAATTTTCCAGATTCTGTTGTTCATACCTTGTCACCTTTTTGGCATTTTTTTCACATCGGTTTATTTTGTGTTTAGGAAACCTTCCCATTGCATCCTCCATACCTCCACTGCTGCCCACTATCACCCGACCCCGTGTAATCAACCAGCCACCTACTGAAGAGTTGAGAGAGGTGAGTTGCTCTTGCTTTAGACAATTGGAACAAATTTCTCTGTATATAAGGCAAATATTTTTTCTGATACTGTTTGTATCATATAATTCAGTAACAATGCGCAATACTGTTGAGGACGCTTTTGATGAAAATTTGTTTAAACCCCTAAAAAGTTACAGCCACTAGGCATTCTGCGTCTGGTCCTTTTAAGAAGTTCCCTAGAACGCACCTATTTAGGAAATACCTAAAGTAGGATCCTGACGAAAGTTCCTTAGAGAACTGAAACGTTGGTCTTCTGTGGTAGATGCCTGAATAAAAGCTTTTTTCACAATATTTTTGAAATCCTTGGAGTGCTATCATTATTTATTTATATATATATATATATATGTGTGTGTGTGTGTGTGTAAAAATGTCCAGTCCTTGCACTCAGATGTATACACAGCAGTACTCTGCAAATATAATTGCCGGGTGCAATAAATAGCCACAACCAAAAATTATATACAAAGTGTAAATATTGGCCAGCACTCACGGTCTTGAAGTAAAATGGTACTTTATTGAGAAATCTTAAAAATCGACGTTTCAGCCCACGACCAGGGCTTTCATCAGGATCAACCCATTAATGATGAAAGCCCCGGTCGTGGGCTGAAACGTCGATTTTTAAGATTTCTCAATAAAGTACCATTTTACTTCAAGATCGTGTGTGCTGGCCAATATTTACACTTTGTGTGTGTGTGTGTGTGTGTGTGTGTGTGTGTATATGTATATGTATATATATATATTTATATATATATATATATATATATATATATATATATATATATATATATATATATATATATATATATATATATATATATACACACACACACATTATATATGTGTGTATATATATAATGTATGAATGTAGATATAAAAAATATATATGTATTTGTATTTCTTTTTATATAATAAAAAAAAATAAAATCTAATTTCTTTCTTTTAGTCTGATGATTCATCAACTGGTCCTAAGATTCCACAGGTACTTGAGAAGATTCTTCAACTCAAAGAGATCAGGCAAGAAGAGATGGTTTCTATACCTGTGACTACAGGTAACAAACTATTAACATTTGCTTCCGTTTTAAGATGTATTTACTTATTGAAGAGATTACTTTTTTTTTCTCCTTCCTCTTTTCTTTTCTAGATTGCTTAGGTGGCTTTATTCAAATTGTCGTGGGTTTTTTTTTTTTTTTAACCTTTATTTACATATTCAGTGACAATATCAAAATCATTAATGTTTGTTGATGTGAGATGACTTCCTTTTTCACAAGACTTTAAATATTCTAAAATCAGAATCTTAAAAATCTTTCTGTAGTGTACTCCATTCTCATTTTACCCTGCACAGCTAATGCAGTGTGTGGAAAATTGTGTAGTTGAATGAGCTGCTTAAGGTCTGTGTAAGTGTATAGCTATTTGTGTATGTGTTGCTTTCTAACCCTTCAAGACAAGTCCATGTAATAGTCCATGAAAAGTCTTAAAGGGACACTATAGTCACCAGAACAACTACAGCTTATTGTATTTGTTCTGGTGAGTATAATCGTTCCCTTCAGGAATTCATGTAAATTTACTTTGCCCCCTCGGGATACCTCCAGTGGCCACTCCACAGATGGCCACTGGAGGTGCTTCCTAGGGCAGTGCTGCACAGTGTGCAGCACTGCCGTTCGGCGTCTCCCTGCTCTGCACGGAGACACAGAATTTTCCTTTATAGAGATGCATTGATTCAGTGCATCTCTATGAGGAGGTGCTGATTGGCCAAGCCGAGGTTTGGCCTCGTTACACCTCCTTGCCCAATTTCAGGCAATCCAATGCTTTCCCATAGCATTGGATTGGCTAAATATTATGAATTCTTGCGGACTGAGGGCATGGCCAACGCTGGCAAGTCTGTGTGGTGCTGGAAATAAGGTTATTTTTAATTTATTTTTTTTACTTTTTAAGGGGGGTGGGGGCGTAAGCCACCGAAATGGTGGTTATAACACTAAAGGGTCAGGAATACACGTTTGCTTTCCTGACCTTATAGTGTTCCTGTAAGTTCCAGGTTACATTTTCAAACCCAGGTCTATGGAGTGGATGGGACAATTGATGACTGCTCTCTTTCACATATGAGAGATGTGTAGGATCCCATAACAAATTTATAAATTGTTAGTGTGTAGTCTAATTTACTGGTACTTTTTTGTTTTAATGGTGATTAATCAAACAGTGCCTGAGCTTTACTACATTTACTCCCCTCCCCGGCGCCCCCATAAAATTTGGTTCAAAAGCCTGCCGTTTAATATATAAAAAAAAAATTGTGTATATTTCTTTTCGTATTATAAATGCTTATTTCCTTCATTCTCAGAAGAGGAAGATGATATGGACTATAATCAGGCATACACAGCTTCTGAAACAGAAGAGGAAAGCACTGCCCCATCTAAAAAGGAGGTAAGAATACTCCTACATATGCTCAAGCTACTGTATAATAAGTGGAAGATGGTGGCAGACAAACGGATTAGGAGGATGTGATGAAGTACACATTATCCTGCACATAGTGGAATCTTGAAAAGGAGTTTGCTTATTGATTGGGTGAAAAACTGGATAATTAAGAGGATTATTGTAGTTTGAGAACATCTTCAATAAAGGCTCCTATTTTATGTATTCTTTACCATTGCTTGGTTCAGTAGTTTAATCCCTGAAACAGTTCTGAACTACTTTGTGATTTTTTTTGTATTCTACAAAAAGTGTAGCTTTTAATTGAAATTGTCACTTTCATAAATTTTACATACCCTGGCTGTCAGACAACCAGTCCTGTTATTGTTGCTTAGCTCAGTAGAACTAAACTGAAGAGAAAGGCAATAGCTCAGAGCGCCTGCCTTGCAAAGGCTTCTTTTTTTTTTTTTTAAAGATATATTCACCAAACGAAAAATCCATAATTAAATGCATCCATGTTTTCATAGGGAGCATATCTACCAAACGATTAGAAAAAAATTGGGGTTGACATTTTGGAAGTAGTGTCCCTTTAAAGGAATACTACAGCATTTGGAATACAAACCTGCATATTTTTTTTACTATATAGTGCCCCTGTCCTTGGTTAGATAAAGGTGTCATCATCTTCCCCGTGTGCACTAAAAATGTATAAAATTTAACTATTGCTCCCCTTTGTTCAACGCTGAGGCTCTCTCTTCCCTTTTTACTTCTCTGCCTCCCATGACATCATTGAGGAGGCATGGTAGTGGTCCAATACAATGCTCCCCTTAGATGAGCATTGGGGACCTGATGCTCATGCGTGGTGAGCAATCCATGCTTTATCATAGGAAAGCCCTTTTGTGTTGTTACTTTGGACTCTGTTATTTCAACTCTGTGCAAAAATCACAATTGGCATTAGCGCACTGGCAATAGATGTAGTCAGCTTTTCCTTGCAGGCAAAGCTTGCAAGGGGAAAACTTTATCTCCCTTCCCAACCTGCCTCCATATGCCCTTAACTCCTCACTCACTTCACTTACTGGCTCAGAGCATGCGCATGCAGTTTGAGCCACTTAAACAGTCCAAGAAGCGTTTGATTGGACATTTTCCAACTGCCAAGACGTCATGTGGGGAAGTTGAATGCCGCGCTAGGAGCTTCGCCTAATGCTGGATTTCAGGTAAGTTATACTTAATTTTTTCGAGTCATTTTAGGGTTGAAGGGACAGGGATAACAAGGTATTATTCGTTAAAAAGAGAATAAAGGGTTGTCATATTCAAAAAAAATTTTATCCTTGAAAGTGCCCTAGTGTCCATATGTTTTATGGATGACTGATCTTTAATATTGTTGAGAAACAAATGTCAAATTACACTTGCATATTTTCACACCTAGAAAAAAGGTCGCAGACGGAGGAACCGAAAGAAACGAACACGCAGAAAGACAGTCATCTCACAGCCGGTAGTTGTCGAAGAGATGAATGAGGCAGCTGAGGCTGTTGTTGATTCTGCAACAGGGAAGATTGAGATAGAGTATGTAACAGAGGAACCAGACATCTATGATCCCAACTTTATCTTTTTCAAAAGAATTTTCCAAGCTTTTAAGGTATGATGAAACGGTTTTGTAAAGGTAATAACATGTGCATCATAGAGGTATATGTCCTTTTGTACATAAGTCTGTGGACGTCTCTTAAGACTGCCTGAAGAGCACAGGAGTTAGATTAATTTGTGAGGATAGTGGGATTTGTAATCTGACATTGTAATGACGATTGTTTTCCCTCCTTAACTGGTAGGTGGGTGTCCATACATCAGTCCAAGGGAATGATTCAGAGATTTCACTAAAGTTATGAACTGCCAGCTTTGGGACTTTACGACTTCTGAAAGTATGGCAAAAGTATAGATTTGGGTTTGAGAAGTGCTGGGTATTTTTGAGGTTGTTGTTTTGGGTCTTTCTAATCTATAGCTTTAACCTAATATATCATCCTGTTAATGAAGAGGTTTGACTTGGAGAATGGCAACATGTGATGATTCGTGTACTCTACAGCTCACAGATGATGTTAAGAAAGAAAAAGAGAAGGAACCCGAGAAGGTGGAGAAGATTGAACCAGCTGCCCCCAGAAAGCGTTTTGAAGAGGAACAGATGGACAGTGATAGTGATAGTGATGAAGAGGTGTGTAAATTAATATACATAAAATCTCCTAAACTAAAGAATAGTTTTTTTGTTTTCTTCTTAATGTAGCATTTACATTTATTTGTAGAAATGTATGTATTTGTTTCTGATCCTTGAGTTTTAGTTATGCTTTTTTTCTTTTTTTTGAAGCACCCTGTTTGAGTCAAATCATTTTTCAAACCATTTAATATAATCTGGTTTCTGAAAGAAAGTACAGCTTGGTGCACTGGGAATGCTATTTATTCTTTTAAAAATATTTTTAACCATACAAATGTTTTTTGAAACCACACAAACAGGTGGAAGGAGCTTACAGATAGTTTTCACCATAATCACTTCAATGAGCTGTAATAGTGCTTAGCATTCCACTTTTCTAACTGGTGTTAATATGCCAGAGATCCACTAATCCAATTTATAAATCGATGTGTTTCTTTTCAGAACAAGAAGTTGGATGCTCCCAAACTGTCGAAGAAAAAGTTGAGGAGGATGAATAGATTTACAGTTGCTGAACTAAAGCAGGTAATGCTGCCAAGTTATGAATTTTTTTTTTTTAAAGAAACCGTACATGTTTTATTTCTGATTTATTAAAAAAATAATCGGTTTTATAACATACATTGATGTGAATTGTACAATATATATATTAACTGCTTCGTTTTATGCTATGATTGTGGGAATTTCTGTTTGCTGTTTTGAGCCCTGTGTGCGGTGCCAGTAGGTGTTATTTGGTGGACACTTTTCATATACTATTTAGTTGTTGTAGAGGTGTGTAGGGTTTCTTTTTTGTGGTCTGTGATGCAATGTAAGGCCTGTGGGAAATATTAAATCTTAAATATGAGAATTTCTGAAGTACATATCTAAAATAATGTGAATTCATATAAATTGCTGTGACAGTGAAGGAATCAAAAGATTAGTTGATGGCTTTCTTTCCTATATTGACATTGCTGGACAATCCATTCGTTATAATCATTCTATCCCCGTGCTTCCATAAACCTTCTTATTTTTTCTTAGTTGGTATCAAGGCCAGATGTAGTGGAAATGCATGATGTCACTGCTCAAGATCCTAAACTCCTTGTCCACCTGAAGGGCACACGTAATTCTGTCCCTGTTCCTCGTCATTGGTGCTTCAAACGTAAATATCTGCAAGGAAAAAGAGGTATTGAGAAGCCCCCTTTCCAGCTTCCTGAATTCATCAAGAGAACAGGCATTCAGGAAATGAGAGAAGCTCTTCAGGAAAAGGTGAGCAAATGGGATTCATGTTATTGTATTTAGTAGTTATTAAAAATATATATATTTTTATGATTTATCTGTTGTCATTTTCCTAAATTCAGGAGGAACAGAAAACCATGAAATCCAAAATGAGAGAAAAAGTGCGACCAAAGATGGGAAAAATTGACATAGATTATCAAAAACTTCATGATGCTTTTTTCAAGTGGCAAAGCAAGCCAAAGTTGACAATCCATGGAGACCTGTACTACGAGGTGAAAGAATTCAGAAAACTTATCTGGTCTAGTGAGATTTATTGTTTAAGTGAACTATATGTCTACATTTGGTTTTTACCCACCCAATGTGGTGAGGTTGGGTAATCTTAAAATCCTTAATTTAGTTGGTCTTAATAAAAAAAAAAATGCTAATTGCAGCTGCATCAAATCCTGGGAGTTTAAAGCAAGCTAAGGATGTTTAAACATTAGTTAATATTTTAAATGTGTACATATAAAACATTTTAATCCAGATATTATATAATGTTTTAATAATGAGTGTCAGCTCCAGCATTGTGTCCCTTTATGGAGCAAAGCATGTTCAGTTACGTGCTGAATATCTGCCACTTACCCAGCTTGCATTGTTTTCAGGGAAAGGAATTTGAGACCCGATTGAAGGAGAAGAAACCAGGAGACCTTTCAGATGAATTGCGCATCGCTTTGGGAATGCCTGTTGGACTTGTGAGTTTATATGAGGACTACTTTTCAGAATTTTATTCAATTCTAAACACTTGGTTGTGATACAGTTAAAGATATATTTCTATTCGGTGTAAATGGGCCCAATTTTCAACCAATTCTGTTTAACTGTAATCAAATTATTTTGTAGTGCAAAAAATTCAAATGTTTGATAACTTGTTGAGCATAATTAAATGTCTCTTGATACTGTACTTATCTGAGATGTTATTTTTTTACTTTTCATATATGTATTGTTTTTCACACTTTTTAAAAATTCTCTTTTAGAACTCGCATAAAGTGCCTCCTCCCTGGCTCATTGCAATGCAGAGATATGGACCACCACCTTCTTATCCAAACCTCAAAATCCCAGGCCTGAATTCTCCGATTCCAGATGTGAGCCATGTCTTCTGTCACTCTATCCTTAAAAAAAATATATTTTCATTTCATACTCTTATCGCTCATTCTAGCCTAAGTCACTAATATTCTTCCACATTGGCCATATATATATATATATATATATATATATATATGTATATGTATATATATTTTTTATTTATTTATTTATTTTATTTTTTCTTCTAGGGCTGCTCCTTTGGCTATCATGCTGGTGGCTGGGGAAAGCCTCCCGTAGATGAAATGGGAAAACCGCTCTATGGAGATGTGTTTGGGACAAACGCATCAGATTTCCAGGTGAGTAGGGTTTCTTTATTCAAACTGCATTGGTCCATTCATGTCACTGTTGTGTTTTCAAGGACCTCACATATATTTTCACTGTTATTCACTAAAGTGTGAATTGTTGGGAATTAAAACTTTTGGTCACAATAGCAAAATTAGACTATCCAAGTCAGCAATTTTCTTCATGATTGCAGGATTTTCTATATATGATCTTTTGCAATGCTGTGTCTGACAAACATTTGAATACATCTTCTTACAAACAGAAGTTTGTTGATTTTTACTGTATAAAAATATCTGCAAACATTTCATGTTTTACATGACAATATGCCCTTTTATAATGTAAGTAAATGAAAATAAAATTTATACATTTTAGTCTGAAGCCCAAGTTAAGTCTGAAAACATTGTACCTGTATATTTTAATACAACCTGTATATTGGATTATAAATCCAAACTTATACTTTTTAACTGACTGTAAAGCACAAAGACCCGCAATCATGATTTTGCAGTGAGTTGGATGCGGGGTGCAGGGAAAGGTGAGTTTTACTTACATGAACATGACAACCCACAATTGTCTTCCTGCTGGCCCTCTTCAGCTCCAGGCTCTTCATCTCTAGGAGCCAGCATCAGTACTGTACTGTCGCATATGCTCAATAGTACAACACTGATGTACATGGAGAATGTGGGAATCTCCATAAGCAGTCTTTCTCCTGACAATTTTACAAAGCTTGACAGTGGTAGCTCTGCCTTCTTGCCAAGCAAGTCAGTGAGATTTCAACACAATCTTTCTGAAATGCTCATTTTTGTGGGCGGGGTTGACAGAGCTCCTTTAGCACTAAAGAGTTTGACATGGCTATTGTTTGATTTTGTCTACAGAGCAAAAATGAGGAGGAGGATATTGATCGGACCCTTTGGGGAGAGCTGGAACTCTCTGATGATGAATCCTCATCTGAAGAAGAAGAAGATGAGAGCGATGAGGATAAACCAGATGAGACCGGTTTTATTACACCTGCTGATAGGTGAGCTCATGGAGTCGCTGAAATAATTGCTGTATGGCTATAAAGCAGCATTAGCGGTTACATTACTTATATTCTTAACAAGACTCAACATTTCCCTCATCACCAGCCCTTGCAAGTAGATATTCATCCCTGGTGGGTATGATATGGCTTGCAGTTTCAATTACCTTTTAAGACCTGACCAGTAGCACAGGACTTCTGGCATTAAGCACTGCTTATAGTTTTTGTCTTCTGCATTTGTGCTACATTTATGGGATTATAGGATTTGTGTAAACTAATAGCATATGTGAAATCCGCACTACCTATATTCTTAGTGCACTTGACTCAAACAGTGGTGCATGCAGCGTGCTTTTCCTGTAACTGTGTTGTACATATTGCTTTTACTATTAAGGTAATCTGGAAATAGAATTATGTTTACGGATATCATGCCTCACTCTAAATAGTACTATGGTTGAAAATATTGTGGGAAACAAAAACAAAAAAAAGACTGTTTGTTTTACCCAGTTTTGTATTTGTTCGCCAAGAATAACAGAGGTCTTTATTTTAGGGGTTTAATTTATTTATTTTTTCATTTACAGTGGTTTAATTACCCCAGGAGGATTTTCTTCTGTGCCTGCTGGTATGGAGACCCCAGAACTGATTGAGCTGAGGAAAAAGAAGATTGAGGAGGCCATGGATGGGTAAGAACAGCTGCTATCCTTACTGTTTTGCCTCCATCTAGTATATAGGTTTGCATCCATGTGCCATGTGCCTGCTTTTGCCTCTTCCGTAGGCCTTTGCCATTGAAAGTTTAGCTGCTGCTATAAGATGATATGATTAGGAGGATAATATCATGTGATCGGTTTGAGGCTGAAAAAGACATTGAGGGCATGTACCCACTTAGAACAATCAATTTAGTTTACAACAAACTTAAATTCCAGTCTTCATATAAATAAAATATAACCCTTATGTTGATTAAAGATAAAATAATCATCCATAAAGTATAAACTAAAATGCCATATCGCTACAGAATAGGTATTGGAATCAGATACATTTTCAATTATATTTGTATCACTCAGTAATCTCCATACCTGTTAAGTAGCCCCTATCATTTGTGTTATAACCTGTACTTGGTGTAACTCTTGAACCTTCGAAACTAATAAAGATAGGTAGGAGAGCATAAACAACGAGAGTCCGATAAATATAAGCAAGAAAACGGAGGGAGAGCAAACTCCTCTATTGACTGTTCTGTGCTTTTGTGGGCACCTAATCGAAGATCCCCTTACCCCCCTAAGTCTAGCTAAATCCTGAGGCTACAAAAATCACTCTGTGAGCAATTGGGAAAAGGGAAAAAAAAAGTGAATCTCAACATACGTGCAAGTGCAAAATATAAAAAGTTTAAGAAATAAAAATAAGTCTCTCGATGTGACCAGGAATCCGTTGTGTAGTTAACCAACATAATATCTAGCTGGAAGGCAAATCTCCGTTCGCAGCATCTACCCCATATCCCCAAGATGATCACAGGAGAGCAAACGAAGTCCTGACGCACGTTTTGCCACTAACAACCAGGCTCTTAAAAGGGAACCAAACAATGCTAGCAGAGGAGTTTAACCCCTTAAGGACACATGACGTGTGTGACATGTCATGATTCCCTTGTATTCCTGAAGTTTGGTCCTTAAGGGGTTAAATAGAGGGGAGGATGCGCCCAATTGCATAATCGACGAACCTATTGAAATCCTCCACGTCATACCCATACGTAGAGCAAGAAATCATCATTGCTAACAGGAGATCGAAAGCTCCAACCTGTCCTCAAACCAATTTGCTCACCGATATAGTAGTTGGAAGGAAAGGGGGCATATGAACTAAGTAGTCACTTTTATCATTGGAAAAATCAAATAGAACTTAATCCAATTTAACTCCATATAGTTTACCATTAAAATCAAGGTGTCCTTATTGGGAGTTAGATGATTGAAAAAGGGAAAGTAAAGACAACTGACACTTAGTTGCTAATTCGATGACAACATCCACGATCTGATGTGAAAGTGTTGCCACTGTGAATCGCAATAGATTAGCTGTACTACAACAGTGAGGCCGTAGTCTTAAACTTTTGTCTAGCGCTGCTTACCGTACCTTCAACAACTACTACAACAGTTGTGATAGTCTCATGTCTTTTGGTTTATGCTACTTTTCTTCAAATGTTCCAGCTACAGATATGACATTTTGTTTTCTTAAATATTACTTCTTAAAACTGGTGTTTATATCTCAAATGCCATGTCTGTGTTACATTATGTTGGCAATGCTTGTGCTTGTCTATGCTGTCGTGGCATAACAGGCATCTTGTACTTGTCTGCACAAATAAAATAAAGAATTAAAAAAATGTAATTAAAATCTCCTGTATATGCAGTGTTTCAATCTGATACTCTGCACATACAGACTTTTTCCAACTTGACCATTTCAAATCACTGAAGAGAGCCATGATGGTTCGAGTAACCTTTGAATTGAGTCAATACTCAACATTGTCATAATCAATGATAAAACAGCTTTTTGACATTTTATATTTTATTTTTTTTATTGCATTTGACATTGTTCTAATGTTTTATTACTTTGGCGATCGTGCTCAGCTTGTTGACCTAGTCCTTCTGCTTCTCTGTGCCTGGTAGGATTCATTATCCAACTCTGATTGTATTTTTTATTTTTTTGAAAATTAAATTTCCAAAATATAAATGTAATTTGTTAGTGGCATATCTATTTGTAGCCAGAAACACCTAAAAACACTAAGTTTTGGTGTAACTGAGTTTTGAGTTCGCTCCACCTGTGTGTAAAGAAAGTGTTGCATGATCTGACAAATACATCTGTTACTGGAATAAACCACCCTGAAATTCAGATTAATTACATGTTGCACCACTACATATTATGGAAATGTACAAATGTAGTGAAATTACTGTGTATACTAATATAAACTAAAGCATATGTGCCTAAATAAAACTCCCTTTAAAGGAACACTATAGAGTTAGGAATGCAAACTTGTTCCCAAGGCTATAGTGTTCCCCTACCTATATTGGTATCCACTTCCCCCTTGCAGATGTTTAGAGTAAATTTTATTTATCTTACATCCCACAGTACGCTGGTCTTGGTGCTGCCTCTCTGATTGAGATAATCAAGATTGGTGATTTCACTTAATCCATTGGAAGGCTTATGCACAAGCATGGCAAAACAGTGTGCTACTTCAATCAAATGCTCTCAGTGAATCATTTCCGCTATAAAAGAGTGTAATTTTCTTAAAGCTATGGAAACTCCTCTAGTGGCTGTCAACCTAAGAGCCACTGAAGGCATGTTAACCCTGTAGTGGAAGCATTGCTGTTGATGCCAAATGGCAATGTTTTACTTGAAGGATTAAAGGACCACTCTAGGCACCCAGACCACTTCAGCTTCATGAAGTGGTCTGGGTGCCTGCTCCAGCTAGGGTTAACCAATTTTTTTTATTTTTTTTATAAACATAGCAGTTTCAGAGAAACTGCTATGTTTATAAATAGGTTAATCCAGCCTCTGAAGCCTCTAGTGGCTGTCTCATTGACAGCCGCTAGAGACATTTGTGTGCTTCTCACTGTGAAAATCACAGTGAGAAGACGCAAGCGTCCATAGGAAAGCATTATGAATGCTTTCCTATGAGACTGGCTGAATAGGCGCGCAGCTCCTGCCGCACATGCGCATTCAGCAGAGGAGGAGGAGAGCTCCCCGCCCGGCGCTGGAAAAAGGTAAGATTTTTAACCCCTTCCTCTCCCCAGAGCCCGGCGGGAGGGGGACCCTGAGGGTGGGGGCACCCTCAGGGCACTATAGTACCAGGAAAAAGAGTATGTTTTCCTGGCACTATAGTGGTCCTTTAAACAGACAGGAACATGGCACCAATCTCTTACCAGCAACATATTAGAAATGTATTTAAATTGCCATGCTTCAGATTATGTTACAGAAGTCTCTAAATTAAAATTAATCTACATTAAGTGAAACCAATAAACCTGTCAGTCATAACTTTGTGTTTAGTTTTCCATGCCATTGATAAATTCCTTTGATTTCTTGCAGAACGGAAACGCCTCAACTCTTTACTGTACTTCCGGAGAAAAGAACAGCTACTGTTGGAGGGGCCATGATGGGTTCCACTCACATCTATGATATTACAACGGTAAGAGAAGGTCATCTTTAGTGACAAATAGGAATGGTAGAAATGTATGAGGAATTTGGTTCATCCATAGATTGTTGTTTTTTTTTTTTGTGTGGGATTGAGGTGAATTAATTCAGAAGTTCTTTCTTCCCATCTTCACCGCCAAATTGGTGAACAACACCTTAACATTTGTTAATGTTTCATATTTTAACAGGCAATGTCACGAAGAGGGGCCCCCACTGAACCGCAAGGTGTGGAAGTGGCTCTTGCTCCTGAAGAATTGGAATTGGATCCATCTGCTATGACTCAGAAATACGAAGAAAGAGTAAGGGAAGCACAGGAACAAGTTCAAAAAGAAGACTTCAGTGACATGGTGGCTGAGCATGCAGCCAAACAGAAGGTATTGATATATGTATCTGCTTCAGCTATCGCTATCCACTATTTCTTTATACAATTGCACAATCCAAATACTGTACTTTTATTCGACCATTACCATCATCTCTGTTCTCACCCATTTGCACCATATTTGTTTAACTTCTCCATAGTACACTACTACTTAACATATGCCTTCATGAATAGTGTCTTCTCCTGTAAACTCAGCAATTCATGTACACTTTCCTACGCCATAATTGACGAGTCCTTCTCAGTAGAACACGTCTGAACGCATTAGCTTCCTTTTTTTTTTTTTATTCCCTCCTGGTCAATTTGTCTTGTCATTCTTTTGTCCTTACCCCAATTGTTAAATAATTTTAATCTAGTTTGATTCCATCAATTTCTGTTGTCTGCTTAGTGGCTTTATGTTGGTGAATACCTAATCACCGTAAACATGGTATAAACAATTTAGAATAAGTTGATATGTGACTTTATAAGTGTCTGATTTTGTATATCAAACAATTCAAGCGAGTGATTTCTATCCTAAATTTATTTAAGTATATGTAAAATGGGATCTTGTACATTTTACAATTTCCACCTACATCACTATGCAATGTTATACTTCCATGTTAATTAGGTCAATCATGTATAATTATTTACAAAATATATATTTGTTAATATTCACCTTGTAGCAAAAGAAGAGGAAAGGACAGCCACAGGACTCCCGTGCAGGAGGCAAGAAATATAAAGAGTTCAAGTTCTAAATTTGTACATCATCTCCGCCTTCCTTCCATACCATTCGTTTTATTTTTAAACTGTTCTGTATGTTTTGATTTTTTTTTTCCCATTGGCAAAAGAAAAATGATTAATTGCTGTAAAATTTATTATAACTTGATATTAAAAAAAAAAAAAAGTATATTGTAGTGTTTTGTAATTTTTTTTTCTTTATACTTTATTAGTAATAACAGTGTATAAAAAAAGTAAGATGTAGGTAAAAACTATCAAGACAAACAACAAGAAAGAAAAAGGCATATGCATTCACAAATACAACAATAGTACATGTACACACCACTTACCAGGATACTAGGGGATATAAATCCGGTTCAGAAAGTTAAACAGAAGATCCCACCATTATTACCACCCAGCTTGATTATCATAGGTCAATCAATTTGTTTAGCCAAGATCACACATTAAGATCTGTTTCAGGTCTAATCCTTGAACCTTATAGAGAGACATCTCCATTTTTAGTTGAAACAAAACTTGTAACAGGGATTTTGAAGGGGAGTTGGCTGTTTTTTTTTTTTTTAGCTGTGGGTTTGTTGATCAGATACTCCAGTTCTGAGTGCCACCTGATTTAATTGCAGTGTATTCCCACCACACATGAATGAAAGTGCCACAGTGAAAGTTTATATCTCCAACATTTTAGAGAATGAGACACTTTAGACAACCTAGAGCAGACCAGGTACTAGTTCATTGTTTTAAATAGAGTTTCAATTCATAGGCATTGGATGGTTTTGCAAACCTTGTGAAGAACGGAGCACCACTGCTTTCTATTGATTCTCTTGAGCTCTTTTTCGCATTAATGACATAAAGGAAAATTGACTGGCGCATTGATCTTTTTGAAACAAGTTTATCTATTAAATAATTATTGAGCATCTTAAAGGACCACTATAGGTCAGGAATACAAACGTGTATTTCTGACCCTATAGGTTTAAAAACACTAGGTTCCAAGCCCCTCACTCCCATAAATAAATAGTTTACCTTTAATCCAGAGCCGTACAGCTCTGCTGGTGCTGGGTTCACCCAGATCCACCTCCTTGGCTGAGATCATCAAAATTGTCATTCTCAGACAATACAATGCTTTCCTACTGAGTCAGGAACGACCCAGGAATCACCTCTAATGGCTGTGAGTCACTGCCACTGGAGGTGTCCCTTAGCAGCAATGTAAACACTGTCTTTTCCCTGAAAAGGCAGTGTTTACATAAAATTACCTGCAGGGAAAATACCAAAATAACTACAGTATGTTGTAGTTGTTCTGGTGACTATAGTGTCCCTTTAATATCTACCTAACTCGCTCATTGGATTCCACAATAATGTTCTAACTTAGAAAGTTGTTTTAATCTAATATAGATAAATCCTTTTTAGGAAGATGGAAGTCTCATTTTAGATGGGGGGATGGATTGATGTTTACCTTCCTCCATCAAGTGGTGTTCCCGAAGAATACTTTTTGTGTGACCAAGTTCTTAGGATTAAATCAGATACATATTTTTCTATAGAAGCTAATTTAATAGTTGATGGAATTTTATTAAAATCCAAAGAAGAGTTACCTGCGCATTATCTCAAATCCCTATGCATATTTAAATAAATGGAGGTTTTTAGTTCCACTCCAATGGCCATTAGATATAAGCCCACCTGCCACATCAAGGCAAACCTCTAAAATGGGTCCTCCATACTCCCGGATTTAACCTTGCTTCCCTCCGCTTAAGGCGAAATAAAATCTCTGAGACAGAGAGGGGTATTTTTCTAAATCCCTACATGCTTATTAACCCTAGTGTTACCTCTAATGGCCATTTCAGTGGAATTAAAAACCATTTATTTAAATATGCAAAGGTGTTTCAGTACTTGCCTTGTATTATTGTGTCCATAAAATACTATATTCCTTTCCCTGGCTTTCTCTACCTTCTGTTCTGGACTTGCACTGAATGCGCTCTTCCCTATTTCAGTCCCTAGCGGTTCCAGGGAGTCTGAAGTCGTTTAAGACTTCAGCAGGGAATAGCTACAAATTCTCTGGAACTCCCGTTCGCAAGCTATGAGCCTCATCTCCTGGTCAAGTCCCATCCTCGTTTTATCTCACTTCTACTCATCCAGAAGAGCCCGTGTTGGAGGGAAGGTACAACATACCTTGAGGAACAATCGCTCCCTGAGATCCAGTGGGAGCTCCTTTTTTCCACGGCACCAGAATGACCGTAAAATGACCAACCACAGGCATTGACTTTATGGAACTCCTTTTGGCCAGGATTCCACAAATGGCCGGTCAGAACTTTAACCTGTGCCGTTTCTCAAATTCCTTATGGATCTGAGTGTTCATTTGCCAGAATGGGCGCTCCTATCATAATATGATGTATTGCTTGTGTGGGTTCGGGTATGTTTTTTTTTTAATGTAATACGTTCTGTATCTGGGAGATAATTGATTTGTCGAGAGGTGACTCCATTATCTCCCAGACACAGAGACACCAGGGAGAGACTATCTATTTGAACAATGGAGAACCCCTGTTGGGGGTCTGTGTATAAAACACCACCTTGCCCCATTATACTTTGTCATTGCCCCAACATCAAGTGTCGTCTGATGTGTTGTGGGAATAAGGACTATAACACTAAACAGTGCATTCCTCCAGCTTAAGGAATATTCCAGCAGAGATACCCAGCCAGGGTATAGGAGCTCTGCTACCATAGGGATTTGGGATAGCGCGCAGGTAACTTTGTGGACCTCGTCACGGGTCCTCCGAGGGGCATACTTGCCAGCCTCCTAGCCTGCGACTATGGCTCCTGTATTAAACCGTATTTGAAAACATTATTTGCGCCTGTTGGGACAAGTCAAACTTTCGAACCGGCACTTTGAACTCCCGAATCCATTCGGGTGGTAGCCATCTTGTTCGCACGGACCAAAACCGCAAATAGACTTCAGGGGGACTTAGCTGTGAATGCCCTGGAACTATTTTCGGCATTAAACTTCGCGGTTTCCGATCAGTCCTCCAGCGGCACTTAGCCGCGATTCTATGGAACTATTTTCGGCTATGGGACCATGCCTGCGGTCAGGATCAACTCTGACTTCAATAAAATTGATGAACCCCTGGACTGATCTGGGTGATTTTTGGATATGTTGGTCACCCAGATCAGGGCTATTGGGGAATGTAACATTTATGGGGATATTATGTGTTTTGGGGTACTTTTGTGACTTTTAAAAAAATGTTTTTTTCTGCCTGGAGACAATTGGGTTAATACAGTATCTGACTCAATTATCTCCAAGGCAGAGGGGAGGGACTGTATGCTATGTGTGGTAGTGCCTTACATTATAAATGTTATTTTTGGTTTGTAAGTTTGTGTCCCTGTCCCCAACAAGGTCCATGTGGGCGTACACCTTGCTTGGGGACTTGCATAAAAGGCCAGTGTGGCTACCATTAAAACAGTCTTACTTTACCCTCAACGCAGTTGTTGTAGGGAACTGCTATACAGCTATCACTAATAGCTCTTGTAAGAGCTTCACAGCTATACTCTATTGGAGGAGAGGCCTTCCCACTGAGTCCCTGGATCCAGCTCTTTGGTCCAGGGTGGGAAGGGACCGCGAGACCCCAACCAAGCTGCAGTGGTTTTTGGGGTCTATGGTGTCTGGTGCAGTGGTTATGGTCCTCGGCGTCAGCTAGGAAGCATCGATTGGCAGAGGTACCCAGTCAGGGTGCCAGGTGGTCTGTCACACACTTTTCTTTGATTTTTATTGTATGTATTGGGGCTGATGTGTACTATGGTCGTTGCTGCTGCACAGGACTAGTGGGAGTCTGGGCGCAGGACCTATTTTTGTTTATTTGAAGGAATTTTATTACCTATTCTACTTTTCTATTTAATTTAACCCAGTAGTCTAAAATAAGATACAAGCACTAGAAGCCCTATCCTTTAAAAGCTGAGGGTTCCTATTCCCATTCCAAACAAGTGCTCCCAAATGGACTAGGCCACATGTCTCACTTTCCAAGCTGAGACTTGTAAACATGGATCATCATATTAGGGTGGTAAGTAATTTCAATAATTGGAAACTCCATACTCCCGGATTAAATTTTCTGAGCAAGATAATTTTTATTATTTCTTGTTCTCTTTCATTTCCAAAATAAATTAGAAAAATAACTTTGAATCATGTCCAACCAAGGCTTAGGAACTTTTAGTGGGAGCATAAGAAATAAATAAGAACACTTGGGTAAAATGTAAGCACTGATACATTTCATTCTATCCCACCACTAGATTTCTGTTTTATTTTCTTCAGATATATATTCATTGCTCTAAGATTATTTAAAAATATATATATCTTGAGATTTGACACATTTGAGTGAGTATAATACCAAGATATGTGGAAATTATATTTTTTGACTATATGAAATTATAAGATCTTCTAATAAAATTAAAATTTTCTTTATTTGCTATCCAGCACTGTTATTGTTTTCATATTGATTTGATCATTAGGGGGTACGACCTATACTAGAAAAGTTATAAAGTTTACTATAATATGAGTTAAAACCGTTACCAATCGATTTGGGTGTCAAATACACTTCATCTTGGTTTATGATTGTATTAAGAATACCTTTCATTCTATTTGCCAGCACAGCTGAAAATATTTTAACATTAACATTTATTAAAATGTATTTTAGTTATGACGAAAGGTTAAATTTAAATCTTTAGTTTGGAGCAACGGCATATAGCATTATACACATATATTCAGGGGCCAATACAAACCATTGTCTAGAACAGGCATAGGCAACCTTTGGCACTCCAGATATTGTGGACTACACCCCCCATAATGTGCTGGCAAAGCATCATGGGAGGTGGAGTCCAAAACATCTGCAGTGCCGAAAGTTGCCTATGCCTGGTCTAGAATTTTATTCATACATGGGCTATGTGTCCACACATTTTGACTAGAAGAAGAGATTTAGTCTAAGATAAAGGAAGGTTTTTATTTTGTGGGGGGGGTGAGGGGGGAGGTTTACACAGAAGAACAGTAACAATGTGAAATTCTCTGCTTGAAGAAGTGGTTTTATCAGAGTCTATACGGATGTATAAACAGAAATTGGATAAATGCTTGCAAAAACATTTAGGGAAATAATTTTTAATTAGTGGGGTTAATAGCTTCTTGTTCCAAGGAGATATCTGATGGCCATTCTGGGGTCAAAATTTTTTTTTTTCTAAGTCTGTTGCAAAACCAGAAGTGCATCAAACTGTTTTTTGTGGTTTGTTTTTTACCTTCTTTTGGATCAACAGCAAAAAAACGTATGTGAGAGAGGCTGAACTTGATGGACGCATGTCTCTTTTCAGCTATGTAACTATGAAATAAGTCTATAGCATTGAACTTTGGTAAGGTCTTTATCTTGCTTAAGAATTGGAAGACTGTTGACTCTTAACATTTCTTGGGGCAAAGCACCTTGTTCAACAATATAATTAAAAGTTTTTGCAAGCTGATCACAAGTAATTCTTTGAGAGGTTTAAAAAATAAATTTCAAAAGTTTGTGTTAATTTTGAAATAATGCCTTCCACTGCTTGCTATGAACTAGGACAGTTTAGGGTATCTCTTTGACTTTCTGAAATTGTAGGAGTTGGTGTGCTATCCAAATATGAATTTATATCCATACTAGAAAAGTTATAAAGTTTACTATAATATGAGTTAAAACAGTTACCAATCGATTTGGGTGTCAAATACACTTCATTTTTATTTACTAATCTTGTAATTATGTTGGAGGCAACCCTGTCCCTATGTTTTTGCGTAAGCAATTTTTTCTGGCCTGTTTCCTCTACTATACGTCACACTCCGCTCCATGTAGGATACATTGCTGCTGGGGAGTGAGACCAGTTATCTCCACTCCCTGTAGCACACTCAGCCACTGGGGAGCGGGATTGACCATCTCCTCTCCCCACAATACACTCGGCCGCTGAGGAGGAGGGACATCACACTCCTCTCCCTGTAACTCTGTCTGCCGATGGGGAGAGAGACCAACCGTCTCCTCTCCCAAAAACACACTCTGCCGCTGGGGAGTGAGACCGGTTGTCTCCACTCCCTGTAACATATACTGCTGCTGGGGAGAGAGACCGACTGTCTCTTCTCCGAATAACACATGCTGCTGCTGGGAAGGAAGGATGACCCACTTCTCTCCCTGTGATGCACACTGCCACTGGGGAGTGAGACCGGGTGTCTCCACTCCATGTAACACCCTTGGCTGCTGGGGATGGAGGACGATACTCTCCTCTCCCTGGGTTGCACACTGCCGCTGGGGAGTGAGACTGACCATCTCCACTCCCAATAACACACTCTGGGGAGGAAGGGCGACACGCTCCACTCCATGTAGGATACACTGCCACTGGGGAACAAGACCGGGTGTGTCTGTTCTCTGGACCTCATACTGCCGCTGGGGATGAAGGGTGACACACGTCTCTCCCTGGAATACACACTGTCTCCACTCCCTGTAACACCCTTGGCTGCTGAAGATTGAGGATGATACTCTCCTCTCCCTGGGTTGCACACTGCCGCTGGGGAGTGAGACCGTTTGTCTCCCCTCCCTGTATCACACTGTCGCTGAGGAGGAAGGACGGAACACTTCCCTCCCTGGACTGTATTCTGTTGCTGGGGAGAGGGGCCGACTGTCCCCACTCCTAACATTTCCATCTGGGGTTGGAGATCTGGGCTGGCTGCCCAGCATCCCTGTAGCGCTGATGGAGAGACCTTGGTCCCATCTCCACTTGCCAGGACCAGTCGATAAGTTCTTCTATCTCTGGGGCTGGTTGGGAAGTAGGTGGTACGGTGTCCGGGTCTCCTGATGACAGGCTTAGTTTCTGTGGAGGAGGGACAAAACTCAACGCTCCCGATGGTATCCAGTCCATAAGCCCCCTCATGTAAGACACAGGCAGCGTTACCCATTGGAATAGGCAAACATAATCCTGTTCTAGTTCCCACTCCCGGTTGGCAAGAAAAGATAGGTCTGGCTGAATGGCAGCGATCTCAGTAAGGTCCCAATTGTCTGCCCGCTCAGCTTGGATAGACTAATACTCTATTAGCCCCGGGTAGAGGTGGTAGGCATGCCACTGCATGGCCTGGTAGGAATCATCCAGCCACACCTCAGTCTCAACTAGCGTCTCCAGTTCGCTTACCCATTCCTTTGAGGGCTGGTTTCCCAGGTACGGCATCCGCAGCTCTAGCTTTTCTGCTTGGCGCTGGTTGGTGGTCAGGATTTCCTCACTCCGAAAGGGTCGAATTTCGTAAAGGTCCTCCTTCCAGAGATCGGTTCGAAGTGCCACCCAATCCTCTGGGATAGGGTACTCCACACTGCGCAGTACATCCTGTAGTCACTGCTGGAAGCCGGATACTGCCTGGCAGTACTTGTCTTCCATACTGCAGTAGTGCTGGTTTTCCCACGGTTAGGAAGCTATCCCACCACTTGCCACCAGTGTAACGGAGTTCCCTGTAACCCATCTGGGTACTTCCGCCAAGGGACCTCTTCCTAGCTGGAACAGGGGACAAACCGCAGCACTTCTGCCCACAGTCGCCGTGGCTTGGCTGGGGCCCTGGAACCGCTCCTTCCTGGAGCCGAATGGGGAATTAGCTCTGGTCATAAGCCCGATCTGGGTGAACTACATATCCCAAAATCACCCAGATCGGTTCAGGGGTTCAAAGATTTCCCATGCCCAAAACAGTTCCAGGGAAATCAGTGCGAACAGTCGGTCAAGTTTGGTAGTCTTTTACAGGTTTTCCTGCATGGCCCATAGTCTGTGAGCAGGAGGCTGGCAAGCAGGCTCCTCCAGGAGCTTGTGGCAAACTCACTTGGAGAGGGGAGTTTGTCACACATTACATCAGGGTAAGGACCATTTTTGGAATGAAAGTGTTATTTTTGGAAGAGAAAAATATATAAAAATAACAAATAGCTGAACGGTGTCATTCTTCCACTCATTCATCATATACCTGAAAGGTTCAGAGGGACACATTCTGTAGCCATTATTTTTTACTTGGTACGATTGATTATTTACTGGGTCCCCTAAGGATTATATATAGTGTCAGGAAAACGGGTTTGTGTTCCTGACACTATAGTGATCCTTTAACCCCTTAAGGACCAAACTTCTGGAATAAAAGGGAATCATGACATGTCATACATGTCATGTGTCCGTAAGGGGTTAATATTGTCCAGAATATTTACTGGGTAAAAAAGGAGTGTCTATACTTGCCAATATAATTTTAATGTAGTCCCAAATTATATTTGCAAAATCTGTCCAATTATAATTACTTAATCAGATAGTGGTTCCAGCAGGTAGATTCCAGATAGTGATTTGTAAACTGAATGCAATAAATTTATTTTAGTTAATGAGATTAAGATGGGCATCTGTTTGCTAGCAGGAGATTTCAACTGTGCGTTAAATCCCAGCACAGATTTAAAAAAATACCTAAACACCCACATTTAAATAAAAATGTGTTAAAAATGCAAATTCAGCCACTTACCTTAATCCAGGGCCGGGCTCCCTCGGCGCTGGTGATTTCTCCTCCCCCGCTGACGTCAGCTCCCGAGTGGAGCGATATGCGCATGCACAGCAAGTGCCGCGTACACACTCAAACTGTCTATAGGAAAGCATTTCTCAATGCTTTCCTATGGACGCTCTTCACGCTGGATGCGAATTTCGCATCCAGCGTCGCAGAAGCACCTCTAGCGGCTGTCGGGAAGCCGGCCACTAGAGGTTGGATTAACCCTGCTATGTAAACATAGCAGTTTCTCTGAATCACCAGGTTCTTGTAGGTGGGGTTAGGACCGTGGATTTAGTGCACTCTGTGAAGCACGACCTGGCATGGTGTCTGGTGTTGTTTTCTGAGTGTACTTTGATATGGTCCGAGATTGTTCTGCGTCCATGCTGGCAAGCCTTGCCGCATGCCAAGGGTTTGGAAAGGGGCAGACGCAAGTTCAACGTCACCATCCCTAGGTTTGTGCGTTGACTTGGCAGTGTGTCAGTACAACACGTGGAGCTGGAGGGGGACAATTGCAACTTAATGAGGGCAGGCAGAGTGCACCTTTATCAAATTGGTTTAGATATTTAGATATCGCGGTGGCGGAGTTCCTGGCAAGAGCAAGTAATTCACAAGAAAAGGCTTTGGGGAGTCGCAGCTTGCTAGGGCTGATGAAAGAAGACAGGCTGTACGAAGTCTGGAAACACACGGTTTATCTGTCTGTTGGGTAGTCACCCCAAAAGGTGACAGGTGGTGGTAATGTTGGCTGTGTTTAAAAGTTCAATCAATAAAGGTGTGGCCGTTGCCCTTATCCAATACTCAGGTGTTATGTCATTATTGGGGGTAACGGGTAGGTTATCTGGTCAGCAGTCATGACCGTGTACGAAATAGGGCTGCTTAAAAGCTTAATTTGAACTGCAAAATCTGGACATTGTCAGACTATTGAACAATGTGTAAATTTTGCACAGCTGGCTCCAAACGAGCTTGGACTGCTGATATCCAGACCTGGATTGTTAAATCTGGGCCTTGATCTGAAAAATCTGAGCTGTTTACTACTGGCAGTACTAACAGCCAGCGAGCCAACAGTTTAAAAACCCTTGTAGCAAAAGGTTTAACCAAGTGGCAGCTGGCCAGCACTTGCTAGCCAACCGGATTGTGCAGTCCACCGTTTGTTTTTAATATAAATAATACTTTTAAAAGGAAGTCCATAAACGTCATCAGTAATATAGCATTTTTAAGAAACCAGAACAGCACCTGAATGACGTGTTATAATATGGAAATTACTACACTAATTATATTGTGTATATGCGCTCCATACAATGCCATTACATGTGGAAGAAACACAAATCTATATAGGCTTCCGGTAATGGCATGCATGCGACACCCTTTTAGTGCAGACGTTCACCCCAATCTCCACCTTTGCCAGTGACTGACCAATGAGAAACGCAGGCGGGTATAACCTAACCGTGATTCGTTGCTTTCAAAGCTGATTGGGCACAAGAAATAGTCGTCATCACCATAACGCCAATTATTGACGTCAAGGAAGGAAGCCTCGCCCATAAACACTGAACGAACGGCTTCATTTGCCAGAAGAAAGGTGCGTCCTCTCTACAGTCGTGCATGCTCTGATTGGTCCGGTCGCGTCTAGTCACGCGTTGAATTCCTCACCCTGTGATTGGTTGGCTCGGCAGTCTCCTCTTTTCTTCACACCATGACCGAGCGCTCTGTCTCTGCGGGGCCGTTGGGGGCCACTGCCATTCCCCCGCCGGGATGCCCCGCCCCCAGCGGTGACGCGCTGGTGACTGGCCCCACCCCGACTGCCGGAGGTCCAGTTCGTATGAATTTATACGCGACCTGGGAGACTGATCGAGGAAGCGCTGCCTGCGTACCCAGGTTTGACGTCATTACGTTTTTTTTTTTTTTTTTTGGGCTTCTTTAAACTCCCCTGTGCTTTGTGGGCGGAAAACCTCTGGGGACGTCTCTTCATATCATCCAGAACTCATATTTATATAATCAATTATGGTATCCATTAAGACTTTATGAAAACAAAGTGGCATATAAAAGTTTGTGTCACAGGAAATAATTGTATACATTTTTAATTTGTTGTAATTTGCAATTTAAAAAAAAAAAAAATCATTAAACATATGGCGTCAATGTTTAACTTTACGTCTATTTAAAAAAAAAAAAAAAAAGTATTGTCTCTTGCATGTTTCCCAACATTTTAACTGGACAATGAGTGCCACTTTAATTTTAGGGGTGTGAGTGAGGGTGTGGCCACGTGCAGGGCTGTTTTAGGTGATTTACTAATAATTTATAATGCTAAAATGTAATATAGAACTAGAACAATTTATATTATTAACACAGACTGATTTCTAAATACATTTATTGTAGTTTAAACACTTAAGAACCACATGACAGTCCATGCCATCATGCAGTGTAAGACTTTAATGACCAGTGACTGCGTAGAGCATTTTGCAGTTAATGTACCAGCAGGGGTTAAATCCCTGCTGTTACCAAGAACCCCCAGGTATCCTTTGATATTAGTTATATTTCTTTGCCAGTTGGGGATACAGTTAGTGTCCCCAGACTGACCGGTTAGCTGCGGTAAAAAGACCCTGGGGAGGTCTCTCTGCTTGCAACCTGAAGCAGGATTGGTGCTGGGCTCTGCCAGCTGCCCAGCACTGATCTGAGTGAGGAACTTCAGCATGAGAGTGAGCTCTCTCATGCTGCAATCACAATG
Source organism: Pelobates cultripes (assembly GCA_933207985.1). Taxonomy (NCBI): domain Eukaryota; kingdom Metazoa; phylum Chordata; class Amphibia; order Anura; family Pelobatidae; genus Pelobates; species Pelobates cultripes. The sequence continues at coordinate 55,426,012 of OW240923.1, forward strand.
TACAAAGAGGTCATGAATGGAGAAACTGTTTTCATTCTGTTAGGATGAAATTTGGTAGTTTCGCCGGCATCCTGTCTAAATGACAGGACGTTCAGGAATACTGACAGGAAGCATCGCGAGATCACGGAGGAAAGGTAAGAATTGTGGGAAAATTTCTCTGACCACATGAAATGAAGCACACTTTGCTCCTCCCCTGGTCATAGATATTCATGCGTAGGAAACCTCCATAAGACAAAATAGTCCCTACTATAAGAAAACTAGAGCAGACAGTAAGAAATGAAGAACAGATCCTGACAGAGGGAGAGAAGAGGAATCGATTAAAGAAAGGTAAGTTCAGCATGACAGTGCTGCTTTAAGTACTATGACTTAGGTTTGTGATCAAATGGTTAAATGAAAAGTGTCAAAATTATCTTAGTTACATAACCTGGGGTATGTGCTTTCTATAACTATATTCTTTTGTGTTTTGCATTTTGTGATTACTATTGAAGTTGTATGCTCAGCATGCCAAACGTTTTAACTTTAAACCATAACTGACTCAATGCAGAATTTGTTTTATAACTTCTACAAATATTTGAAATCCTAGACATATTGGATATTTTAACAATCGGTAATAAGTAGTGAATCTATTATGAATTAGTTTTCTTTAGTTGCACTTGGTATGTAGAGATTATTGCATGTAAAACTGAGAACAGTCGTGTTCCCCCCCTCTAACCCCCCAATTTCTTTTTAATATTGCATTATGTATACATATAGGGAATCAAAATCAAAGGCCATATTTCTACTTTAAAATACGATTTATACTATGTATGGGTACACTTAAACAGAGGGAAAATTATGTGAAATGAATGCATGGCAAGAAAGCTAAAACTGCCTTGGTCGGGGTCAAAGGGATTCTACAGTTGCAAGAAAAAGTATGTGAACCCTTTGGAATGATATGGATTTCTGCACAAATTGGTCATAAAACGTGATCTGATCATCATCTAAGTCACAACAATAGACAATCACAGTCTGCTTAAATTAATAACACACAAAGAATGAAATGTTGCCATGTTTTTATTGAACACACCATGTAAACCATTCACAGTGCAGGTGGAAAAAGTATGTGAACCCTTGGATTTAATAACTGGTTGAACCTCCTTTGGCAGCAATAACCAAACGTTTCCTGTAGTTGCAGATCAGACATGCACAACAGTTAGGAGTAATTCTTGACCATTCCTCTTTACAGAACTGTTTCAGTTCTTGGGATGTCTGGTCTGAATCGCTTTCTTGAGGTCATGCCACAGCATCTCAATCGGGTTGAGGTCAGGACTCTGACTGGGTCACTTCAGAAGGCGTATTTTCTTCTGTTTAAGCCATTCTGTTGTTGATTTACTTCTATGCTTTGGGTCATTGTCCTGTTGCAACACCCATCTTCTGTTGAGCTTCAGCTGGTAGACAGATGGCCTTAAGTTCTCCTGCAAAATGTCTTGATAAACTTGGGAATTCATTTTTCCTTCGATGATCGCAATCCGTCCAGGCCCTGACGCAGCAAAGCAGCCCCAAACCATGATGCCCCCACCACCATCAGGGCCGGTGCAAAGATTTTTGGGTACATAGGCAAAGATGTATCTTTCCACCCTCCCCCCCAAAAAAATAACATCTTCACCTATGTGCCTCTTAACCAGCCCCTCTCCCCGTCCATTAGTGGTCCCCTCCCTTCCCTGTCCCTTAGTGTTCTTGTAAGCTCTCCTCTCTCTTTCCTGTCCCTTGGTGTTTCTCTCCCCTCCCCTCCCTGTCCCTTGGTGCACCCCCCACCCCTTTAGTGGTTGCACTCCCCTTCCTGGTGTGCCTCCTACCTCTCTTGTAGCGTTGCCGAGTGGAGGATATCCCCTACAGGAGCTTCAATTTTCTGTACCTGGCCAGACTGACAGGGAGTGCTCTCTCAGTGAGCACCTCCGGTCAGTCTGGCCGGGTACAGGAAACAGAAGCTCCTGTACTGCGCTCCGCCACGCTACACTCAGTGGTGTATACACACTGACAGTCACACACACTCAATGACAAACACACAGACTCACTGATCTGACACACACTCATTCATTGACAGACACACTGATACTCACACACAGACTCAATGACAAAGATACTCTCACTGATTTGACAGACACTCACAAACACACACTGACAGACACACATACACTGCCACACTCATACACTCACATGCAGTACTCATACAAGCACTCACAGACACACACACACACACTCATACAATCACTCACAGACACACATACTCATGCACACAGTCACTCACAGGCACACAGTCACTCAGGCACACATACACTGACACACATACACACACACACAGACACTCACACACAGACACTCACACACAGACACACACTCAATCACAGACAGTCACTCAGGCATACAGTCACACACAGACACACACTCAATCACAGACAGTCACTCACAGACACACATACACACACAGTCACACACAGACACTCACACACAGACAGACACACACTCAATCACAGACAGTCACTCACAGACAAACAGACACGCATACACACTCTCACTAATTATTTTAATAAATAAACATTTTCCACCCAGCCTCCCTACCTGGAGAGCTGGTGTGGATGATGAATCATTCCCTGGGTCCAGTGGGGCTGCTGGGAGGCGTGCCGCAGTGCTGTGATCAGACGCGGCGAGGGAGCTCTAATCTCCACCCTCTGCTCCCTCGCGGATGCCTTCTGATACCGCGGGAGCCGGAATATGACATCATATTCCGGCTCCCGCGGCATCAGCAGACAGCGCGCGAGGGAGCAGAGCAGAGAGGTTAGAGCTCCCTCGCCGCGTCTGATCACAGCACTGCCGCACGCCACGCCGGGGGTCGAGATGGTGGCCTGGCAGGAGGGAGAGCTTCCCTTCTGCCGGTCACTGAAATATTGCGCCCCCGAAACCGGTGCGCCCTAAGGCTGCCGCCTGTGCCGCCTTATGGACGCGCCGGCCCTGACCACCATACTTCACAGTTGGGATGAGGTTTTGATGTTGGTGTGCTGTGCCTTTTTTTTTTCGCCACACATAGTGTTGTGTGTTTATTCCAAACAACTCAACTTTGGTTTCATCTGTCCACAGAATATTTTGCCAGTACTGCTGTGGAACATCCAGGTGCTCTTGTGCAAACTGTAAACATGCAGCAATGTTTTGTTTGCACAGTAGTGGCTTCCTCTGTGGTATCCTCCCATGAAATCCATTCTTGTTTAGTGTTTTACGTATTGTAGATTCGCTAACAGGGATGTTAGCATTTGCCAGTGACTTTTGTAAGTCTTTAGCTGACACTAGGATTCTTCTTCACCTCATTGAGCAGTCTGCGCTGTGCTCTTGCAGTCATCTTTACAGGACGGCCACTCCTAGGGAGAGTAGCAGCAGTGCTGAACTTTCTCCATTTATAGACAATTTGTCTTACCGTGGACTGATGAACAGCAAGGCTTTTGGAGATACTTTTATAACCCTTTCCAGCTTTATGCAAGTCAACAATTCTTAATCGTAGGTCTTCTGAGAGCTCTTTTGTGCGAGGCATCATTCACATCAGGCAATGCTTCTTGTGAAAAGCAAACCCAGAACTGGTGTGTGTTTTTTATAGGGCAGGGCAGCTGTAACCAACACCTCCAATCTCATCTCATTGATTGGACTCCAGTTGGCTGACATCTCACTCCAATTAGCTCTTGGACATGTCATTAGTCTAGGGCAGGGGTAGGCAACCTTTTAGCAGCACTGTGCCGATATACGATTGTGATGTCCCGTAGCGTGCCGATCCTATTTTTTTTAAAATTGAGGTGTGTATGCTGCCGTATTGTGCTTGTGTTATTTTTACTGTAATTGCTTTGTATTGTTGTATTTGCGTGTATATGAGCTATTATATATATGCATTAGTAGTTTAGGGTATCGTGTATGATACATATGAATGTGGGCTGTGTATGAGGGCTGCTTGTTGAATTGTGTGTGGATGGATATGTCACATTGTGTGTTTGGTAGTGTGTGGGGGCTGTTTGGGGTATTGCATGTGAGAGGCTGCATGTGGGATTGTGTGCATGTATGTGGATTGCTAGTGGTGTTGCATTAGTGGGGATTGTGTGTATGTTTGTGTGTGGGCTATTTGTATTATTTGGATGAGGGGAGGGTTATTCTGCAGGTCTGTGTATATCTAGCAGTGTGAGTGGCTTCCCTGGGTTCCAGTGGAGACCAGGCTGGCCAAGTACAGGTCAAGGACAGGAGCTGCAGGCTGCTCTACTACAGTGTGGATTCCCATTCACAAGTGCTGGGAGGAACTGATCTGAGGTCACTTCCTCTACGTTCTACAATGCATAAATTGAAGATTTTCCTTCACCACCTTTTCGTATTAGCAGATATCTAAAGTTTCACTGAGACGCCTGATAGGCCAGAGCCTGTTTGGCTCTAGCAGCCTTGAGTGCCGTGGAAAGACACCTCGAGTGCCGTGCATGGCACTAGTGCCGTAGGTTGCCTACCCCTGGTCTAGGGGTTCACATACTTTTTCCACTTGCAATGTGAATGTTTACATGGTGTGTTCAATAAAAACATGGCAACACTTAATTCTTTGTGTGTTATTAGTTTAAGCAGACTGTGATTGTCTATTGTTATGACTTAGATGATGATCAGATCACATTTTATGACGAATTTGTGCAGAAATCCATATCATTCCAAAGGGTTCACATACTTTTTCTTGCAACTGTATGTTGTGTTAAGAATACAAATCTGTATTCCTAACATTACAGAGCCATTTGTTCTTCCCCACAGCTAAATGGTTGGAAAAAAAACCTTTTGACTCTTGCCCGATTCTAGCACTGATGTTTCTTGGCGCTGGATCAGTGTTTCGTCTCCTCTGACGCTATCCGGCAGGGTGGGGGCTAATGCGCATGCGCGACGAGTGCTGAAAGCACATTAGCCCATCCCTATAGGAAAGCATTGCTTCATATTTGATTTTACTGACGCTGGATGTCTTCATGCATAACGTGAGGTCATCAGGCGACCAAAAGTCTCTATTGAAGCGCCTCTACTGGTTGCCTGATTGACAGCCACTAAAGGCAGTCTTAGTTCTGCAATGTAATCATTGCAGTTTCTATAAAACTGCAATGTCTTAAATTGCAAGACTAAGTGGGTGGGGGACAGTGCACCCAGACCACTTTAATGAGATTAAGTAGTCTGGGTTACTATAGTGTACCTTTTAAAGAACAACTGCACCTCAAAAATATTTAATAAAATACAGTAACCCTTTCATCAAGTATTGAAAAACTCATCCATACCTTTTTAGTACAAGATACTACAGCACCTCCTTTGGTCGGTCTGTGTTTGAAAATCAACCATTAGTCTTTATTGTCTTTCCTGCTTCAAATACTTTTTGTTTTTCCTACACTGTTCGACCAAAGGTGCATGTAGATGGCTTGGGATCCTGTCATGTACTGAAAGTATGGATGAATTTCTATAATTGTATTTACTTCTACTTCATTAAAACATATATAATTTATTTTAATAATTGTTGAAAGGATTATTTAAAAATATTTTTAAATTGCAGTTTCCCTTTTAACCGCACATTACTGTATTATTGTTGTGGAGCTCTGTTTTATACTCAAGCAAACTAACAATTTGGAGCTCCTAGAAAATAAGGACAGTAGGATACAAACGAGGGACATGGAATTTGGGCCAAAAGTAAAGACACTTGGGAGGTATGCACTTGTAGGGTCTATAGTTTGCAAATACCCCACCCACACTGCCCTCGATGTGGTATATACACATGCATGGTGGCACCTGGAGGTAGAACTCCAAAGTCTATTTTGATTATATGACTGAATAACCTCTTTCTATAACTGATTAGCTAATGGGGTTTTTTTTTTTTTTTTTTATTCCTTGTGACACTGGTAAGGTTTAATGGTTGGAGGGAAGGCAGTTTTACATTGAGTATATATCTTCTATTTATATTGTAACAGATAAAGTGTGTTAATTTCTTCCCAGGCTTTTTTCTCTCACACTGAGGAAACTCATTATGTTCAAAGATCTGGATAAAGATTTATCATCAGTAGTTATTGCTGTCAAACTTCAGGTAACCTGCTATAAGTGCTTTTAATACATTATTACTTGTACGCATTCTTTTTTTTTTTTTTTTCATCTTTTTTTTTAAAATTTTTTATTTTTTTTTATATAGTGTCAGGTACGGATATAAATGTAAGGTACCTGTAGGCATAGAATTCTAAGGCACACCCTGCTGCCCTCCTCCCCTCGCCCCCTTAACCAAAAAAAAGAAAGGCAGACAAAGTTAATTTTAATACATTTATTAACTGGACATTGCAGACATAACATAATAACAGCTATGTTTGTGCATATTGCTGCTGAAATATATTGTGTTCCAATCTGTTTATTGCAGAGCTGCTGTTATGCAGTGTGCATCACTCCGTTCTGTCACTGCTCCTGTTACAAGGTTTTGTAAGAGGTGTTGTTGGGTAAATGTGAAGTGATCCTGACCTGCCTCACATACACACTGGAGGAACTGGCAAACACTGAGTTTTACACCCTCTAAAACTATTCATACAGCTCTGCTATGAAGCATAGGACTGACTGGGCTATAGAGGACAATGGCAAAGGCTCCTGGTACTTATCGGTATTTCCCCACCGACCAGCTAAGCTTCAGAAAGGCACATTATAAGTGCTGAAAACATTGCATAACATTTAATCGTTTGGACGGTTTGCATTTAGTTATGCATTCAGGTTTAGAAGTTAGGTTTAGGTATTCAGTTATAGTTAGAGATTAGTTTTATGAATTTGATTTATAGATTAGAAGTCTGGGCTAGGCCTCTGTACTATCAATTGAGGAAAATACATAGTTACTAAAGAAAATGTGATTTTCTTTTCCTGATCATTATACATGGCAACTTTTACCTATGGGTTAACTCTACTTACTCACCGCAGAAATGACAGGAAATAGAACTTTTAAATTGGTATAAATAGATCCACCCTATCCTCATCAGGTAATCTTTGTAGCTTTACAACTCTCATAGAAAAAGGGTGGGTATGTAATGCTGCTATGTATAATGATTAGAAAAATATTATGATAAGTTGTGAGGATATTTATGGGGTGATAAATATTAAAATAATATTTTTATAAAAATGATCAAAAATTAATTACATTTTTATCATATAAAAAAAAATATATATTGGCACTGTTCCCCTTGGTTAATTTAAATAGAAGAGCTACCTACTATTTTAACTCTTGTAAACTCTGGAGCACATTTTATTAGAGGATTTGTATTTCACACATTAATCACAAACTAATTTAAAAAAATATATAATTTATTGTGACAATAATTATTAATAATGTGTGACAATAATCAGTGATTTATTTAGGTATAACATAAGTTTACAATATGGCAGTTTAATACAGTTTCAGATAGTTCAATAGCAACATTTATATCCATGTAGAGGCAATTTCAACAAGATTTACGACGGGACACTTTATTTGAAATCAGCTATGCAATTCCTTAACATAGAACACAGCATCTCACAGCCTCACAGGACAGCACATCATATGGTCGTAAAAACTTTTCTCTGTCTGAATCACATTGAGTTAACTCACTCAGTGCTGGCTACAATTCGCACAGGAAAAATACCTTTTTTATATTGAAGTTTGACAATATAATCTTTCTCATACCAGATCGATTAACCATTCCTTCTCATCCAATGACCAATAAGAATAATTCAAACCAGATTTTACATTTGTAGAAGGTACCTTCCTGACTAAAAATTACTATCCCTAATTCAGATAAGTAAATATCTCTGGATAAAAACTTGGTATGCAGGGGGGCGGGGCCTGACCGCGCAGCTGAGAGGACATTGGTCTCAAGAGCTCCTGCAACAAGTTTCATATAAACCATCTTTCACGATCTAAATGGCGACTAATCGTGCCAGAAAGGCCAGCAAACAAGAGATGACACTGAGCGGAGCACAATGACCTCCCCTAAGCGACAGTACGAATACTACCCACCCGACAAGTGTCTGATGCCTACTCGCATGGCGGGCGCGAGAGGGACGGCCACTGTCCCGCCACCACAACTAGCCGCCTCTGTGTATATGGGCCCTTGTTCCCTCCCCTCTGGACCGGCGGGGGTCATCCCGGTCCACCTGCCCACAGGGAACACTCTCCTTTGGGACGCTCCAAAGCGCAATTCCGACTGACAGGACACACGAGGCTCAGCCAAGATGGCCGACGGCAGTGCAGCCCACCCAGAGCAACAGACCGCTAGTGACTGGGCAGCAGCCTTTCAGGCCAAATTTGACGCTGTATGCAGGCGATTTTGGGAGCATCTAGAGGAGAGGAGCCAACCTCCTGCTATGACACCAGCCAAAACGACATCTCAACAACCTGCACCCTCTCACACCAAGCTGTGTCACCCAGACACACTCGTAACACTGCAGGTGCGGGCAAACGCCCGGACTGCGGCATTGCGGAGACCTCACATACCACAAGGTCACACGAACACACTGCTCATACCCGCTACAGCAAGCAGGGAGCACAGAGGGGACCGCCAATTGGCAATGCAGAAGCTACCAGGGAGCAAAAACCGCCCGAAGCCGACTAGCAGGGCCCAAGCAAAGGCATTACAGCCACGCCCGAGAATACCTCAGGGACCCGCCACAACCCAAATGAGATACCCAAGACAGAAAAGAGCAAGGCACAGACAACAAGACCAGGGCCTCAAGAAATTTCCAACCCCTCGCACTGCCGGTCCCGACTCGACAGGCCTGAAGGGCCGAGGTATATCACCACCCACCCAGCTCCCAGACAACGTCAGCCCGCCACACCGCCCGTTCCTGAGACACCACAACTGACCAAGCCCCACCCGTATGAGGCCCAGTACCTGTCGCAGATCAGCAAGAGGGTGCAAAGGGACACCATTGTACATCCTGATCATGAGTTGTGCCTACCAAGCGCTGGAGTCAGTTGAAGCTCCAAACTGAGAAACCAGAGGGTCCACACAGAGACTGGCTCCTGCGACCATTGCAGACATTGTATTGTTTTATTTCATGATATTTATGTTACTCTATTATCTTTTCTCATATAATGTTTAGTGAGCCAAGTTGCTGTTGAGTGCAGTCACGGTGGTAATATTTGTTGCCTACAGCAGGCTTAGTCGGTAACGGCGACATTCGTTAACTCTTTTACCTTGTGGGCAGATTGCATCGCATATACATAACCATGTGTCTAGCTCATCTTAACTTTCTAACTAGTACATATAATCAGCATGTTTTCCCAAGAATATTCTAACTTTGTAGACACGTTTACCTAATGACATCCTATAGTTCAAAATGTGTAGTGCAGCATAACGTACAAGGCTACAGATATAAGCTTGTTTTATCATATAATTTCTTTCCTGTTGTTCATCACTATTTCTAATGTGCCTCTTGTACCTACCCGCCTAGTTCAAGCCACTGGTTTAGACTAACATACCCAGGCTGAATCCATTACACCATAAAAATAGTGATGCTATCGTAAAGCTTGATTTTATTTACTTAACCCCTTAAGGACCAAGCTTCTGGGATAAAAGGGAATCATGACATATCACACATGTCATGTGTCCTTAAGGGGTTAAAAAATTAAAATGTGCAGTTACTTCATATACCATGTCATAGTTACGCCTTGTCTGTTACTTGAATTGCTTGCCAATACTGTCATGGTATCGCAAGTCTGTATGTAATCGCATGCACAAAACAAATAAAGAATAATTAAAAAAAATAAAGTGTTTTCAAGAGAAATCAGCACTCTTCTATAAAAAAAAAACAAAAAAAACCCCCAAAGAACTTGGTATGCTAAACTTGGCAAGTTATCAGTAAATATATTGTTATTTATTCCACCTACATGAATGGAATTATATAACCATATATTTCTTAGCTAATTTTGATTTCTAAGTTAGAAACCTTACCAGCCTTTATCCAGGAATATTTCTGCTTTTAGTAAAAATGTATTAATTTAAATTAAATAAAACCAGCATATTTATCAGCTTCTTGGTAGAATTTCTTTAGCTTGGAGATATTCCATGAAATATATATGCAGGTATGATTATAGAGAATTGTGGGAAATAGGAAAATGTCCGAGTTCTGATTAAGATTTAAGTTTTCAAGTTGGAAATGATAAGTGTTAGGATTTTTCAAATTAATTAAAAGAGATAGGGTGTTACATAGCTGAAAAGAGACTTGGGTCCATCAAGTTCAGCCAACCTCATATTTGTTTTTTGCTGTTGATCCAAAAGAAGGCAAAAAAAAACCAGTTTGAAGCACAATTTTGCAACAAGCTAGGAAAAAAATTCCTTCTTGACCCCAGAATGGCAGTCCGATTTATCCTTGGATCAAGCAGTTATTACCCTACATTGAAAGATTATATCCTTGAATATTCTGTTCTTGCAAGTAGGCATCTAGTAGCGGTTTGAACATCTGTATGGACTCTGATAAAACCACTTCTTCAGGCAGAGAATTCCACATCCTGATTGTTCTTACAGTAAAAAAAACCTTTCCTTTGCCTTAGACGAAATCTTCTTTCTTCCAGTCTAAACGCATGGCCTTGTGTCCTATGTAAAGTCCGGTTTGTGAATAGATTTCCACACAATGTTTTGTATTGGCCCCGAATATATTTGTATAATGTTATCATATCCCCTCTCAGGCGACGTTTTTCTAAACTAAATAGGTTTAAATTTGTTAACCTTTCTTCATAGGCGATATGTTCCATTCCTTTTATTAATTTTGTAGCCCGCCTCTGCACTTTTTCTAGTGCCATAATATCCTTCTTTAGAACAGGTGCCCAAAATTGCACAGCATATTCAATATGGGGTCTTACCAGTGATTTATAAAGAGGCAAAATTATATTCTTGTCCCGAGAATGAATGCCCTTTTTCATGCATGACAATACCTTACTGGCCTTGGCCACTGCTGATTGACATTGCACATTGTTGCATAGTTTGTTGTCTGTAACAATTCCCAAGTCCTTTTCGTGTGTTGTTATCCCTAATTCGCTTCCATTAAGGGTATACGTTGCATGTGTACGCCGAAGTGCATAACTTTGCATTTTTCAACATTAAATTTCATCTGCCATTTGAGTGCCCAGTCCCCCAGTCTATCTAAATCCCTCTTCACCAAAGTAGTATCTTGCTCACATTGTATTGTTTTACAAAGTTTTGTGTCATCTGCAAACACTGAAACATGACTTTCAATGCGGTCTTCAAGATCATTTATAAACATGTTAAATAGAAGGGGTATCAGAACAGACCCCTGAGGGACACCACTTGCCACCTCTGTTCAGCTTGAAAATTTATCATTAATGACAACTCTTTGTACTCTGTTTTTAAGCCAATGTTCTACCCAAGAACAAGCATTTTCATCTAGACCGATTTCCTTGAGTTTGAACACTAATCTATTGTGTGGAACTGTATCAAATGCCTTGGCAAAATCCAAATAGATCACATCCACGGCAACACCCTGATCTATACTTCTACTTACTTCTTCGTAGAACGCAATCAAGTTAGTTTGACATGACCTGTGCTTCATAAAACCGTGCTGATTTTTGCTGATAACCATGTTCTTCTCAAGGAATTCTTGAATATTATCCCTTAATAACCTTTCAAATATTTTACCAGCCACAGAAGTTAAGCTCACAGGTCTATAATTTCCAGGCAAGGATTTTGAACCCTTTTTGAATATAGGAACCACATCTGCCTTCCTCCAATCCTCCGGAACACTTCCTGAAAGAAAAGAATCTTGAAAGATTAAAAACAGAGGTTCACTTATTTCTACACTTAGTTCCTTAAGTACACGTGGATGGATACCGTTAGGCCCTGGAGCTTTGTTTATATTAACTTTCTTTAGTTGCTGCAGCACCTTGTCTTGAGTTAACCAATTACAATTATTCTGCAAGTTTTTAGTAGCAATCATTTGCACATCTATTGCCATGGGTTCTTCCTTAATATATACGGAGGAGAAATAGTTATTTAAAATTCCTGCCTTTTCCTGGTCTTCATTAACTAACACCCCCATTTCAGTTTTTAGTGTACCTACACTTTCATTTTTGTTTTTTTTAGAATTTATGTACTTAAAAAATGCTTTGGGGTTGGTTTTGCTCTCTTTAGCTATCATTTTTTCATTTTGAAGTTTAGCAAGTCTAATTGCCTTTTTGCACGCATTATTTGCTTCCTTATATCTTTTATAAGATGCATCTGATTTGTCCGATTTTAAATGCCCTTTTCTTAGTTGTAATCTCTTGTTTTACTTCTCTACTAACCCACATTGGTTTTAATTTGTTTCTTTTATATTTATTTCCCAACGGTTCATACTGAGAAATGTACCTTTTTAATATTTGTTGGAAGATGATCCATTTATCCTCAGTGTTCTTTTTCACTAAAGAGTTTATGCCAGTCAATATATTGTAAAGCTTCCCTTAACTTATTGAAATTGGCCTTTTTAAAATTGTTTTAGTATTCCCCATGTGCTTTTGTTTTTTTGAGTTTATTTCAAAGGACACTATATTGTGATCACTATTTCCCAAGTACTCACCTACTTGAATGTTGGTTAAAACCAGGTCCAGACAATCGTCCATTCTAGTTGGTGCTTGTACAAGTTGTGACATGAAGGTGCCATTTAACAAGTTTAAAAACCTAATTCCCTTTGCTGAGGTACTAGTCCCTCTGTCCCAATTTATATCCGGGTAATTAAAATCTCCAATAATTAAAGTGTTACCCAGATTTGCAGCTTTCTCAATTTGCTCAAACAGTTTATAACATATCCCAACCAATAGTTGGTTTCCCTTCTTTTTCCCCAAGCAGATATTTACCCATAAAGCTTCCACATTATTCTCCTTGCATTCCATTTGCTTAACATTTGGCTTTAAATCATGGTTGACATTCAAACATACCCCCACCACCCTTCTTGTTTTTCCTATCCTTCCTAAATAATATGTACCCATTTAAGTTAGCTGCCCAGTCATGTGTCTCATCCCACCATGTTTCAGTTATGCCTATTATATCATATTGTTTAGTGTATGCTAATGCCTCTAGTTCCCCCATTTTGTTATTTAGGCTCTTTGCGTTAGTAAGCATACATTTAATATTATGTGTCACTTGTATATTTTGTGAATTTTCAACATTACACAGCTTCTCTGTTCTGAGCTTGCCCCTCCCCCGTCTCCACCCCCCTTATACTGTGCTAAAGCCCATCTCCTTTCTGTCCTGTCTCCATTTTGTAGATTGCTATGACCCTCCCTCCCTACTACTAGTTTAAAATCTCCTCCAACCTTCTATCCATCCTATCCCCCAGCACTGCAGACCCTCTCCCGTTTAGGTGCAATCCATCACCACTATAAAGGTTGTACCCAATCGCAAAGTCGGCCCAGTGCTCTAAAAACCCCAAACCCTCCTTCCTGCACCAAGACTTAAGCCACGCATTGACCTCTCTAATCTCCCGCTGCCTTTCCACTGTAGCATGTGGCACAGGTATTATCTCAGAGAATACCACCTTGAAAGGCCTTTTCTTAAGTTTGCTACCTAATTCCCTGAAATCATTCTTTGGGGCCTTCCATCTTCCTCTTACTTTGTCATTGGTACCAACATGGACCATGACCGCTGGGTCATCCCCAGCCCCTCCCAATAATCCATCCACTCTGTCAGCAACATGCCGGACCCGAGCACCCGGGAGACAGCAAACTGTCCGGTTGAGCCGATCAGAGCGGCAGATTGCCCTATCTGCTCTCCTAATGATAGTCCCCTACCACCACAACCTGTCTTGCCTTCCTTACATTTTGATCCCCACCCGTACTAGGGGGGCTGTTAGCTCGGCTGTTAGAAGTAACAGCTTCCTCTAATACAGCTACTCCTGAGCTGATGCTCCCAACATCTTCCCTCAAACGGGCAAATCTGCTAGGTTGCACCAAATCAGGACTAGCTAGCCCTTTCCTCTTCCCTCCCCCCCCGCTTCCTCGCCCCACTGTCACCCAGCTACATGCCTGTTCCCCATCTGTCTTATCTTCTCCCTCTCCAATAACTGTCCCCACTAAACTCTGCTCAGTGAGCAGCAGACTCCTCTCAAGATTGTCAATCTCCCTCAAAGTTGCGATTTGCTTCTCGAGATCTCCAATCTGAGCTTCCAGAGAAGCCACTCGCACACAACCATAACAGAAGTATGGACCCTGGACGGGTACATCCAGGCATCCATACATGCAACAAGATGTGCATTGAGTCAAACCAGCAATCTTGGTGTGTCCTCGTTCCTGCTCCAGATGTCAGATTTAAGATCCCTTCTCTCCAGCTATCTTCCATTTTTAAAGGACCAGCTTTCTTTACGTCACTAGTGTAAAGTGGCCAATAGAGTAAGGTGAGTGTGTCTTCCCTACAGGCTATCATCTAGACTTTGGTCAATACATGGTGTAGTGACACCACAGGAAATTCTCGCCCAGGAATTCCAGCTACCACTTTGTATAAGGGGTTAACTGAAATTCATGATGCGTTTGGCGTCACAAATCCTAATCTTTATGATAACCGTCCATCAAAAACTTGTCAGTCTTCAAAGAATTTGATTCTTCTTCTGCAGACTTATGCCTTGTTTCCACTGAACGGTATGGTTTGGGTCGGTGCGGTTTGGAAGGGTAAAAATGGTCCAACCCATTCAGCTGAGCGTTTCTACTGTAAGTCAGACCGCCAGGGAGCATGCAGGGTTTAGACCAAAAGCCTAGCATGTCATTTGTCGTGAGCATTGACATTTTCTTGTCCGCCAATCAATGGATTGTATAGTGTGATGCCAGTAGTTCCGCCCTAACCGTACCGTACCCTTTCCTATGGACCTACATCTGAAGGGGGCCCAGGAATGGTGCGGTTTGGTTCTGTTGTATGGGCCACTTTCATAATGGAAACACTAAAAATAGCGTACTAGACCAACCCGAACTGCTCAGTGGAAATTGGGTATTAGTGTCTAATTTTTGAGTCATAAAAAATGGATGTTGACACCACTGAACCCTTGTTCACCTTCTCTTATTATGTGGCTCTGTATCCATTCTTTAACTTTAAAAAGTAAAATTAATTACTTTTAGTGTTATCTATTTCTTGTATGAAATTGTGTAAAAGCACTTAGTAATGTGACACATGTGATATACATGTCTTTTACACACATTCAGCTAATGTTAGTTTAATAATATGAGCTTTCTTCATTGAGATTCTATCCATGAATATTCAATATTCTTAACTTGGGTACTATTTATATATGATTAAATATAATTATAGTTCGTTTATATCATCTTTGTGTGTGTGTGGGTTTTGTTTTGTTTTGTTTTCTGGGCTTTTTCAACCCCCCTTGCTGCAGACATAAGGTCTTGTAAGAAATAGCCTTATCTCTGGCCAGTGTTTGTTAGCTGCATTCCAGAGTTTGCTAATGAATAGAGGCACAGAGAAAAGAAATGTCTTTTTGTATTCTGTTACAAAATAGTCACCTCTGTTTTAATGGTGACTGACAGTATACATTTTTTATTTCTATCTGAACACAAAATGTCTGTCAGGGGAGATACCCTCAAAGTATGATTTTTTTTTTTTTTTTCTTATTCCTGATCAAACATTACCACATTTTCCTGCGATACCAAAGCAGTATATATCTATAGACTGTAAGCTCGTTTGAGCATGGTCCTCTTCAAGCTATCGTTCCTGTAAGTTTTCTTGTAATTGTCCCATTTATAGTTAAATCCCAATTATAATATTGTAAAACGCTACAGAGTCTGTTGGTGCTACATAAATGGAAATAATAATAATATAGTAGGAGGGACCGAGTTCAAATACACCTAACTGGTAGTCCTATAGATAATGGGCTGCATTAAACCTTTTCAAAAAGCCAAACCAATAATCAATATGGCCTACTCATCATATCTGATCAGAAAAAAAATTATTATACCCCATTGGCTGCTGGTACTCAACTCCCTGCTATCCAAAAAATGGGGAATACTTTGGATAAAACTAGTGCCAAGTAGGAACTAAGAGGAAATATCTGGATCTATGAATGAACAAGGATTTATATTTATTCACAAGTCTAGGCTAATACAGAACAAACGTCTTGTAAGGTATGAAACAACCATCTTGCCAGGTGCCTTAGAGAATTATAAGATACATCATAGGCGAGCCTCCCTAAAACATAAAAGTATGACCTGGAAATTGTATATAATGTTTATGCAATAACAGAAATAGATGTCCTTTTCTAATATAAATTACTCAATGGACAGCACTTTCAAATCAAAAATATGTCAAAGGTTGGAACAAGTCATGGAATTCCAGACACTACTCCTGAATTAAAACAGTCATACTCTACCACGCATCAGTGGTGTATTTAGGATTTGCGCTGCTCTAGGCAGGACGGTGCTTGGGCATACACACCGACAGACACACACACACTGACAGCCAGACATACATACACACACTGACAGCCCCGCTACCCTCCCCTCCCCAAACATTAACCGATTCCTTTTTTTTTTTTTTAAGTTTAAATCCACCCAGCCTCCCTTTGGGAGTGCTGGGTGGATATTTTTTTTTACCTGGGGTCCCGTCTGACAGGAATGGAGGCAGGCGGTGGCTAACTAAGAATCCATGCGGGCGGGTGGCGCTGGCGAGGGAGCACTGATTAGTGAGCTCAGCTTCCTCGCGCGCCTGGCATCATTTTGCGGTGCATGAGGGAGCTGAGCAGAGAGCTCACAAGTCAGTGCTCCCTCGCCAGTGCCGCCCACCCGCCCGCATGGATTCTTAGTTAACCACCCGCCTGTCTGGATTGTTTGTTAGCCACGAGGCTAACAAGGTATTTGCCTGGGAATTGCCCCCCTGGAAATTGCCGCCCAAGGCAAATGCCTTGTTTGCCTTGCGGCAAATACTTCCCTGCCACCCATACAGGAGAAAATAAACTAAAAATACAAATGTTGACTAGAAATATGCATTTGACAATGACAGAATTCTTACTGCTTCATCTTACCTTGCAAGCTACTTACTTGCAGTTGAAGGAAACATTAAAAAAAAAGCTGTCTTTAAGAAAAGGCCAGAGCCTAGAACAGCCATCTGTTATGACAGATATTACATCAATGAATAGAAATTGCAAATATTTGGAAGTTTCATAAAGCACCGAATTTTTTTTTTTTTTTTTTTTAAATAAAATATGGAACCGAATACATTTGTAAGTTTTCATTCACTTGCTTTGTGCAAGTGAATTAATAATTTTTAAGTAGTAGTTCCCTGTTAGGAGCACAAGGGTTATTTATGTGGCAGCTGGCCAGCATCCTTATTAAATATATTTAAAAAAATAAATAAGCCTATGAATGTAAAAAAAAACAAACCCCAACAACAACCCAAATTACTGTAAAGGAGGTCTTTCACCTCCCTATGCCATTGCTACCCAGTTACTAGGAAGGCCCCATACCATGTTTAACAACAGGGAGGGGGGCTGTAAACTAAGTAATGATGGATTGCCGTAAGATTCTGGATTGTGCCACATTTTTGTTTGTTTTATTATATCACTCTATTATTTTACTTTATTACTGGTAAAACTGTATAGTATGGCTTGCTTATAACTAGGGACGTCTTGATATTGCTTGCCTCTATCTTACGGCCAAAATAGGGAACAGCCATTACTGTTAGGGATGCAGCGAAATTTCTGCTGCTGAAATTTTGGGCAAAAATGGGCCTATCCCGTTTCAGCCGAAAACGTGTCAAATTTGCGGAAATAAAAAAAAAAATTAATTTCTTTTTGTAGTTCATAGTTTAACATACATGCTTGCATTAACAATTCGGATAATTATATCTCACAATGAAAGCTAGTAATGATAACATGAAAAGTCAAGAATACTGCACTTGGGACGGGGGAGGAAAATACTATGGGACGGGGGGGAAGAACACTATTGGACAGGGGAGGAGGGGAAGAACACTATTGGACAGGGGAGGAGGGGAAGAACACTATTGGACAGGGGAGGAGGGGAAGAACACTTGACAGGGGAGGGAAGAACACTGTTGACAGGGAGGAGGAAAGAGCTATAAAGACAGGGGGGAGGGAGAAGAACACTGTGGGAGGGAAGAACACTATTGGGAGGGGGAGGGAAAGAACACTATTGGAGGAGAACACCTATTGGGCCGGGGAGGGGGGAAGAACACCATATTGGGGGGAAGGGGGAGAGAGAACATTTATTGGACGGGGGGAGAAGACTATGGGAGAGGAGGGGGTGAGGAGAACACTAAAAAAGAGAGAGGGGAGAGGAACATTAAGCGGGGAGCACAACTAGAAGAGAAGGGAGAAGGGAAGTTTTTCATATTAGATTTCATTAAAAAGTCTAATATTAATAAAATTATAGGAAAAAAACTTTTTACAAATAATTTGGGGGAAAAAGTTAGTTTTGGTTTTCCGCCAAAGGCATCCTGAATTTTCGGTTTCGGCCCAGAATTTTCATTTCTGTGCATCCCTAATTACTGTGTTTTAAATAGTATCTTGTCCTTTGGTATTATAGACAGCACTTACATTCCTGTAATTGAGACATTGGCAATTGTAGAGGGACCTTGGTAACCTGGCTGGTTACTCCCTTTCAGTAATAATAGGTCAGACCCATTTCCCCAGTAACTGGACGGCACACAGTTCCAGGGTACAACCTTTGACAATCTTTTTATTTGGGCGCACAGCTTTTTATGCACAAACCCCCGCAGGGGGTCTCCATCCAACACAACACAATTGCAGGCATGAGGGGGCTGGGCCACAGATAACCATCTCCCGCTCTGGGAGATACTAACAGGACACCGGGACACACATAAATACACATTACATACAGGAGGGTGAACTTTGGGGCTTGGCCCTCCGGGACGGAAAGGGGGTACAGGGTTAAAACTTATATTGATAAATAGCCCCGGGTCCCACCTGGGATCCCTGCAAAAAGCAGGGTGATTAAATGTACAGAGCCCGAGATATCAGCATCCAAAGTATGGGGCTTGAGGCTCTGTACTTCACTGAAATTAGTTCCAGGGAGTTACTTGGTTTAGTCCAGCGAATTCAAACTTTGCGCCTAAACCAAGCAACAGCCAATAGGCTGAAATGGCACAAACCAAATCACGCCAATCAGTGCTCAGGGGAGGAAGACGTTTCACCGCCCAATCGGCATTCAAGGAGGAGAGTGGTGTCACGGCCCAATCAGAAGAAAGGGCGCAAAACCAAATTACACCAATCCGCTGAAAGGTGCAAAACCAATTTGCGCCAATAAGCGCCCAGTCATGAGAGGAGCTTCGCTGCCCAATCAGATGAAAGGGCGCGAAACACCATTTGAAAGGGCAATCCTGCTCTGATTGGTCGCTGCCCGGCGCCCCGCCCATCAATCAGCGCTCACTCATCCTGACCAACCAGGAGAATGGTGCAAACCCAGTTTGAACGGGCGCTCCTTCTCCCATTGGTCAGGGCGGACTTCTATGCAGCCAGCAGGGGCCTGCAGCTGTGAGACCTACTCCCAGCTCCAGCGATTTCCCCTCTGGCGCGCGTCCCTCTCTCTGGTGGATACCTCCACTCAGGTATCCGCCAGAGAGATCGTTCGCCTTGGCAGCTACGAGCCTAACCTCGTAGCTCCCAGGTTTGGGTGTAAACAGTGATCATAGCTCTTTTAGGAGCAGGTAGGGTGATGCCCCGACTCGGGGATCGAAGGCAGTGTGTGCAGGCTGGTTCGGGACACCAATGCTTCCCCTGGTGGGCGTTCGGTGATACGAACCGGCAGCCACCCAGGGGAAGCACGCGCCGCTTGTTCCCGTGCGGTCTGCCGTTTTCACACCTTGTTAGTGAGGTGTGAACATTCTAACTAAACATTCTAAATGGGGTATTAGGTGCGCCTCCGTGTGGTTAAAAGGTATTTTGCAGGATTTAAGGTCAAAATTACAGAAAGTGGAAAATTACAAAGGGGGAACACATATATTCCAGGAGGACACATCCACACATAGAAAAAGGGCACAGTTAGGCAGCGGTCCCGCCACAGCAATATTATAGGAATACCCTAAATTTTTACTTAATTCACTGTATCTTCAACATCAAGTTAAGATATTAGTTTACCAAATAAATACTTATGAAACAGAGACCCCTAGTGATTTGTTTGGATGCACCTCTTAATAACTGAATTCAGGTGTTTTAATCTGACCCATTGCTAGAGGTGTATAAGAAGAAACATCTAGCCATTTACAAATATTGGTTGTTCTGAAGAACTCCGTGAATTTAAATGTGGTACTGTGATAGGATGCCAATAAGTTAGTTCGTGAAATTTCTTCTCTGCTGGATAGTCTACGGTCAACTGTAAGTGGTATTATTGGAAAGTGCAAGTATTTCGTAACAGTAGAAACTCAGCCACGAAACGCAAGACAACACAAAGTCACAGAGCAGGGTCACCAAGTGCTGAGGTGCATAGTGCATAAAAGTCATCAACACTAATTCCATAGCTGAAGAGTTCCAAACTTCCACTGGCATTTACTATCGGCACAAAAACTGAGTGGTGGGAGGTTCATGGAATGCATTTCCATGGACGAGCAACTGTATGCAAGCCTCACATCACAAGTGCAATGCCAAGCAATGGATCGAGTGGTATAAAGCACACCACCACTGGACTTTGGACCAGTGGAAATGTGTCCTGTGGAGTGATGACTCATGCTTCTCTGTTTGGGCTAGGAGAACATTACCTGCCTGACTGCATTGTGCCAACTGTAAAGCTTAGTGAAGGAGGGTTAATGGGTATGGGGCAGTTTATTTTTTAGGGGTTGAGCTAGATCCCTTACTTTCAGTGAAGGGAAATCTTAATGCTTCAGCATACCAATACATTTTGGACAGTGCTATGCTTCCAACTTTGTTAGAATAGTGTGGGGAAGTTATTTTTCTTTTCCAGCATGACAGCCCCATTGCCGAAAGCGAGGTTCATAACGACATGGTTGGATGAATTTGGTGTGGAAGAAATTGACTGGCCCACACAAAGCCCTGACCTAAACACTATCGAACACCTTTGTGATGAACTAGAACAGAGAGTGCCTGACCTCACATAATTCTCTCCTGAATGAATGGGAAAAAATTCCCACAGTAATACTACAACATCTTGTGGAAAGCCTTTCAAGAAAAGTGGCCACTGTTACAGCTGCAAATGGGAGACCAACTACACAATCATGTCTATATATGTAGAACGTCATAAAAGTCCCTGTTGGTGTAATGATCGAGTGTCGCAATACTTTTGTCCATATAGTATATATTAACCCCCTTTTGAGTACTATAGGGCATTACTGAAAGGGATTTAGGAAAGAAAAAAAAACAACCACATTTTAAGCAATTTGCTATTTTGTTACAAAATGGTATAATTCCTTCCTGACTGATGGCTGTCAGGATTCTTGTTGGATCAATAAGCTGTAACACTACATATTTACTATCCTATCCTTGAAAATGCTTTAGAAATTGTCTAGAATCCAAGAGAACAATCTTTTTTATTAAAACACTTTTTTTTCTGCTATAGCTAGTGTGTGTGTGTGTGTATATGTATGTGTGTATGTATATACAGTGGTACCTCTGTTTACAAACGCCTCAGTTAACATAATTTTCGGTTTACAATTTAAAAAAATTGCTGGAGTCTGATAAGCACGTGGTGTCGAGTGTGGAGGTGTTGAAGTGGCTTTTGGATCGAGTTCTGGAGCCATTGTGGAATTTTTTTGCAGTGGTTTTGGGACATTTTGCAACTTTTTTGGTGCATTTCTCAAGTGGTGGAAAGATGGGGAGCTGAGCTTCGTCGATGCATGCCTTTTACTGTATGTTCTGCATTGTGAGTTGGTTTCCATGCTAGCTTATTTTGACTTTTTTTCTGACCTCCAGAACAGATTAATTGGTTTTCAATGCATTCCTATGGGAAACCGCCCCGTCCCGGAGAAGGCATTAAATTCGTAAACCGAGGTACCGAGATAGATAGATGGATCGAGAGATAGATAGATAGATAGATATATATATTGTATGTATGCGGAAACTGTGTGTGAAATAACATGAAATTCTTATCGTGTATTACGTTTTTTTTATAAGACTAACAGATTTCTTAAAAAGGTATTTCAAGAAACGAATTTCATCTGTTTATTTTACATCTGCATCACTAGACTAAAACTGCGTCAATCTCTTTTATGTGTGTGTGTGGTGTGTATGTATAAATATTTGAGTAATGTTGCGGTCCTATCCCATCTTTTTTTCTAAAGTGAACATGTTTTGTAGCCTTTAAAAAAAATTAAAAAATAACCAAATGTGATCCATGTCAGGGGATCCCAAATGCTGGTATTTAAAGTGAACAGTGTAACTTCTATGGACAAACTTTTTAAAGAGCGATGTGGAATTTTGTATCGAATTACTCATCGTCCTTTAAAAATTTTGCCCATAGAAGTTATACTGTTCACTTTAAATACCAGCATTTGGAATCCCTTGATGGATCACATTTGGTTCTTTTTCTAAAATTGTTAATGGGGTTCAAGCCCAGGGTAGAACTGGTACTACCCGAACTGGCCAACCCATATTTGGGATATTTTACCCAAAAGGGGTTTTATTGTATAATTCTAATCTTGTTTTGTCGCCTTTCTTCGTAATTAAAACAGTTCATTCCTATTCATTTTGTGGCTTGCCCTACAGGGTCCCAAAATGTGTCCACATACTGCTCCATTAATTTGTAAAACATTGATTGTATTTTCATTCCATGAAATAGCTCTTTGTTGCCTAGTCTGTTATCGATTAAATATTCACAGTTCGTTCTTGTTTATTTTCTCTAACTCAGTATTATTTATGATATGATCAAAACCATTACATTTGCATATATCTACATTAAATTTAATCATGTATTTGACTGCCTGGGCAGTTTACCTTACAACACCTATTATAAAAGGACATACCAAAATGTCAACTCTGTGTTGCAAGTGACAAAATGGTCATATAAAACCTCCCAAAAAACACTCTAAACTCAATATAGTTATTGCATGCTTGGTCTGCTTTATAAAATCACACCTTGTAAACAATATTAGTATAACTGCTTTTTATTATAAACGTTGCACCAATGTTATTTTGTTTAACAATGTTCATACAAATATTGAAATTGAGAAATTTTATCACAAGCTTAAAATCTAGTTTTCACTATTGCTTCTAATAGATGTAAGGATTGCAGTTCTTGGCAAGATCTCTAAATATTTTACTACTACATTCCTGTGTTTTTTTTAATTTTTTTTTTTTTTTTTGTGTGGCTTTGTAACATTCAGCATTCAGACACTGCCTTTTTTATTTTCCCCTCTTAATGATTGTGATTTATTCTTTTATTTTCAGGGCTCAAAGAGAATTCTACGCTCAAATGAGATCTCTCTTCCAGCAAGTGGAATTTCTGAGACTGAGCTGCAGCTGACATTCTCTCTGCAGGTGATTTACAATCACTACACTAGTCGTTCCTTTGTCTCAGATTTCCTTCTTATATTTCACTGCCTTTGTGTATATCTTTCTCAATGGAGTTAATATTTCCAGGTTACTTCCCACAACTATCAATCCTACCTATCGCTCATTCAATATTAAATGACTCTATATTCTATTCACATTATCCAAAGCTCTTAGCTACTTCAAAATTAATAAGTCCTCATTTGTATTCTTCTCCTTTGCACATCTTTTAGTTTTCTATTCTATCTCTCTTTCTTATATACGCTTTCACCCCTCCTTACAATGTTTGTTTTATTCCTTTTTTTTTTTTTCAGTATCCTCATTTCTTAAAACGAGATGCTAATCGTCTTCAGATAATGTTGCAGAGACGGAAAAGATATAAAAACCGAACTATTTTAGGCTATAAGAGTCTGGCAGTGGGAGTAATAAATATGGCTGAGGTGAGAGAAGCTCTTGAATAGGGAGCAGGAGAATGAGAGAAGGCAGCTGTTATAAATCTATCATACACATTGCAGCTGCTCATTTTTTGTCTCTATTTTCTGTTTTTCCATTTCATTTTAGGTCCTTCAGTTTCCAAGTGAAAGTGGCCTTGTCTTATCTCTACATAGCCATGTTAAGGATGCATCTTTACCTGTGGCTGAGATAAATATACATTCTCTGTCAAGTCAGCCAATCGACCACGAAGGACCTAAAGCCAAACTGTCTGGTATTAATCAATCAAGCGTTCATGATTATACATGTACTTTAGCACATTCACACAAATCTAATCTGTGTGTGGAGATATAAGATAACTTGGTTATCTTTGATTAACTTTAGCAAGACACTAATCCAGAATCTCACCAGCTCTTCTTGAACTGCAACTGCCATTATTCTCAGGCAGGCTTTAACTTGGGCTGTTTGAGAACCATGGAAGTAGTAGTTTAGCAAAAACTGCTCTTGTCAACTAGTATGCGGTCATCTGGAATTGCCAACAAGTGTGAAGAATTGGATATACTTAGTTTTCTTCCTTTACAGCATGGTGCCTGCTTGGGAGGTTGTAGCATCTGGGCATTTAACTGCCTCTTGTCAAATGACACAATGTCATAATTTGTAACATTTGAGTGCTTGCTATATCTTAATTTGGATGTGCAGTGGTCTTGTGTGTACACTCTCTGGATCTCTAGTATTTACTGCAATGTCAATAGCAAAGCTGTTAGGTGAACAGCTGATTAACATTGCAGCTATAAATTTGCTTGCAAAGCGTAGATTTCATTTTATTCTCTCTAGTGACATTGTTTTGTTTTTAATTAATGAGACTTGCACTTTAATATATATTAATGGATATCCGATGCATAAATAAAAGGCCTTTATTTCTTTAATCAGCCTACTCATAACAGAAAATATAATTTAATATTTCTGCAGATCGTTCTCCGGATATTGAAAACTACTCAGAAGAAGAAGATGAAAGTTTCTCCTCAGAGCAAGAAGGGAGTGATGACCCCATACATGGACAGGTGCATTAGAAATTGATTTGTGTCTTTTAAAACCTTATATTTAAACAGAATTTTTTTTTTTTTTTTCAATTCTTTATTTTTGCTCAATAGACATAGCAAGTTTACATCAACTTTTGGCCTTACGCAGAAGCCAACTTGAAAATTATTTTGGAAACATAATGCAGTTCAACAAATACAATATATGCCCATTCCTTAAAAAACCATTGGCACCTGCCGTCTACTGAGGGTTTTTATATTTTTATATATAATTCCCTATTCTATTAAATTCTTTATTTTTCAAATAAACATAACAAATATACATTCACTTTTGGGCTTATAAAGAAGCTGATTAATTTACATTTCCAATTTTGAAACAAGATGAAACAAAGATATATATATATATATATATATATATATATATATATATATATATATATATATATATATATATAAAATTAAGAAGAGTTCAGTGAGGTAGAGAATACGGGGGGGGGCAAACAGCCACTTTGCCGACACCGGAGTCCCTTCTAGTGAGGGTGTTTACCTTTTGGTTCGTACTTGGATGGGGGAGGCCCTCAGTCTCCTCTCGAGCCAACTACACTATTGTCCCATGGTTCCCAGGTTTTTTGAAATGTCGTGATGTTCCCCCTCACCCTCACCGTTAGGTCATCCATTACTCTACATTCTTTGATTCTGGATATAACCCCTGTGAATTCTGGGCCCTCTAGTGTAAGCCATGCTGTCGCTATTTCTCGGCGCGCACACAAAGTGATTTTGTGTACTAATTTCTGTTCCCGTTTGGTCCATCCGTCTATAGATCTATTCACAAGTATATCCACGGGTCCATTTTCAGAGGTCTATTAAATGTCTGTCTCAACAGATCCTCCACCGACCTCCAGAAACCAAGTAGCTTCGAGCATTCCCACCACATGTGTATGTACGTCCCTCGGGCTCCACATCCTCTCCAGCAATCGTCAGTCTCCCGTTTGTGCATTCTATGTCGTTTGACTGGGGTAGTATACCATCTGAACATAGTTTTCCATGCCTGCTCCTGAAAGGTGAAACAAATGGAGACCTTAGCATTTGCTTCCCATATCTCCTGCCACTAGGCCCCCTCCAGAATCTCCCCGAGGTCAGTCTCCCATTGGTCAGTGTATGTTAACCTTCCCCATTCTTTATTTTCTTCGCTAAAGTGAGCGTATAATAGTGTGATCAACCCCTTGGGGGTTACCCCTTCCGAGCATATCCTCTCGTAAAAAGTGGGTTTCCCAGAGGCTGCTATTTTAATACTTTTTTTTTTGTGGCGAAATCACGTATTTGGACGTACCTAAAGAAATCTGCAGGGGTTAGGTGGTTACCTGATTGGAGATCTGTAAATTGTACGACCTCTCCATTGTGATATAACTGATGTATTCATTGTAGCCCAGTTCTTTCGATGTTACGGAAATCTCTGGGGGTCATACCGGGTCGGAATTTTCTGTTTCTAAGAATAGGGGTCAGAGGGGAAGGGGATGATGCCAGCCCATATTTGGTGTTACAAGTGTCCTATATTCGGATTGAGTTGAGGATCGCTGGGCATGTTATCCATCGCCGGTCTGTGTTCCTTGGGGACCCATATCGTAAACTGGGGGACATCGACACCCACCATCATAGACTCTATTTCCACCCACCTTCTCTCATCCGGTGTGGAGTGCCACATGGCTATCTGCGTCAGTTGAGCTGCTAGGTAGTAGAAGTAGAGGTTCGGAAGGCCCAGGCCCCCTCTATCTTTACGTTGGTATAATATCTGTTTGGCGATTCTATGTCTCTTGTTCTGCCAAATGAAATCTCCTATTGATCTTTGCAGAGGGAGCAGTTGCGTCTTCGTGACTCGGATAGGTAGTGCCTGGAAAAGGAATAATATACGTGGAAGGATATTCATCTTCACTGAATTTATCCTGTCGATCCAGGATATGGGTTTTTCTGTCCATTTGTCTAGGTCTCCCATCAGCTCTCTTAATATAGGGGTGTAGTTAGCCAAATATAAACGTTCGGGGTCCGCTGTCATATTAATTCCTAAATACTTCAGGGAGTCTGTTTCCATGCGGATTTTGTAGATCTCCTGTAACCTAGCCGTGTCAGCAGGCACAACGGGAGGGCGCTGGACTTTTGGATGTTTGCCTTATATCCTGATACCGTACTCTGATATGACTTCCTGTATTGCTGCCATTGATTCCAGTGGAGTCATGATGGTCAAGAGGACGTCGTCGGCGTAAGCTGATACTTAAAATTCCTTGTCCCCCACCCTAACACCTGCAATGTTCGGATGTCGACGTACCGCCTGAAGCAATGGCTCCAGTGCTAAGACAAAAAGAAGGGGGGAGAGTGGGCATCCCTGTCTTGTTCCATTGTATAGCTTGAAAGAGTGCAGTGGGGCTCCCGATATCTGCACTTGTGCCCGTACGTTGTGATACATTGCTCTCGTTATCGTTAAGAATTCTTCTGGGAAGCCCAGGCTCTTCAAAACTGGGAACAGAAATTGCCACCGAACTCTATCGAAGGCTTTTTCTGCATCTATGGATACCACTAATGTGGGGGTCCCTGAGGCCACCTGCTTCCAAATCAAATCTATATTCCTTCTAGTGTTTTCGAACAATTGTCTACTTCTGATAAACCCAACCTGGTCTGCATGGATGAGAGAATTCAACAATGGGTTCAGCCTGTCTGCTTGTATTTTCGCTAATATCTTTAGGTCATGGTTGATCAACGATATGGGCCTGTAGTTTTCTGGGTGTAATGGGTCCTTTCCAGGCTTGGGCAAGAGCACTATGGTTGCCAGTGACATGTCTGGGTCTAGTTGTCCACCCCGCCGTAAATTATCGAAAAGTTGGACCAGCTGTGGTGTTAGCTCTTCTCTGAAGGTTTTGTAATGTGAGCCATCGAAACCGTCTGGCCCCGGTGCTTTATTGCCTTTCAGACTCGAGATAACTTTGTCCACTTCGTCTTCCGAGATATCTGCCCCCAGAGGTTGTGCTGCCTCTCCGTTCAATCTAGCCATCCCCAGCTTGTCCAGGTATTGCAAGATATACTCTTCTTCATGCTCTCCGTGAGGGCTTCTGTCCGGTGTGTGATTGTACAATCTTTTATAAAAATCCTCGAAGATCTCCGCTATCTCCACTGGTCTTGTTCTCTTCATGCCGTCCGGATGTTTGATTACCGTTATGTGGGACCTCTCTTGCCTCGGCCTAAGCGTCCTGGCTAAGAGGGTGTCCATCTTGTTCGCCTTTTCAAAAAATGTCCTTTTTAACCAGGTCATGGATCTAGCCAGTAGTAAAGTGCGGATGTCCCGCCTCACTGCTTCCAATTGCCTGAGGGTGTCCTCCGTCTGCACCGTTTGGTGTCTTTGTTCCAGGGATCTCAATTGTCCCAGCAAGCTCTCCAGCTGTTGATGTTTCATTTTCTGCTTTCTGGTGGCCAGCTTGATCAGGGTCCCTCTGATGACCACTTTGTGGGCCGCCCAAATCGTGCTTGCGTTCACCTCGGGGGTGGTGTTCAACTCAAAGTACTCAGTGATTCCACTCCTGGTTTGCTCCAATATCTCTGGATCTCGAAGCAAGGACGTGTTCAATTTCCACCTCCATGGTGAGGCAATACATAGGTTGCCTAGCGTGATG
Organism: Pelobates cultripes; assembly: GCA_933207985.1. Lineage (NCBI taxonomy): Eukaryota > Metazoa > Chordata > Amphibia > Anura > Pelobatidae > Pelobates > Pelobates cultripes. The sequence goes on from OW240923.1 coordinate 55,454,603, forward strand.
GATATATCTGCGTGGTCTGACCAAGATATATTGCCTACCTGTGACCCGACTGTTCGGGACATGCCCGCTGCGTTAGCCAAGAATAGGTCTATCCTCGAGTACGCTCTGTGGGGAGCCGAGTAAAAAGAATAGTCTTTATCCCCTGGGTGATGAGCTCGCCATATGTCTACTAGTCCTGTTTCGGCTATGAAGTCTTTAAGTAGACGGTCCTGGCCGCCCCTACCCTGCGACCTAGGTGTACCTTTCCGCGAGCTCCTGTCCACGGCCGGGCACGGGGCTGCATTGAAATCGCCCCCTAAAAATAACATTCCATGGGGCAACCCCAGAATTTTCTCCCCAAGCCGTCTCCAAAAAATTGGGTTAAACAGAATTTTAATGGAATACTTCAAATACAATAATGACTACAGCCCATGCTGTAGCAGTTCTGGTACTTGGAATATTCATTTAATGATGAACTGTGCTTACTAACAATTAAAACAAAAACATTTCCCCTCTTAAAAGCAGATCATTCCAGCAAGAGTCAAACTATCAAATATCATTTTATGAATGACATGGAGGCAAATAATGCATATAAAATTTCTTTACTCCCAATAGCAGCAAAGAACAACCAATAGAAAAAAATATACAGAACACAAGACCTCACATTAGCCAGCTGTCCTTCCCACTAAAAAAAATCAGGGCACACTCTTTAAAGACTTCCTCTTTCTTTGAGAGATTACAAATTAACGAACAATAAAATAATAGACAATTAGAATAGACCACTACACCCCAACAGAACAAAAAATACAAAAGTATTAAGTCAGATAACAAAGGTGACCACCAGATAGACAAAACTATAAAAGAAAGAAGAGGCCAAAGATTAGGAGGGAAGTGAGGAATTAAGATTAACAGGAGGAGGCAGAGAAGAAGCGCCAAGGAACACCAAACTGGTGGGACAATATTTGTCGTGTCTTTCATGAAATCATGACCTTACGTCATGAAACCGTAAAATCCTACAATTTTATTTCAAGACATGGATGTTCATATTGTTTAAAGCTGGGAAACCTTCTGAGAAAAATGCATGATAGATTGGCTTATACTAAAACTCCTGGAAAGTGGACTCCTGAGATCAATTCGCAGATCATATAAGATTCTCAAAGACATAATTATTTTGGAAGCAGTCTTGCCACTGGCCAAATGGGCACCAAAGAGAGAGACATTAATCACAGCCTCCTGTAAAGTCCACTTAACTCAGAGTCAACATGCAATTGGAAACTGGACAAAAACAACTGAAAGCAACCAGTCTGGTGAAGGGAGGTTATCTGCTGCTCGTATTAGTGAAAGCAAGACACAGACCTGTACTAGTTGCAAAAGCAGGCTAACAGACAGATTTGATAGAAGTGTTAGTTTGGTGGGAGATGTTAAAAACAACCCCATCATTAGTGAAGGAACAGACTTCCTTGTCCAAAGCATGCACATCCAAAATAATCTTGCAGAATATAAGACTGACATAAGGATAAATCCATGTTTCCAGGCCATGTTTAAAAAAAAAAAAAAACAAAAAAAAAAAAAACAGCCAGCATCGTGTTAACATCCCAGATATAGGAGTACTTGCCCCTTGGATCCACCACTTCTTGATCTGGGTGCCAGCTGAAGAGCAGCAGGAATCTTGTGTTCAGATGGGAAGTCCATGTGAACAGGTCCATTTTAAGAGATCCCCAACGCTAGCAGAGAATGGAACGTAGACCCTGAGATGGGGTCAGTAAGACTGCTGGAAGTGTAAGCTGGGCAAGAGCTAACCACAGACCTGGGCTCAGACCCATAACCAGTTTTAACCAGAAATAACCAGTTTTCTTACCAATTTATAAAACAAGCGTTTTAACAAATGATAAAATACAATTCAAATAACCGGTATGGGAAGTCAGTACTCCTTTGTTTCTGTAAAGAGAGAAGTCATTTTAATGTGCTCTGTTGGATATAGTGGAAAGGACAGCTGAATGGGTTGGGGTATGTGAGGTCATGTGTCTCGAATATTTGGTAACGTCAAGGAAAAAGTCTGGTACCTGTTGGTTGCAGACCATGAGTAGCTGTCTTCAGGGCTGTGGCAAATCTGCTGCTGATTACCACAGTAAAGCTCTGACACTGTAAGTATAAAAACAGAAATAAGTGCTGCGCCACAAAGGACCAATAAAATATATAAGAAAAATATGATGAACCAAATATACAGTCTTTAGTTAAACAATCTTCTTAAATAAGGGTCTGTAAAGTGCTTGGAGTTCGGGATAATAAAACTGTCAGGTAAAAAGGTATAAAGTATATTAAAAGATGATGGCACAATTAAAAGTGACCAAAATATCTTTAATAAATAAATACTGTGTATTTATTTATAAAAGATATTTTGGTCACTTTTAATACTGTGTATTTATTTATTAAAGATATTTTGGTCACTTTTCATTGTGCCATCATCTTTTAATACACTTTATACCTTTTTACCTGGCATTTTTTTATTATCCTGAACTCCAAGCAACCCTAGGTGGGGATCAAACCACCAATGCTATCAAGGAGCAGTCTGCCTGCTCCACACTTGTGAGTACCATTTTATATATTTTATCTAGCCTGCACTATAACCTACACGCGGGGATTATACCGCTGTACGCCTTCTACACTAGAGCTAGTTATAGCTCTTACACATGTGAGTGCAACATCATCTTCTTTTATTACCTGTTGTATTTTATTGGATATACTACACCATCTGGTCCTTTCTTTTGTGTTTTATTGTTTCATATTCGGATCCACCCGAGGAAGGCCTACTGAGGACAGTGTCCCTGAAAAAGTACTTTACAGACCCTTATTTAAGAAGATTGTTTAACTAAAGACTGTATATTTGGTTCATCATATTTTCTTATATATATTTTTATTGGTCCTTTGTGGCACAGCCCTTATTTCTGTTTTTTGGGGGGGTTTTTTGTTGTAGTTTAAGGTTTCTTAAAAAAGGGGGATAAAACATTTTTTAGATACATAAATGAGAAAAGAAAAGTAAAAGTAAAACAAGGATTAGTTAGATTAAAAACAAAAGAAGGAAGGTTCTGTATTTACAGAAGAAAATGAAGGAAAGGGACCTCAGTTGAGAAAAAGGATAAATTAGTCATTTATTACACGTGAGTTTACAGAGGAAGAGGTTCTATTTCAACTGTCAAAAGTAAAGACAAATAAGTCAATGGGACTTGATGGAATACACCCAAAGCTATTAAAAGAGCTTAGTGGTGTACTAGCAAAACCATTAACAGATTTATTTAACCAATCATTGTTAACAGGAGTAGTCCCAGAAGATTGGAAGTTAGCTAATGTTGTGCCCATTTACAAGAAAGGTAATAGGGAGGAGTCGGGCAACTATAGGCCAGTAAGCCTTACTTCAGTAGTGGGGGAAGTGATGGAAACCATGTTAAAGGATAGGATTGATGAACATCTAAAAACACATGGATTTCAAGATCAGAGACAACTTGGGTTTACTTCAGGGAGATCATGCCAAACTAATCTTATTGATTTTTTTGATTGGGTAACTAAAATTATAGATCAGGGTGGTGCAGTAGACATTGCTTACCCAGATTTCAGTAAGGCTTTTGACACAGTTGCACACAGAAGGCTTATCAATAAACTGCAATCTTTAAGTTTGGATTCAAATATTGTTGAATGGGTAAGGCAGTGGCTGAGTGACAGGCAACAGAGGGTTGTAGTCAATGGAGTATATTCGAAGCTTGGGCTTGTCACCAGTGGGGTACCACAGGGATCATTACTTGGACCCATTTTCTTTAATATTTTTATTAGTGATATTGCAGAAGGTCTTGATGGTAAGGTATGTCTTTTTGCTGATGATACTAAGATATGTAACAGGGTTGATGTTCCAGAAGGGATAAGCCAAATGGCAAATGATTTAGGTAAACTAGAAAAATGGTCAGAATTGTGGCAACTGACATTTAATGTGGATAAGTGCAAGATAATGCATCTTGGACGAAAAAACCCAAGGGCAGAGTACAGAATATTTGATAGAGTCCTAACCTCAACATCTGAGGAAAGGGATTTAGGGGTGATTATTTCTGATGACTTAAAGGTAGGCAGACAATGTAATAGAGCAGCTGGAAATGCTAGCAGAATGCTTGGTTGTATAGGGAGAGGTATTAGCAGTAGAAAGAGGAAGTGCTCATGCCATTATACAGAACACTGGTGAGACCTCACTTGGAGTATTGTACACAGTACTGGAGACCGTATCTTCAGAAGGATATTGATACCTTAGAGAGGGTTCAGAGAAGGGCTACTAAACTGGTTCATGGATTGCGGGATAAAACTAACCAGGAAAGGTTAAAGGATCTTAACATGTATAGCTTGGAGGAAAGACGAGACAGGGGGGATATGATAGAAACATTTAAATATATAAAGGAATCAACACAGTAAAGGAGGAGACTATATTTAAAAGAAGAAAAACTACCACAACAAGAGGACATAGTCTTAAATTAGAGGGACAAAGGTTTAAAAATAATATCAGGAAGTATTACTTTACTGAGAGGGTAGTGGATGCATGGAATAGCCTTCCAGCTGAAGTGGTAGAGGTTAACACAGTAAAGGAGTTTAAGCATGCGTGGGATAGGCATAAGGCTATCCTAACTATAAGATAAGACTAGGGACTAATGAAAGTATTTAGAAAATTGGGCAGACTAGATGGGCCGAATGGTTCTTATCTGCCGTCACATTCTATGTTTCTATGTTTCTTTGAGGGACCCGTTTTTAAGCGCTTGCTTTTGATTCTGACACTGTAAGTACCTGAACTTGCAAAACAGCTACTCCTGGTCTACACCCAGCGCTCGTGCAGACCAGATTCCCAGCACACTGGAACACCAGAGATCAGCATGTCTCTTTTCTCTACATAGTAACAGAGTAATGGGAATAGATATAAATAAATATATATAATATTTTTATTTTTTTTCAAAACAACTAATTTAATATATCTCCTATACAAACACTACACCCCTATACACACTCTATACATGGATGATAATGTATGACTAGGGAGGGGCACCACCATGAAGGTTTTTCGCACAGGGTGCCCAAAGGTCTAAGGCTGACCCTGTATCCTCATCAAACTCAAATATACATAGATATGTGAAAAAAGACAAATACATGATAGTGCAACCTGTAGGCTAAGAAAAAATATAGAAATGTTTACCCAAAGTTTGAAAGAGGAAAATAAAAAGATAAGGAAATACTATGAGTGAATTGTGCAGGTAACTTACAGACTATAAAGCCCACCCTCGGCTCTATATGCAGTGCTCATTAATGGATATTATGGCATATCTCTTTTAGGGTGAAATAGTTAGGACCCCACAGTAAATTCATGATAACACAGGATGTAATGGAGGAGTCACAGTGTTGTGATGAGGAATATGTAAATATTTTGTTTTACTTGAACAAAGTTGAGAGGTGTGCAGGTATGAATTTCCACAATTATGGGCTAAATATTCGAGCTGGTGGAAATATACCTTTGTGTATAAATCATAATCTCCTGCATGTACCTTGGGGCATTATGATCTGAGGTGGGGTTTTTATCAAAGTTTTGCTGGGCAGGGGCAGTAGAATATATAAAGGGGACAATGGTATACTGCCAATGAAGAATCTCTTTTGTTAGCAGCTGGATTTAGGTTTTAATTTGCTGTGAGAATTCCTGGGAAGGTACATTATACTGTTTTTTTTTGTTTTTGTTTGTTTTTCAGGATTTTTTCTATGAAGATGAAGATGTTCGTAAAGTAAAAAAATCTCGTAGGAAAATTCCAGCCTCATCTGCAATAACAAGAGTAAGTGTGTTTGCTATGCATTTAATTCTAAAATATGATAGCTCTGAAATTTACTTTTTTTCCAAAAAGATTAAGTACATCAACATTTTTTTTAAAGTGATAAAAGGACATATAGAATTGTGAGGTAAAGTATTAAAGGGACACTATAGTCACCCAGACCACTTCAGCTCAAGTGGACTGGGTGCCAGGTCCCTCAGGTTTTAACCCTTCAGATGTAAACATACAGTTTCAGAGAAACTGCTATGTTTGCATAGCAGGGTTAAGCCAACCTCTATTGACTGTCTTCCTGACAGCCGCTAGAGGCGCATCTGTGATGCTGGATGCGAAATTCGTTGAACGCGCGTGCAGCACTTGCCGTGCATGCGCATTCCTTTCCACTCGGGAGCTGACATTGGCCGGGGAGGAGAGGTCACCAGCCCTGAGGGAGCCCGGCGCTGGATTAAGGTAAGTAGCTGACAGGGTTTTAACCCCTTCAGCGCCAAGGGAGGGGGACCCTGAGGGTGGGGGCACCCTTAGGGCACTATAGTGTCAGGAAAACAGGTAGTTTTCCTGACACTATGTAGTGATCCTTTAATTTGATTTGGAATTACTTCCATAAACACAGTTAACTGTTTAAATACTTTATTTTTGTATGTAAAATATATTGGCATTAGTCTAATGAAAAAATTGGTAAATTTTATACCTAGCATTTAGTTGTCTTTAAAGGTGTTTCTATGTTTTCAATTAAAAAATCCACTCTACACAGTCTACCCCAGGGATTCTCAGCCTTTGCTTGACATGAGCCCAACTTATATTCACCCTAAAAGAGATATGCCATCATATCCATTAAGTGTTGCATGCAGAGTCAAGGGTGTGCTCTATAATCTGTAAATTAGGAAGACATTTTCTTGACAACCCTTTGTTCAAGTGTAATACCATTGTTTGCTCAAATATACTATGCAAAATACTTTAATTGAACGCTACCTAATATGGGGAGACCCATTTCACTTGGAAACAATCTGTTGCTGGCTATTTCCTGATCCCCAATAAATATGATGTGCCTCTTTCAACCATTGGGGAAACTAGTAAAATAATATTGGGACCCACATTTGTATCCTAAGTGATGGGTTAACTGGTTGAATTCTGTAGTGGGTATTTTGTCATTTTCCAAGGAGAGACCCCATTGGCTGCTTGTGGCTAGGACAAATCATAAACTCAAATTTCATCATCAGAGAAGCATTTAACATTTTCTCTCAGCTTTTTTTTTTCATGGCTTGGTTTGTTAAAGAAACACTATAGTGTTAGGAATACAAAACTGTATTCCTAACTTACAGATTATAGAGCACACCTTTGACTCTACATACAACACTTAATGGATATGATGGCCTATCTCTCTTTTAGGGTGAAATAGGTCCCCACAGTAGATTCAGGGGATAAAAAAATTTTCTTTTTAAATTTGACAGTTTTTATTGCGTTTAGGGTACAGAAAAAAAGGTAAGGAAGGTTGGGGGAAAATTGCATATTCATTAGCCTGGTTTATAATTTTGTACATACATGTGAAATCACATTTGCTTATACGAGTATATTTGCAATTAGCTTGGTATACAGAAAGGAAGGTAACGGGGTTAACTGTGGTGTCCAACCTGGTTAGTTTGCGCTATGCATTTTCGTTTCTGGAAGTTTTAGATTCTTGCCTTTTTGCAGAGTTAGTCATTTTTGTTTGTTAAATGACTTTCACCAGGCTCTGTTTAATCAATGTGTATAGTTTTATTTCGGTTAACCGTGTTCAGTTACTCAGTCAAGTGGTCTGTTTCAATGTGTCACCTGGATGTTAATTATCAGTCAGGTTCGGGCGTGATCGGTGTCTCTCGGTTAAATATCAGGTTATGTGTAGGCATGTGGGTAGATGTCAACATCTATGGTTTTCTACCCCCAACTCGTCTACTTGCCCTTATTGGGCCAGTCCATTTTCAAATGGTGTTTTAATATGCGTCTACTTATTGTAGGCTACCTTGTAGTTGTTAGCGGTGTGTTGTGGTCTTTTTGTTTGCATTTTTCTAGAGTGTGTTCCGTACTGTGGTGGTCTCTAAACTCTGTGTGTCTTGTGTGGTTCACGCTCTGTTATCTAAGCGTATGTTGTAGGAGGTAGTGAGTGAACTTTGCTTCTTTCCAAAGTTTGAGACCTGCCTCCGTCTAGATTTCAATCTGGCCCGTGTTCCCGTCTTTCCTCTCGCGGATTGTTTGTCCTTGTGTGTGTGTGTGTGTGTGTGTGTCTCCCACTTTCCATGCATGAGTGTTGTTAGTGTCTTGTGGCCTAAGTGTGCCCATGTTTGTCTGCCGAGCTACTTGCTTCCTGTCAGTCATCAAATGGGTCTCGTCTTGGAGGTTAGTCCTCCATGGGTATTCGGGTTTTCCTGGTTTCTCTGGTTTCCATATGAGCGTGTGTAAAATTAGCATTGCAGTAGCAGTCCTTATCAGACGGTTCTCAGTTCTCTGTTCCTTCCGGCTCCGGCTGCCCAAGACATAATTTATAATACGATATGTGGGGTGCCTTGGTGGGTGAGTGTGTGGGGGGGACTGATAAGGGAGGGAGGTGGTGATGTGTGTACACGCTGGGGTGCGCGTGGGCCTCCCCGGTCCTCAGGGTCTTGTTGTGTTCCTCCCTATGTTCTAGTTTGTGAAAGGTATGTGTACCATGGTCTCCAGAGCTCAACATGTTTAGTGCTCCTCCCTAGCAGGTCTGCGTATCTCGCCTCTGCTGTGTGGATTCCTTCTATTCTCTGTAGCCATTCTGCTTTGGTGGGTGGCTGAGTTTGTTTCCATCTTGCTGGAATCAATGCCTTAGCTGCATTGAGCAGGTGTCATAGTATCCATTTTAATTTATGTATTTTTTTATTTTATTTTTTATATTGGCCTATCGGACTTTCGGTGTAGTGTAGGAGCGCCATTTCTATGGTAAAGTCGGGTATATCCCCTAGGATTGTCGTCGCTTCCAATTTTATTTCATCCCAGAATGTTAATCTTGACGCAGTCCCACCAGATATGACGTAGGGTGCCCGTTTGATTTTTCGCATCTCCAACATATATCCAGGACTCCCTGAAATATTCTATGTAACAATGCAGGTGTTCTGTACCAGTGGGATATCAGTTTGAAGTTGACTTCTTGTTATCTGGTGCTTATTGAGTTTTTGTGTTGTAGGATGAGTATTTGTTCCCATTGGGCTTCTATGTAGGTCCTCTCCGTTAGTTCCTCCCATTGTCTTTGAAAGGCGTTCTTCCTAGTGTGGCCCCCTGTTATCAGCTGCTGGTATATGTTTGACACTCTGCCTTGCACGTCCGTGTCCGTTACACAGAGGTGTTTGAACCACGTTGTTTCCCTGTGTACTGCCTCCCTGTTGGGCATGTTGTGATAGAAGTGCCTCAGTTGTGCGTAATGGAATCTGTGCATTATCGTCTGCTGATGTGTAGTTGACCATTCTCGCAGACTTCGCAGTCCTGTGTTATTCAATGCCACTCTCAGAGGGATGAAGTCTCCTTCAGATGCTATAGGCCATGCGGATGGTTGTAGTCCTCCTCCCAGTGCAGGGGATAACATTAACATATAGGGTCCCCATAGGAAATTCAGGGGATAACATAATAGTGTTACTCTGCCTCCATGGAGCCCCCCGATATCAAAAGGGTTAATAACCCTTTACTTACCTGATTCCAAGGTCCCTCTGCGCTGGATTGGTCTCCTCCACCCACAACGTCACAGCAATGGTGGAACCTAAACCGCGCTTTATCAGTGCTTTCTTGTTATTTTCAAGATGCTGGACATACTTATGCAAAGCGAGATGATGTCCAGCCAAGGTAATAATAATAATAATAATAATAATAATGATGATTTATTATTATTATTATTATTATTATTATTATGTTATTATTTATATAACGCCAACAAATTCCACATCGCTTTACAGTGGGTAGACGAACAAACATGTAGTTGTAAACAGACAAGTTGGACACACTAGAACAGAGGGGTTGAGGGCCCTGCCTAATGAGCTTACACGCTAGAGGGAGTGGGGTAAAGTGACACAAAGGTAAGGATAGTATTAGACTAATGACAGTTCCAAGAGAGGAATCAATCGGGAGCTATTAACAGTTTAATTGATACACTTTTATGAAGAAGTGGGTTTTTAATGATTTTGTGAAGGAGTGGAGACTGGGTGAGCATCTAATGGAGGAGGGAAGTGAGTTCCACAGGAACAGCGCAGCCCTCAAGAAGTTTTGAAGGCGAGCATCAGAGGTCAGAGTACGGACAGAAAATAAACGTAAGTCTTCAGCAGAGTGTAAGAGACTAGACATACTTGTGTATTAGAGAGGATAGATAGGTGGATAGATTTTTGATGCTTTAAATCATGTAACGCACCAAAAAGCGCCTGTAGTGATTGTCTGGAAGACAGACACTAGTGGAGGAATTAACTCTGTAATGCAATTATTGCAGTTTTTGATAAAGGGGCAGCGGTACTGAACCCAGATTACTCCAATGAGATTAAGTGGTCTGGGTGCCTATAGTATCCCTTTAATTCTGTTAACCTTTTATTGAAGGTCTAAGGGACAGAACAGTTATTTTCTTCTCTCTGCTAGTTTACAAAATAAAGTTTTGTCTTTTTCTCAAATCCTCAACTGTTTGAATATAGCTCTTTTGCTCTCACATGTCTTCATACTAAGCTTTAAACAACTCTAATCTCATTATTTTCTCTCTTGCAGCAGCCAAATATTAAACAGAAATTTGTAGCACTTTTGAAAAGATTCAAAGTTTCAGAAGAGGTAAGATATATTACATTGAACACATCACATTCAAACTTGTATACCTTAAAATGTAAATATGTGACACTCAACCTCTCTTCTATAGAAAGACCAATCTATACAAAGATACTGGAAAACATACAATGAATGTCTGTCTATAGATTTTAAAATATATTTCTGGTGTAAACGTCATAAACACGTCTTTCAGAACTGATGTTTTGGCCATCACTATGGAAAGTTTCTCACACATTAACACACAGAACCAAACTTGTAGCTGATCACCTCTCCTACTGGATTTTTGTTATTGTGATATAAGGTTCATCAACAGAACGTTTTCTGTACCAGAGCACATTTACTAGACTTTTCACAAGCCGTGTATGTACTTTCTCATAGTGCCCCTCACTCTGTAGTAGGATATATTATACTTTAATGAACTATTAGCCTTGCAAGCCATGTTTAGAGATTTTAAAAGCTTACTCAGAGCACCATGAACACTTCAGTGTTTTAAAGTGGTTGTGGTGCTTGCTGCCATAAGTGTAACTCCACTTCTGGCAGCATCGTTGGCAAGCCCACAACAAGCGATCTGGGATGGCTAATGTAAATTATGTGCATATTAGACATCTGTCTCCATATGGCATGCTTGTGATAGGCATCCAATGGTGGCATTGCCACTCAACTCTCTCTCTGCATAAAGCGGGAGTAACTTAAGCAGAGGAGGATCCAATTGCAAAGAGAATTTGACATTAATGTCTGGAAAACAGGTAAGTGTTTATTATTATTATTATTATTATATATTTTTATTTTTGTGGGGGACCAGCACAGCAAAGTTTTCTTTAACCAAAACAGTTTTCACTGATTTTTTGCTTGGAGTAACCCTTTACTGAAACCCTCAAAGTACCTAAAACACTTCATCTTAACCCCATCACGAGTTATGGCATGCTATGCTGCAGGCAGCCAATTCCGCTGATCCATGTTACGTGATCACTGTTACAGTGTCTCAACCAATAAATTGTAAAATTGCCTGAGAAATTGTTCTCTGCCCCTCTTTTTCTATGAGGCGAAAGAGGCAGAGAGATCATTGCTACAGTATTACTGTAAAACACAAGTTAAAAAAAAATTAAGATTTTTAACCCTTTCAGTACTGATCACAGTATTAATCATCTGATCAGTCTAATTGGGGTAATTAGTAACTTGGCTCTATTGAGATTTTAAATATATATTATGTATATATTATTTTTTTGGGGGTGGAAAGGGGAGTAAAATAACAATTTTTTTTTATTATTTTTTTTACCCCTTTTGTCCACTACAGCAGTGTTTGTTTTTTTTTTTGTTTTTTTTAAAGCTCCTTCCATGCTGTCTGATCACTGTTCTGTACAGTAACTGCTGTACGGTATTGTATCAGTGATCGGTGTGATCAGAGGGCTCAGTGATTTAAAAAAAAATAAAAAAAATTTTTGTTCATTAATTTGGTAATTCTTATATTCTATAATTATTTTCCATTTTGGATTGGGTGTAGGATTTTATGTTGATGGTAGTGGGAATTAGCGGTTCGGTGAGGTAGTCAGTATTAGGCAGTGAGGAGAATTCATTAAAAATCACCTAAAGTGGCCCACTATTATATGGTGGGAGAGTCTTACACCATTCTTGCAGGCTCAGGAACAATCTCGCACACAGTGAAACTCTGTCATCCTTTGACATTGAGCCCCTAAGAGTGTCCTCCAGTAATGGTGCCCCACCACCATCTTCAAGAAGGTGCTTAGGATGCTCTGCAGTGCAAGATGAAAGCTGGGTATTCCAAAGCTTTACTGCCCCAGATATACTCCCATTCTTGGTTACACCTTGTCGTGATAATGACTGTAGAGGTCGTAGTTATTACTTCCTTTCCTGCCCATCTCTACCTGCCCTTTGCATAACAGACTGTTTTAGGGTCTATCATACAGAGCAGAATTCGTGAATCACCACATATGTGACTTTGTTTGTTCTGGATTGGTTTGTTCTGGACTCCTGACCTTTGCTTGTCCTGATTACTCTGTAAGCTGCCTGTATAGACTTATTGGCTTGTTATACTGACTACTCTGACTTCTGGATCCCTGGACCTTGGCCTGTCCCTATTTAGGTTAAGCCGAGGAATTGTAAAGTGGCTATACCAAACAACTTTAAATATGGCATTTAAAATACTTGTTAACATGGTATGCTATCAACTTTTGAAAATGGTAGGCTGAAATGGTGGAAATGTTATTACCCAGGCTGCTATACTATCTCAAAGGTGTCATAGGCCCAGGAAATCACTTTGTCAAATTTCCAGGTATGAAGACTGAAATGGGCATGCCCCGTGTTTTGCCCTGTAACATTCCAAAACCCCAAAGCATCACTGAACACAAATATTTTTTTGTTTGTTTGTAAAACGTATAATAATTATATCAGTGAAAGTGCAAAAACAAATATGAGCACTAACTTAGACAATAATTTAGTTTGACATGACCTTTGTTTAATAAAACCATGCTGAATTGTGCATGCTTCTACCCAATGATTTCCTGAAAATGATTTATTAATAACCCTTCAAATAGTTTCCCAGGCACAGAAGTTAAGCTCACAGATCTATAATTTAATGGCAATAATTTTGAACCCAATTTGACTGTAATACACAAGGCGTAATGATGCCAAATGCAGTACATTTGATGGAAGTAGTGTGGAGAGTTTAGTGCATGCACTTTGCCCTCAATTCTTTTTTATGAAACATATTGGATTGGACAGAATCATCATTATTGATGACTTTACCATAGTGAAACTACTGTAGTGGGGGTTATTATCCTGAGGCAGGGTAACAGGTAAGTATTTTAATTTATTTTTAGAAGGGGGTCTTGAATCTAAACACCATCAGGAATACTCTGTACATTAAAAAACAAAACAAAAACATTTAACAGGGGGGAAAAAATGAAGTCACATTGACATAAGTATTCAGACCCATAACTTACTACTTAATTGAAGTCTGAGTCTTTCTGAGTATAATGTGACAAGCATTACACTCCTGGATTTGGGTAGTTTCTGCAATTTTTGTTTGCAGATCCTTTGAAGCTCTGTTAGGTTGAATGGGGACCACCAGTGCACTGCTATTTTCTGGACTCTCCAGAAATGTTAAAATGTATTTAAATCTGGGCTCTGACTTGGCTACTCAAGGACATTCATATAGTGGCACTAAACCACTCTTTCATTATATCTGTATTTAGGGTCATTCAAAAGGTGAATCTTTCCTGAGTGTTCTGAACTAGGTTTTGAATGATATCTCAATATAACTGGATCTAGATTCCCCTAAACCCTGAGCAGTCTCCCAGTTAATCCAACTGAAAGTACCCCAAAAGCACGTCAACTTTGGGATGGTAATCTGCAACTGATGAGCTGTGCCTGGTTCTTCGAGACATGATACTTAAATTGAGTTGAGACCTTACATTTAAATCATTGTTTCAGCAGACTAGATTGTTTCATGAAACCATCTTTTTTTTTTTTTCTCACGATCTGAGAATCCTGTTGGTGCTTTTTTTTGCAAATTTCAAGCAGGTTTTCCAGTGCCTTACAGTAAGGGGAGGCTTTGGTTGTCCTTTGGGAAGTTTCTCACATCTCCACATTTGATCTCTGGTGCTCACCCATAGTGACCAATGGGTTCTTGGTCACCTCTCTTACAAAGGTCCCTCCACCCTTCTCTCCTGGTTGTATTAAATGTCTTCCATTTAAAAATTATGAAAGCCACTTTTCTCTTGGGAGACATCAATGCAGTTGAACATTTTTATACAACTTTTTCCAGATACAATCCTGTTTCTGAGCACTGCAAGCATTTATTTTTCCCTTTGGCTTGATTTTGGTTCTTATATGCATTTAGAACTGTGAGGCCTTAGATAGGCAGGTGTGTGCCTTTCCAAATCATCAGTTGAATTTGTCACATGTAGATTCCATTAAAAGTGTAGAAACAACTCAAAGATGATTCAGAGGAATTGGATGTTTAATTTTCAAATTGAATGCATTCAATTTTCAAGTGTCATAGCAAAGGGTCTGAATACTTATGTCAATGTGATGTTTCAGTTTTTTCTTTTTAATAAATTAACTTTTTTTTATTTATTTTTTTTTTTTTAAATCAATATCGAGTATTGAGTGTAGTTCTATGGAAAAAAATAAATTACTGTAGCGTAAGGCTGCAACAGAAAAAAAAATGGAGTATGAGTACTTTCTGAATGCACCTGTAGATTTATTTAAATTTTTTTTAAATCAAGTTACAGTACATACTTGTATAGTACCACTCATTCAGATCGGATCTAGTTGTTGCTCCATTACAGTTGGATAGTTGAAGATGACTTCAGGCAAACAAACGGACAGTTGCAGCATAAAATGTGAACAATTTTAACTTTGGTTTAGTAAATACAGACCACCTCATGCACTTTTATTTTAGCAAGAATTGTATATACTTCACTCTTTTCTTTTCTCCCTTTGACATTTTTTATTTCTTTTAGGTTGGCTTTGGACTAGATCATGTTTCACGTGATGAGATACGGGAAGAAGATCTTGATGAGTTATACGATAGTCTTGAGATGTTCAACCCAAGTGACAGCTGTCCTGAGTTAGAGGAGAGTGAGAGTGTCCTGAGCACTCCAAAACCTAAGCTCAGGTGAGACTGTTGTATAATAATTTTTGTTCAATTTAACTAAACTAAATTTTAAAGGGCAATCATATTTTATTGCATTATGCTGTGTTCCGTGTTTGAAAAGGAGTGGAATTGCAGTTATTCAGTAATATTTGTTTTTTTGCCTGAGTCTTCAGACGGCTTACTGAAATAATTTTTTAGGCAGTGGTACTGATCTTTGTTATCTATCTTTTCAGACCATTCTTTGAGGGGGTGTCACAGTCCAGTTCACAAACAGAAATCGGCAGTTTAAATAGTAAAGGGAGCCAAGGAAGAGATGTTAGCAGCCCGGTGAGAAAACATTATATCTGTTTGTTTGTTTTTTTGTTTTTTTTACAAACTTCTTTTTCAAGTTGCATCAATCAAATTGCAAAATGCATGCCAAAAAATTGAGCTTGATGATTTTTAACTTCAACTCAATTTTGTCCGTTCATCACAACTCGCTATTTATCTTACTTTGACCTCTATATTATATTTTTGGATAAATTTTTCAAATGATTCTTATCTGTTAAACTTTTCAAATGATTTATCTACAAAAATGGCCATAGACCTTTAATGGTGGCTTCTGTAGAGAAGTCATTTGAAAAGTTATTTCGAACAGATTAACCCCTTGAGGACCAAACTGGAATAAAAGGGAATCATGACATGTCACACATGTCATGTGTCCTTAAGGAGTTAAAGTCATTTGAAACGATTAGTAAATCGAGGCAATTAAGGCCTCATTTTATATTTTTGGATATTTTTTCCAAATTATTCTAATCTGTTAAACTTTTCAAATGATTTATCCACAAAAATACCCGTAGACTATAATGGTGGCTTCTGTAGATAAGTCATCTGAAAATGTATTTACCTCCAGATTAGAGGCAGTGCACTACAACAGGAATTTCCTATAATCTGGATCGGAAAGGCAGGCAGGCAACCAATTTTTAATCCTGAAGACTCCTCCCAGGCTCCTCTTCCTATTGGTATAAAACCACCTGGAATCCCCAAAACCCCAGTTCTCTGTCTGGGTAGGATGCAACTTACGGGGACAAGGTGAGATGGTAGACTGCAGGGAGGGATCTGTCCGACGGATTCCTGTGGCAAATTCTGTGCTTTTTTTTTTTTTTTCTGGCGGAACGCAAGCCGGGCGCCGGCATTCCACCGGGCTTTATACCGCCTCTCATCCGAGCCGGGTGCCGGAAATGGCGAAAGTGCGCTCTGCACATGTCCTGTGAGGTCCTGCAGATGCCCAGGTTGCGTTCCATCTAGAGATTGTGGAACGCTCTGCACATGCGCGAAGCGATTTCTTATAAATCAGGCGCGAAATTTGAAAAAAGACTTGCGTTACATGACCTGGGAACTACATTACCCAGCAGCAGCTCCCTGCTTGTCATATGCTCGCAATCCTGTTGCAGTGTCCCCTTGCCTGATTAAATTCTATTTTATTATAGATTATAAAAAAAAATTTTTTTTTCCTTTTCTTCTCTCCACTATGTCTAACTTAGAGCAGACAGATAAACCTGGAGAAAAAGGGAAAAGCTTAGCCAAAACTAAGCATTTGATGTGTGCCGCTTGTTCCCAGCCTTTAAGAGATGGCTACAAAAAGAAAACGTGTGGCAATTGCTGTAAAGAGGCATCAGAGGAAGCTAAAAATACAGAAGTTTCATCTCTCATGTCATGGTTCCAGAATAGCCTGCAGCAAACCTTGGTGGAGTTAAAGGAAGCTGCCCTGTTATCAACCCAGGCTGCCATTCAGTCATACCCT
>OW240923.1:55476607-55529536 GCA_933207985.1 Pelobates cultripes
ATCTTAAGGAAAAATAAATTTACGGTAAGTAAAATTTTAACTTTCTAACAGATTGGAATAATTTGAAAAGCTTATTACATCAAGGCAATTGCTAAAGATAAATGGTTCAAAAAGTAAAAATTCCCAGAAGGCGGTTGTATCTCATGCAGACAACTTAGAAAATTATTTAATGCATTATCTTCAGTGGAATGACATTTTCCAGGCTCCTTTTTGTTAAGAAACTTTGTTCTGTGATGCTTAGTATAGAAGTTCTCCCTCTGACTGTGTTCTGATGCTAATAATAAGTGCCAGGAATTGGTAACAAATAAATTCCCTTATCCTTCTTGGTGCATGGATGGAAGAAAGAAGATACTATTCTAAAGCTTCAATGAATTTGTGACCCTTATCTGCATTTCAGGGTGATGTTTCAGCTGAAGTAAAATTGTCCCGTCGAGAGGATTCTATGGATACCGAAAGCCAGGTACACAGGGTATAATGCAAGCAGAAGCTAAACTCAACTCTTCAGGAAGCAGTGTGTACATTTCATAGCCTAGAGACAATCATGTACTGTGTCTCTGTCTGTAAGCATGCTTGTATTATGTTTCATTCACTCTTGCTCATTAATAGATTTGTCTAGTTTTTTTCTTTCATTCACATAATTTGTTTTTTCTGCAGCTGTCTGGATCTGTAGCACCCTTCTTTTCCCTGTATCCAGATGTGTTCTTACGGCATGCTTACTTTCTGTATCTCTGTATTACAGGACGTTTCTTTGGATGTCTCGCAGGATCTTGACACACTCTCAGATTCATTAAGTTTTTCTGTGCCTGAGAAATCCAAATCTCTGAAGAGTCCAAAGTGAGAAATGACTCCTAACTATAAATTAAGTGCCCAACACTTGACCATGCATATATCGCTCCTAATACCCTAGTAGCAATGGGGGGAAAAAAATCAAGCAAACCTTTATTTTATTTTTTTATTTTTTTTTAAACCGTTTTTAAATTCCCATCACTGAAATATAAAGAAATTTTAACTAAAGTTATTGAAAGTTTATTGTATTTGAAATTCCTGCATGTACAGAAATGTTTTGATTTAAAATTCCTTCTTGTTCTTATGAATGTGTTGGTTTTGCCACTCCTTTGTGAAGGCAGCACTGTTGTGCAGTGTTCGTTGTTTAACTGAGTTTGTGTGGTATTTTTGAGGCATCAAGCTAATTCTTGTAATCAAAGACCTATTACTGTTTTTGCATATTTAAGTTAATTGAAATTGGCAAGTTAAAAAAAAAAAAAAAAAAGGTTTTCAAATATGTGAAAAAAATATTGAAAAATGAAGAGGAGGGGGAAAAAAAAGAGAATTAAGGGGATGACAAAAAGGGAGATGTAAACATAAAAATATGTCATCCACAGCAATAGGGATTTAAATAGCAGTGGAAATATATACATGAGACTTAGGGCTAACCTAATAAACCTTCTTATAAGCCTAATTAACACTTTTTTTATTTTCTCTATATTAAAGTAAAATTGAAAAAGGAAAAAAAAACGCTAAAGACTAATTACTATAGAATTTCAAACTCATTTAGAAAAATAGTTTTTGAAGGCTGTATTCCAGCATTATATTTTTGAATATGATTGAAATGGGATGGTTTTTGTCTCCATTCTTATGCTTTATTTCTGCAGTGTTACTCCTCAGAACAAGAGGAGTATCCCTATGAGGGAGAAACAATCCAGCAAAGTACTTGGTGAAAGAAGTCAAAGCACAGAGAATGAAAAAGCAGCAGATATAGCACAGAGTATACAGGTGAAAGTGAATTTGGTTTTGCCACTGAGAGAAACCAAATGCTAGAGATAAGTCCTTATTATGTAGAAGTGACATATTTTTGTTTTTCTTTTTCAGGTCCCTCGGAAGCTGCTACTTGACCAGTTAAATCAAACCCTCTCAGACCCATCTCTTCCAGAAACCATCATCATTGTACAAACTTCAGATTGGCAGGGACAGGTATGAAATAATTGCATGTTATACACAAGATACCGTTTAAATTATTATAAGGCTCTGTATTGCTTCTAGATCTTACGCGCACACACATACACATTTTCCATTGTTTAGTTTATTCCAGCCCGCAGTTACACTACCCACTTGTAATGGATTATCAGCATATTACACAAGCAAATAATTTACAAAATAAAATTAATAAAGATGAAAAGGAATGATGTATGGATCTATGATGTCGTGTAACTTTATTAATTTTTGCAAACCAGTGCTGCTATAAAGAAAAAAATTGTAGGGAGACATGAGTCACTTTGCAAAATGTCCATCTTTTTGACATGGCAACAGCATTGTCATTAGTTTGCTGCTACTTCTCAAAATCTTATTGTTCTAATTAATTAACTATTCCTTTTTAATTCACAGTTTGTCTCAAGCCTCTTTCAACAGCAACATAAACCCTGTGTGTGTATAACATGCTCATCCGATGTACAGTGTGCTCTAACTGCAATACTGGCTCGTATACAAAGACAGTGAGTATATAAATATATATTTTTTTATTTTTCATATATTGGAAGACATGGCCTGAAGTTGTGGGAGGGGCTATAGACCTATAAAAGGGACTCCCCCCTTTCCCTACTTACCTTTGTTGGTCAGACAAATAGACTGTTCAAGGTCAGCATTTGCATGAGATCCACTTCCAGGTCATACAAGACGCCATTTTGGTTTCACCTTTGCTCCATGAGGTCTCCTACTCCAAGCTGTGTCCAGGAATCCTGCAGCAGGGATTTCCGTTAATCCAGTGGCTTTCTCTCCGGTCAGCATTTGGTGTCTCAGGGACTCTCAAACCGTAAGTTGACCCACCTGTCGCGCCAGGATTAGTTCCCACGGGTCCTCACTTTACGGTTTTCTTTCGTTTTGCACGGTTATTTCGTTACCTTATACTCACCTAGCTGTTCATGTAAAATCTGTTTTGGTTAAAATCTGTTGGGTTAAAACTACAAACGAAATACAATTTTTCGCCTACACACTGACCCCTATCCGTCAATCGGTGTACTACAGGCTTCTTAGACGTTTTTGCATTTCATGTACAAACCAACGAACCACTGCATTTTCACCTAGACACTGACCCCTACCGGTCATTCAGTGTACTACAGGCTTCTCATACATTATTGCATTTCATGTACAAACCAACGGACCACTGCATTTGCGCCTACACACTGACCCCTATCGGTCATTCGGTGTACTACAGGCCTCTTAGACGTTTTTGCATTTCATGTACAAACCAATAAACCACTGCATTTTCACCTACACACTGACCCCTGCTGGTCATTCGGTGTACTACAGGCTTCTCAGACATTATTGCATTTCATGTACAAACCAACGAACCACGGCATTTTCGCCTACATGCTGACCCCTACCGGTCAATCGGTATACCACAGGCGTCTCAGACTTTATTTCACTTCATATGCAAGAAAACTAACTACAGCATTTTCGCTTTTATACTGACTCCTATCTGTCAAACGGTATACTACAGGCTTTTCAGACATATGGTAATTCCCATCTTAACATTCCCACTATAATTATAATTACACAATAACACTTCCTTACAAATCATGCTTGCTATGATATAATCATTCCTGCATACCTGCCTACATAGGCATTTAGTTACATTTACTGACAATACGCATACATTTACCCAAGAATGCACATACTATTTAAAGCACTATGCAGGATTCCAGAGTCTAATATGGAATATTTGCATGTTTGCACGCTTAAAATATGTCCTTCCAATTATGTATTTTCACATATTAGGTTATTCAGCTGTAAGTCATGGTTCACTACACTCATGTTTCAGGGTACAGTTGTATTCCATATCACACATGATATAACACTCCCGACAAGTTAATTTCCTTCAAACAGGGGCATTACAAGCATACAATAAACATTGGGACGGAGCACTTTGCTCTATTAAACTTGCATAACACGCATATGGGTATACGCTTTTAAATGTCTATATTCAATTTTCATACATTGTTTTACCCATCCGGGATACAGGTATTAATAACCCTTATGACCAGTAAGTGTATCTAATGATACTACCAGGTACATACACCTGCTCATGTGGTATATACATACATTTTCTGTTTCCCCCTTGGTAAATCCTTAGCGTACTGGCAATTAGGGACTATAGGTTTCCAATAGGTATTTTCCTTTCTTGGCATCTACGCCTGTCATATAGTGGTCCCGCCAGTCCAACACCCCGCCTCAACGCTCATAGGCAAACACCCATCGGGCCACTCGTGAGCTAGCCGCGTCGCATGGTATATAGAGAGGGCCTCACCTGTCACTCCCTTCCCATTTTTTATGGTTAGTCACCGAGAGGCCAACATCCTGCCACTACGTTTGGTGGCCACAAAAATCCCCTTGCGCCATTGCATAGATAGAGCCTCTCAAGCCACTTGGCAACTAGCAGGGCCTCACCTGTCACCAAACAAAGGATTAATTGTTTCGCCATGCGGCTTTAGCTAGCAAGCCAGTACCAGCACACTGTGGGTTCATATAATAATGTCTATCTTCATGTTTTTTAGTATGTATCAAGCAGGTGGTAAGGATTTCTCTCAAACTAACACTCCAGCTAGAGTCAACACACTTTCACTTGGAGATGTTGCTAGTCCCAAAGGACAATTTTGTCCCAACACAGCGGACGATCACGTTTCAGGCTCCAGGCTCTAGCACCTCTGGTAGTACGTAGAGAACTACCAGAGACAAATTGGGTCGTCTCATTCTCTTTGGCAAATCCCAGATTTGCAACAATTTCCATGTTGGCACATGTAGTTTCGGTGCATGCAGACTGTTGCAGATATGTTCTCAATATGTCAGGGCACATGCAAAAACAATGTGTCCCAGTAAATGTACCCTGAACCTTACTTCACGTCTGTAAACATTATGCATTTCCAGTGCTTTCTAACTCCTCACCCTTCCAGACATTTAGTTTATTTCCTAATCTCCGATTTTAAAGGCCTTCTGTTCAGGTATTCCCATATACTTTTGGGGGAATCTAGAATTCCCTAACTTGCAGTCATCACAGCAGCATCCAACAGCTGGCATTACACTCATGGCCCAAGAAATGGCAGAAAGATTTCTACCTGGGCCTCTCCGATCTACACCATTTACAGTGTGGCGCAATCCCATTGGGTTTGTCACAGGGAATCTTCCCTCACACTGTAACTGATCATAGCCTTATCTGCACCTCACGCCTCGGCTACCCCATAGTCTCAACTCCCTCATACCCTCCGAGGAGTTTTCATTGCAGTATGCCACCATTGTTCATACCATTACAACTATCACTCAAGTGGGGGGGGGAAGCCTGGTTAAGTAAAACTGATATCACAAACGCATTTCAGACTGCCACCATCCATCCTGCACTGGCACTTACAGGGCATTTATAGGCAGCAGTTATATATTTCTTCCCCGCTTAACTTTTGGGTAAAGAGCAGCCCACAATCTTCAATATATTCGTTGAGCTCTTTACTGGTTGTGGTTAAACATATCCAGATGCCCCACAGTCATACACTCCCGAGATGATTTCTTGTTGGTCAAAGGGAATGCCTTTCCCTCTAGAAGCTTCAAGGAAGTCATTAGTATGTCTGAACACTTGGGTGTCCCAGTATTCCCTAAGGTCACAGAAGACACAGACACTATTGTTACATTCCTGGGCAAACAACTTGACTCGGCATCCATGCCAACAAGTTACCACGTGAGAAATGGGAACAGTCGCAACAACACCAATTACCACCTCCTGCTTGGTACTTGCAACCACATGGAACTACAATCCCTACTAGGTTCCTTAAATTTTGCCATGCGCATCATACCGCAGGCCGCGCTTTCATCTCAGACCACTTTGCTTTTTCCTCCCTCCCGAATGATGATCAGGGGCTGTCCCTAGACAACCAAGCCATGGAAGACCTACACATATGGTGGACTTTCTTAACCACATATAATGGTAAACTATTGTGGCAGCTGCCGTGACAGCCGCCATGGCAGGGGGGTCATTTATGGTCAAGGTCATGGATTACATGAACCTCGCCAACATAGCCGGGCTCTGACTAAACTGGCCTTGTCCACCAGCACTCAATACGCTTGCTACAGGGTTTTCCACTTATACAATATGTTTCATGTCGGACCATCACTTAGCTGGTTTCAGGTTTCACCACGTATGGCCTTCGCCTCTTTTTGCCACCTTAAGTTAATAATTCTCGCACAACACGGTTAAACTTTATCTCACGGGCATTCAACACTATACATATTTCTCCTTCCTATCCTCCTACCCCATCCATACCTTAGAGACCTAGCCAAGCGGACGTTGGCGCTAAAACTAAATACTGGCCATAGACATACAATGTTCAAACCATGTCAGAACCACTCGACCATGCACTTCCGAGCCACACACCAATGCAGTTATCAAAACTGCTACCTATCTAACCTTTAACGGCTTTCTCAGGCCAAAACAATAACTCACTATCAGCGGCCAACATCATAAACAAGAGTGCCTGTTGACCTCTTATCTTCTAAAACACACAGACCACTATGTCCGGTCCCTTCCAAAAACTAAGACGAGTCAGATGGGCGAACCAGTGCATATAACCTACTACCTTACAAGCAATGCTGGGTGCCCGGTTAAGTTACTGATTACGTTCTTGGGCACGCCACCATACGCACCACTGAACCATTACGGTCGCTGTACGATACTGTCCTTACCACAGGTAAGTTCATGCACTATGTCCACCTACTCATTCACCGGGCTCGAACTAAACCCTAGCGACTACTCAGGGCACTCCTTTAGGATAGGAGCAGCTTACACAGCCTATAGCCAAGACATCCCCACACACGTTAAGACACGGGGCCGCTGGGAATCATAGGCTTATGCGATTTACATACCACAGCTGATTCAGGAATTAGGAAGCTTTCATTAAAATGTCTAACTGATGGTTAACAAATGCACGATGATCCTATATAATGTTTTGCATTAATATGTCTCTTTTTGCCCACTTTTGACCAGCCTACAGCATACGTCAGTTTCGGCACACCTCAACTGATTATTCCTAAAGCTACATCTCTACAACCCATCTTATTCTAAATCATATGAGAATGCCCCGAACACAAATTGGAAGGCATGGCCTGAAGTTGTGGGAGGGGCTATAGACCTATAAAAGGGACTCCCCCCTTTCCCTACTTACCTTTGTTGGTTAGACAAATAGCCCCACCCTCCACTCCCATTGTTCATATTTCCTCTATGTAAGCCCACTTTTTACCGGCCGACAGCATACGTCGGTTTCAGCACATCTCAACCGATTATTCCTAAAGCTACATCTCTACAACCCATCTTATTCTATATCATATGAGAATGCCCCGAACACAAATAAATATATAATTTTTTTATTTTATTATTTATTTATATTTGTATAAACCACTTTGTAAAAATGCAGCAACCTTAGTTCATTAGATTTCATTTAGCCACTGTCAAGAGTCTAATTTTTCAACTTTATTTTGGAATACATGTTGTTTATTCATGAGATCTGTAAACATAACAGTAATGTAGACCGTATACATTAAATTAAACATAATTATAAATGTGAATATACTGAAGTGTGCACACTTGAACAATGAGGTGAAAATATGCTCAACACTTATGTGAAGGATCCCCTTAACCATCACGACCACATATAACTATATACAAAAAGATATGTGGAGCTTCAGAGTACTTGGTTATAACATGAATGCACTTGATTACAATCTTAACCAGAGATCTGTAAATAATATATAATACAAATATAGTGCAGATGGTCTGTACAATTTTAATATAAATAAGAAAGTGATAATTTACAACTCACAGGTTTTAGAGCCAATTGATCACCTGGCTCTAGTATATAATGCTTCAGGATCTTTTAAGGGTGATCCACTACCCCCTTGTGCCTCCTTCTGGTCTCCTCCACCTTCAAATTCTCAGATAAGGATGGACCGGAAACTCCAGTAGAAAAAAGGATACACTTTTATTGAAGATAAGAAAAAATAATAAAAATGATCAATTTGATCCAAAATACTAGTATAATATAAAATCCAAATTAAGTCCAATGTCCAAAATGCGTTTTGCCATTTACTGGCTTCCTCAGTTGGCTGTGTAATTTGTATGGCGTTCTTTCCATCTTAAATACCGCCTTCATTGTGAATTTGCCGGCATCCGTGAACCCGGAAGTGACCTCGGTGGAACGCATGTTACGTCAGGTGGAACGCACATTCCGTTCACATGTTGGTCACATGACCCGAAAGTGCCTCCCTCCGTCCTGTGGAACGCATCTATGCGTTCCACTGCTCGAAATACCTTCACTCTGAGGCATTTGTAATATTACAGAGATTCCTAAAGCATCTGCATCCGAGTATTGCATGAAATATGAGCATACTAAAACCGTAACAGAGATTAGTACAAAACAAAATAACTTTCCATAAATATTCACATCTATTTCATTATACCAAGACAATTTAAAGTGCCCAGTGCTCTTCTTTCGAAAGTGCTTGTGTAAATCAGTGTAAAACACTATAGATTGCCACATCTTTATATAGTACTCCTATTGGTGATATCCTTATAAAACATGGAGGAGGGATGAGATAATTTCTTAATAATATTATATTATATTATATTGTATTATACAGCATAGTTCTATTTTATATTTTTTTAATCTGAATTGGGCAAAACTTGAAGAATCTTGTTTTTAAGCTTCTGATTAAATCAGACATTATATATTTTATATTATTAAGACTGGAACCACTAAAACAAGCAGACATCCATTCCCCCACTAACCAGACGAAACATAGTTCTGGGAGTCAACTGATTTATTTCAGGCCACCCACTGCTTTTATGCACAGACACAGTAGGGGTCTCCAATACAATTATACAGGGGTTTCATTCCCAGGATCCTTTGTGCCTGAGAGATAATTGCGTTAGAAAAACCTATAATTCAATTATCTCTCAGGTACAAAAAATCTATACAATATGTTCAGTACCCCAAAATTACCCCCACCATAACTAGGTTACAAAAGTTATATAGCTGGATAGCCCTAATCTGATTGTATAACATATTCTAATATCACTCAGATTAGTTCGGGAAAACTGGAATGCCACTGGGGCAAAGTTTTGACCGTCCGGACACGAAGCGCTAGCCCAAAACAGTTTCAAGGAAATAGGTGTCCCGGCCGGTCTCTGTTCAGGGTTCCTCTGCGAACACCATGAAGGGATTCTCTTAATTTCAAGGTACGAATGCTCCCCGATAGTTTTGGAAGTAAAACAGGCAGTGGTCTAATCTTTACCGGGGTTCGTCTGAATGCCTAGCTGAAAAGAGTTTCAGGCACTCGACGACCGAGTGCCGCTGCCCATAATCGGGAGACAAAATGGGCACCCCTCCTTTGTCGACCACGTGCGTTCGGTTAAACACCCAGGGGAAACATTCATTAATAACTTCCCTTGTGGTTTCACACTGAAGTTGCTGGTGTGAACGTTCTATAGAGGTACAGGAGTGGTCCTCGTTCGGGAGGCAAATGGATTGTTCGTATCTTCTAACTCGCGAACAGAAAAAGGCAACACATTCGAAATTGGGTAAAATAGATAAAATTGGCGGTAGGTTCCGCCACATTGCTTATGAACGTCGAGTCCAGTAGGGCATTAAGCAGAATGCTGAGTGCTTTCGTTCTCATAATGTGGTTATTTCTAAATGATGCAATGATCTTGTTTTGTATGTTGGATAGTAAAAATGCAGAAGTTACATATTCATGTTTATGCTAGTAAATGCAGCGTCATCTGACTATTTAGTAGTGGCAATCCTACCAAGGTCGCAGGAGTTGCAGCTGCAACTAGGCCCATCACTCCAGGGCCCGGCCCGGACTCAGCAGCAACCACGTACGTCCGTGGGCCGCCACAACCATCTGTGTGTAGCATGGCGGAACATACCATGGTCTGACAGGAAGTGCTAAGCCACGCTGAGTCAGAAAATACATGAGACAAATGGAGGGGCTGGCGGGGAGAGAGGGAATGAGACAAATAGAGAGGCTGTGGAGAAGAGAATAAATGAGACCAAGGGAGGGGTTTGGGGCGAGAGAGGTAATAAAACACATGGGGTGGGGTGCAAAAAATGGGGGGGGTGGTTAATTTTAGCACCGGGGCCTGGTGGTTTCTAGTTACGCCATAAGGCTTCAAGCTAGATTTGGTCACAAATGCTGGCCTTTGTTTAACATTCTTTGTATGTTTATCATTTTAAAATGTAATTGATATGACAACATTCACAATATTTCAGGAAAGTTTTTCATATCTAGTTTTTTTCCTTGTTATTATGGTACTGGGTCAACTTTCCAAATTAATCCCTTAGTGACCAGGCTATTTTCCAGTTTTCTTACTGTTGAGGAACAGGGCTCTTTTTACATTTATGCGGTGTTTGTGTTTAGCTGTAATTTTCCTCTTACTCATTTACTGTACTCACACATATTAGAGTCTTAAGACTAGGATACCGTTATGCCTATCCCACACATGCTTAAACTCCCTCACTGTGTTAAGCTCTACCACTTCAGCTGGAAGGCTTTTCCATGCATTCACTACCCTCTCAGTAAAGTAATACTTCCTGATATTATTTTTAAACCTTGCCCCTCTAATTTAATACTGTCCTCTTGTTGTGGTAGTTTTTCTTTTTTTAAATATAGTCTCCACCTTTACTGTGTTGATTCCCTTTATGTATTTAAATGTTTCTGTCATATCCCCCTATCTCGTCTTTCCTCCAAGCTATACATGTTAACATCCTTTAACCTTTCCTGGTAAGTTTTATCCTGCAATCCATGAACCAGTTTAGTAGCCCTTCTCTGAACTCTTTCTAGAGTATCAATATCCTTCTGACGATACGGTCTCCAGTACTGCGTACAATACTCCACGTGAGGTCTCACCAGTGTTCTGTAAAATGGCATGAGCACTTCCCTCTTTCTACTGCTAATACCTCTCCCTATACAACCAAGCATTCTGCTAGCATTTCCAGCTGCTCTATTAAATTGTCTTCGTACCTTTTAAGTCAACTGAAGTAATTACTCCTAAATCCCTATCCTCAGATGTTGAGGTTAGTAGGGTATCAAATATCCTATACTCTTCCCTTTTGTTTGTACGTCCAAGGTGCATTATCTTGCACTTTTCAACATTTAAATGTCAGTTGCCACAGCTCTGACCATTTTTCTAGTTTACCTAAATCATTTGGCTTATCTCTCCTGGAACATCAACCCTGTTACATATCTTCATATCATCAGCAAAAATACATATCTTACCATCAAGACCTTCTGCAATATCACTAATAAAAATATTAAAGAAAATGGGTCCAAGTACAGTTCCCTGAGGTACCCCACTGGTAACTAGACCTCACTTTGAATATACTCCATTGACAACAACCCTCTGTTGCCTGTCATTTAGCAACTGACTAACCCATTCAACAATATTGGAATCCAAACTCAAAGATTGCAGTTTATTGATGAGCCTTCTATGTGCAACAGTGTCAAAAGCCTTACTGAAATCTAGGTAAGCAATGTCTACTGCACCACCATGATCTATAATTTTAGTTACCCAATCAAAAAAAAATCAATAAGATTAGTTTGGCATGATCTCCCTGAAGTAAACCCATGTTGTCTCTGATATTGAAATCCATGTGATTTTAGATGTTCAACAATCCTATCCTTTAACACGGTTTCCATCACTTTCTCCACTACTGAAGTAAGGCTTATTGGCCTACAGTTGCCCGACTCCTCCCTACTACTTTCGCTAATTTCCAATCTTCTGGAACTACTCCTGTTAACAATGATTGGTTAAATCCATTAAGGGTTTTGCTAGTACACCACTGAGTTCTTTTAATAACTTTGGGTGTATAGCATCAGGCCCCATCGACTTATTTGTCTTTATTTTTGACAGTTGAAATAGAACTTCTTCCTCTGTAAACTCACATGTAACAAATTACTAATTTGTCCTTTTTCGTAACTGAGGCCCCTTTCCTTCATTTTCATCTGTAAATACTGAACAAAAATATTAATTCAGGCAATCAGCTAGACCAGGGGTTCTCAACCCAGTCCTCAAGGACCCCCTACCAGTCCATGATTTAGGGATTACCTGGGTGTGTCTAAGGTGTTTAGAAAAAGAAGGAAAAAAAACAAACCTTAGACTTTTTTTTATTTTTATTTCTCAACATCTTAGACACACCCAGGTAATCCCTAAATCCTGGACTGGTAGGGGGTCCACGAGGACTGGGTTGAGAACCCCTAAGATAGACCTTGTATCCTCTTCTACATACCTTCCTTCTTTTGTTTTTAATCTAACTAATCATTGTTTCACTTTCCTTTCTCATTTATGTATCTATCTGTTTATCTGTTTTTGTGTGGTGTGACTCAGTCACTGTTCTTATATTAAACCACACTGACTGATGATCACTGGATCCTAAACTTTCACCTACAGTAATATCTGATTCCAAATCTCCATTTGTTAACACTAAATCTAGTATCACCTCCTTACGAGTTGGTTCCTCAACGAGACAATCCCAGCAGGGAGTTTAGAATATGTGTGCTCCTGGCGCAAGCAGCTATTTTGGATTTCCAGTTCACATCAGGAAGATTAAAGTCACCTATGATGATAACTTCCCCCTTCATTGTCATTTTAGCTATTTCCTCAACTAGTAGATTATCTAACTCTTCTATTTGTCCTGGGGGCCTGTAAATCACACCTACACAAGTTACTGTGTGATCTCCAAATTCTAACGTAACCCGAACGGACTTTATGTTCTCCTCATGAACTTTTATTAGGCTAGATTTTATGCATCCCTTCACATACAGGACCACCCCTCCCCCTTTCTTGCCTTCTCAGTTTTTTCTATATAAAGAGTACACTGGTATTGCCATGTCCCAGTCATTTTTCATTATACCATGTCTCAGTTACAGCTACTAAATCTACATTCTCAGTTGCCATTATTGCCACAAGTTCATGGATCTTATTTCCTAAACTGCGAGCATTTGTAGACATGACTCTGAGCTTATCATTTTTTAACACACTCGTTACAGTTACTTTCTATCCTTGTTTTGAGGGGCAATTGGATTGATGTTTAATCACCCTTTTGTCCCCCCCTCCTAGTTTAAATACTTCCTAGCAAAACCTCTGAACTGCTCGCTGAGAACATTTGTTCCCTATTGAGAAAGATGCAAACCATCTTTTTTGTACAGTTCATTTCTATTCCAAATAGAGCTACCATGAGAAACAAAGCCAAATCCTTGCTCCAGACACCATTCATCAAGCCACAAGTTAAAGTTCCTAATACGCATCCGCCTGTCATTATGAGTGTTATGCACACAGCCAGAACTTCAGAGAATGACAGTGTGGAAGCAACCTGCCGTATATCATTGTCAAGAACACAAAACACTTCCTTTACCTCAGAGACCTCATTACAAGCCAAATCATTTGTCCCAAGATGGACAAGTACATCTAATTCCCCTTCCTGCTTTGATTGCTTAACAATATTACAAATACGTCTCCTGTCTCTGTGAGCAGTAGCTCCAGGAAGACATCTCACAAAGCCACTATTGTTCAACTCCACACCTCTTAAGATAGAAAGCCGTTGTTGCTGGGGGATTCTATCAGGCATCACCTTGTCCCTTTTGTCCTTGGGTGCATTCTTGCTCACCTTTGGTATAGAGGATGGTGGTTCCACAAACTCGGTGCCTGAGCCTTTCTCCGTAACACCACTACAATCTGAAAGTGCAGAAAATGAATTATGTAAAGACAGACTGTGCAGTAGGCATTTTGTCCACATCTCTAAGTCTACCAGATCCTACCGTAATCCATCTGCCATTCTTAGGACATCTCTGCGGCAGTGGATTTGCAACAGTCCCAGCCTGAGATTGTTTACCGGATAATTTACAAATCTCTGACTTAAAAAATACAATCTCCTGCCGCTATATAGAGCACTGTCTACAGATTATACATTGTCCAAACCTCCAAAAACTGGAACGTGAAACAAATGCACAACAACTATTACACTAAGTCCGCCATTTTAATAAGATGAGGATTTTAAATCACACAAGTCTTACTTCTTGTTTCTTTTTTTTTTCACCTTCTGTGTACCTTAGACTACCTCCAGTTTATCTCCAAATACACTTTATAGCAGCACTTCGAAGCATCAACCAAGTCATATTAGCCAAGCTAATATCTACAACCCTTATACACACTCCTAACAGTGGCAAATCCAGAGACTGATCTCGGGAGGGGCACTTTTAGAATATTTAAATAATCCATGCACAATAACCACTACAGCTGTGTAGTGGTTATGGTGCCAGGAGTGCCGGGACCCCCTCCCAGAGTAAGTAGTCAAACCGTTTAAGAACAGTTTGACAACTTAGCTGGGATCTGCTGGGGTATGGGGATGTAGTAGGGCATAGGAGCAGTGATGTAATGTGTGAGGGGTGCAGTATGTGTGAGTGGGGGGGGTGTAGTGTGTGAATGTGTAGAGTGTATGGGGCAATGTGTGTGTGTGTGTGTGGGGCAATGTGTGTATGGTGTGGATGGGGGGACAGTGTGTGTGTGTGTAGGGGGGGCAGTGTGGGAATGTGTGATGAGGAGGGTAGGGGGGCTTTTTATAATAATTAAAAAAAAAAAACTTATAGAAATAAATACATTTATGTCCCCCCTCCCTCCTTACGTTTACTGAGGGAGGAGGGGGGACATTTCTTGATCCCTGGTGGTCCGGTGGGGAATCCCTGGTGGTCGCAGTGGTGAGAGTGAACTCTAGCCCATAGCTCCAGGGCTAGAGTTCACTCTCGTGAGACTTGGAGCGTTGCCGTGGTAACCGTGGCAACGCTCCATGCTCACGAGAGTAGGACCCGGAGCAAGCTGCCTGTGGACCCGGGAGGGAGATCTCTGATCTCCCCTCCGGTCGGTGAAGGCACATTGCAGGGCTAGGGCTTGGACAGTGCCAGCCCTGAATTAGCCGGCAGGGCAGAGCCTCTGGAAGGGGGGGGATCCGCCAGTGACTCCTAAAGGCACCACCCCCTAAGAATGTAACACCTGAGTGGGCCTGTGCTTATTTGCAAACAATAGCAAACACCTAGTACAGGGGTAGGCAACCTACGGCACTAGTGCCATGCACGGCACTCGAGGTGTCTTTGCACAGCACTCAAGGCTGCTAGAGCCAAACAGGCTCTGGCCTATCAGTAGTCCCAGTAAAACTTAAAATATCTGCTAATACGAAAAGATGGGGAAGGACAATCCTCAATTTAAAGGAACACTATAGTCACCTAAATTACTTTAGCTAAATAAAGCAGTTTTAGTGTACAGATCATTCTCCTGCAATTTCACTGCTCAATTCACTGTCATTTAGGAGTTAAATCACTTTGTTTCTAGCCACACCTCACTTGGCTATGACTTGACAGAGCCTGCATGAAAAAAGAACTGGTTTCACTTTAAAACGGATGTAATTTACCTTAAATAATTGTATCTCAATCTCTAAATTGAACTTTAATGACATACAGGAGGCTCTTGCAGGGTCTAGCAAGCTATTAACATAGCAGGAGATAAGAAAATCATAATTAAACAGAACTTGCAATAAAGAAAGCCTAAATAGGGCTCTCTTTACAGGAAGTGTTTATAGAAGGCTGTGCAAGTCACATGCAGGGAGGTGTGACTAGGGTTCATAAACAAAGGGATTTAACTCCTAAATGGCATAGGATTGAGCAATGAGGCTGCAGGGGCATGTTCTATACACCAAAACTGCTTCACTAGCTAAAGTTGTTCAGGTGACTATAGTGTCCCTTTAAGCATTGCAGCACATAGAGGAAATGATCTCAGATCACTTCCTCCAAGAACTTGTGAATGGGAATCCACACTGTAGTAGAGCAGCCTGCAGCTGCTGTTGCAGCTCCTGTCTTTGACCTGTACCAGGCCAGCCTGGTCCCCACTGGAATCCAGGGAAGCCAACCATACTGCTAGATATACACAGATATTGTGGATCAAACCAAGTGTTTATCTGAGTATCTGCTCCTTTCCAAATTGTTAAATTAAATGCGTGCACGCTCTGAAGTAAATCACACTGAGACACAGGTATCAGGTTAATGAAAAACTTTGGAATGCAAATACAAAAATACAAAAAATTGATGGACAGGACTGGAATAGAGCATGGTTGACAGTTGCTAGGCGCATTAAATGCCTAAATTTAGTGGAACTACATTTTAAGATTATTAACAGACTCTATTTGGTTCCTAGCCGTCTAAATAAAATAGACCAGAGTATAACAGATATATGCTGGAGATGTGAAGGGGGAGTGGGAGATTGTCTGCATATTTGGTGGAGTTGCCCCCCACTTAAAGAATTTTGGAAAGTGTTCTTGTCTAAAATGGAAATGGTAACCGGTTTTAATTTTCCCCTTGCCCCGGAAATGTTTTTATTACACTTAAATATTTATCAGTATAATGTAGATTTGCAACATTTTTTTATTCACGCATTAATAGCAGCAAAGATCTCCATAGCTAAAAGGTGGAGAACTAAAACTCTACCAAACTGGAACATAGTAAAAAACCTACTAATTTCGCAACTTAGAATGGAGGGAGGTTTGAACAGAAATCTGAAGAAAAAAAAATCTACTTCACATAAATAAGTGGTTAAAAAAACTGTTGGCAGTAAATTAATATACATAGAAGAGGAAGGGAAGAAAAAGGGAAGAGAGCGGAGAAAAAGGGGAAAAGGAAAGAAAGGGGAGGGGGGGAGAGGAAAGGAAAAGGGAAGAAAGAGGGAAGGTAAAGAAAGGAAGGGAAAAAAAAAGAAAAAAGTGAAAAGAGGAAGGAAGGAAAGGTAGGGAGAAAAAGTATGGAAAAAGAGGAAGGAAAGGAAGGGAGAAAAAGAAAGGAAAAAGAGAACGAAAGAAGAGGGAAGAGGGTTTCATCATCATGTATGAATGTTGTGTATGTCTGTTTTATGTTTTAGTTTTCTCTTTGTTAATTAATAATATTGTTTTTTATAAATTAAAGTAATTTAAATAGGAAAAAGAGGAGCGAGAAAACATTCATGATGACTAATATACCAATGCCTGAGATGCAAAGCAGGAAAGAATATAAGAGGCTGGTAATGTCTGAAATGAAATATAAAAAAAAAAAGATAGAGAAAAAGGAGAAAAAAAAAGAAAAACTTTGGAATGTTTACTCAGGGGGCGGCAAGCCCCTTATAAAGGCAAAAATACATTAAGTGCAAACATGTAGATAACTGAGAGAATACATCTTTAATTGATTAGGTGTTAAGTGTCTTAACTAATGCACATCCTACGAGGCGTGATGTCACCATCATCCAGGGATTTTACTCCGGAAGTAGGCGCCATCTTGTTACACGAGGTAGTTAGTCGGTGGGAGGGGGTGCTCTAGCAGCCATTTTGAGTAGATATTGAATACAGGTATACAAAGTAAATAGACATTTTACTATCACTAATTTACATTCATAACACAAATGAAGAATAACCCTCCCCTTATACAAATAATACGAACAGCCCACACACAAACATACACACAATCTGCACAAACGTAACCCGCTAACAATCCACATACATGCACACAACCCCACATGCAGCCTCTCACATGCAATATCCCAAACAGCCCACACACACTACCAAACACACATTGTAACATATCCATCCACACACAATTCCACAAGTAGCCCTCATACACAGCCCACATTTATATGTATCATACAGGATACCATAAACTGCTAATGAACATATACAATATAATAGCTTATAAACGCACAAATACAACGATGCAAAGCAACTGCAGTAAAAATAACACAAGCAGAATATGGCAGCAAACACACCTCAATTAAAAAAAAAAAAAAAAGACCGGCACGCTACGGGACATCACAATCCTATATCGGCACAGTGCTGCTAAAATGTTGCCTACCCCTGACCTAATAATTCAAATACCTTACCAATTTTCAACAGGAAATCAAACCTTGTTAAATCTAAAACCTTTCCTAGATGACTCTTACCTGTAAAAGTAAAAAGAAAAATATTAGTTGAAGAATCAATAAAACTCTCCATAATATCTCCAAATACACTTTGTAGCAGCTGCATAGAACCCATGTACAGATGTGTTGGTTTCCCTGGGGGCTAAAAGACCTTATTTGGTGGGTGCGCATTCCAGTTTTCCAACTTGAAATTTTCACAGCTGGTCATCATGCACCCATGTCCTATTTGGGACATTTTTGAAGCTGGCCAATGTAATTTACCCCCATTAAACCATATATTTCTGAAAAGTAGACACCCTAGGGTATTTCAAATGGTGGTATTTTAACACTTTCCATGCACTAATTCTACCACCAGTCTTTGCCAAACTTTTGTGTATGAATCTTTTTGTTATTTTTCACACACATTCTACTTTAGACATAGATTCTCAGCTCCTGTTATGTAATACTGCCAAAGAACACCACAATATGTGTTTAGCAACATCTCCTGAGTACAGTGATGCCACCTATGCATAGGTTTGTTGGGTTGTTTGGGGGTGCAATGCCAAACTTTTGACATGTGTTTTTCAAATTTGACATATCTTCTTTTTGTGGGTCTTTTTTTTACATATTCCAATTTATTTTCTTGCCATGAGTGTGCATATATTTAAAAAGTTGGCACCCAAAGGTATTGTATATGAGTGTTTTGATGCCTTGGATGCAATCGTTTTAGTTAAAAAACTGGAGAAACTGTGTGGTGGTAATTTTGCAATTTTCATTTTTACACACACATTTGTTTGTTATTGCAAAAAAAAAAAAAAAGGTTGTTTTCTGCAAGGCATCCTGAGTACACAAATGCCGCCCATGCATAGGTTTGCCAGAATTTTAGGGAGGTTTGGTTATAATTGTATGAGTTGAAATTGAGAGTATTTCTTCTGATAGGCCTATCTTTAGTTTGGGGCGTACCACAAACCCCAGTTTTATTTCATACCATGAATGTGTATATATTTTAAACGTAGACACTACGAGATATTGAACAGTAAACGTAACCAAAAAAAAAAACTGAACGGCAAATGTTAAAAAATGGACCAGTGAAAAGCAGTCCCCAATGCAGAGTCTAGACTGTCCGGTGTCCTTTCTCTGCCCCCTCTTGAAACAGACTATGCATCTCTTTTGGGGATTTTGCATTTACAACAGTAGGGGGATTTTGAAAATAAAATGTGTAGCCTCAACTCTACTCTCCTCCATCACCCCTTGGGAAGCAGGTGCATCTTGCATTTCAATAAAAAATCCCTGAAATGATCTGGAGCTGAAACTGTAAAAAAGTCAGTTGCATTCCGGGGTTTGATTTATTTTGAACAACAAAAAGCGTTGTGGGTTGCATTCTGCATTAAGTAAATTGCAACCTTTTTGTACCAGGCCCTTGTCTTCTGTATTATTAGGTTATTTTTGATTGTACCGCAAGCTACTGTTTTAAAACAATACAATAGCTTGAACAAAGGGACACTTGTCTAAAAATTGTCTGTATACAAGTGGTACCCTTTGTTCATCGGGGGAATATCAGGTCCCAGACAATCTTGCCACTGGATCCCATATGTTCTGGGCAACCTAGAGGATCAAAATGGCTATCCTTTCTCTCGTACACCTGGAAGGAGTATACCCAGTCTCGCTATCACAGAGCTTATACACCTTTACACTATAACTGGAGCGCTTGGAAGGAATATACTGCTCAAATCCCAGCCTTCCCTCACAGGCAGAGCATCGGAAGCCTGCCACATGGAGCAACCCAGAAGTGATCGCTCCAAAGGAGTGATCACCCGACGGCACGGCACTAAAGAGAGGTTTTGCACAATGTCTCAACATTGAGGCATCGCTGCAATACCCTTAGAGCGGCTGGAAGCGATCATGATTGCTTCCAGGACTCAAACTTCCCGTGGACGTATCAGGTACGTCAGCGGTCCTTAAGGACCGGTTTTTGTTGGACTTACCTGATACGTCCGCAATCGGGAAGAGGTTAATGATGGTTGGCTGATAATCCGTGATAGAGAGATTTTAAAGGCATGGGAATTCTGCTATTGCGCTATTTGTTTCCTTATCTTTATACTCATAATTAACTTTTTGTGCCTGTTTAAAGGTGATTTAGAAAACCTGATTGGGCCTCATGTAGAAGCATTCAGAAGGTACTGCATTTACAAATTCAATTATTTTATCGCCCATCTTCTTCAGTAGTTCTTCCTTCTTGGCCATGTAACAAAAGTGTGAGGTCTACATCAACTGTCTCATTGGTTCACTATCCTTCTTAATACATTCATAGACTTCATGTAGGTTAGTCTATTAAGGTTTATTACCATGTATGTTTTCTTACAATATTTATCTTGTTTCTTAAAATATATATATATATATAAATGTTCCTGTCACAAACCTCTAAATGTCTTTTGTTTACTTACTGTTGGCATTTAATTTATAAATCTCTAAATCTGAGGTTTTATTTAAAATAGCCAAGCTTTTTTTTCTTTTAATTTAACAATATTTTTGACACAGAGTTCAAGAAATATGCATAAAGTAGAGTGGCACTCACTAAAATTTCCATCTGTAGTGCCTCCAGACTGTTGTGGACCATTCCCAACGTATCAATAATCATGAAGAAAGTTGAACCAGGCACCAATAGATGGTGTTTATAAATACAATGGTTTTCCAACAAAATGTGCCTAAACACCATCTATATGTGCCCATTCCAAATTTCTGCATGATTACTGAGTTCAAGAAAGACTAAAATGCTTCTGTAGCGATAATATAATAATGTGCCCTTCAATGAGTGTGGAAGCTGAATTAGACATTTTCATTAGTGAATTCATATAGCTCAGGAGCTGGGCAAGCTCTGCTTCTTTTTTTCTCTGTTTTGCTACTGAAACTAGTGTATAAGGTGATCTTCATAAAATATCATAAGTTTTTTTTTTTTTTTTTGGTTCCACAAGCATGTAGAATCCCGCAATGTACCTACAAACCGTTTTCTAGATCCGCGGTTTCAACCAACGTGCAACAAATTACATCAGGAGTTGTAATTAACCCCACAGCTCTTCGTTAGTCATGAATCAGAAAAGCAGTGCTTCAAGCCAATAATGGTTAATGATAGCCACCCCTATAGAGCAATGATGAACCAGGAGAAACATATGTTTAATTACATGTATTCATTACCAATTAATATATACATATGCCCTACTACATATTCTCTCATATATGATCTGTTTCCTTTAAGTGAATAAACACGTTTGTGTTTTACACAGATTTCTTTGTTTATATATGATTTTGCTGTGTAAATTGGATATATTGTTTATAATCCTCGCCAAATAACTCTTATTACTATAAACTTTTTGTTCACCTGAAAAGCATTTCCCTTTGAGATGCATGTGAAGTATTTTTGATATTCTTAGCTGCAGAACTTACTTTTACAACTAAGATGATTCGCCCCCTTTTGCCTAGCATGAACATCCTTGTTTGTTTGCCCTGTACAGTATCCATTGAACCATTGTGGACACAGGGAGAAAAATATAACCTATTATGAACACTTCCTCTGATGCTGCAAGGATGAGCTTTGTAGGCTTAAAATATTTATTGTTTCTTCCTTTTTACAACCTCTGCAGACTTGATGGGTTTTAACAGTTTTCAAGTTGGATATTTAATCAAACTCTGTAAGCTGCTCGCAGTTAAAGGGTTACTCCAAGCACCATGTCTACTTCATTGAGTTGAAGTGGTCATGGTACCTGGTGTCTGTATGTGCAATGTTTCACTTTGAAATAATTGGATTTGCAAAGTTCCAGGCTGGCTAATGTTAGTTCTGTGCAAAATTGACATCTGACACCAGCACACTTCTTGCTGGCACCAGAGTGTTAATGGGAACACCCCAGCAGATGAGAAAAGTTTAACCCCTTAACGACCGATGACAATTCAGGACCGTAATCAGAAACATCCCTTTGAGGACTGATGATGGTCCTGAATGGTCATAATTACGTACCCGATCACAGCCGTTCCCCCGCCAGCGAACGGCGTTGCTCTGGGTCTAAGGGTATAAAAATAAATAATATATGTGTGTGTGTGTAATATATATATATATATATATATATATATATATATATATATAGCAAAAAGGAAAGAGATGCACTCTCAGGTCTTTGTAAAAAAACTCTTATTTAATAACAGGTAACATACATCTGATCAGATGTATGTTACCTGTTATTAAATAATATCGAGTTTTTTTACAAAGACCTGAGAGTGCATCTCTTTCCTTTTTGCTCTGCCTTGGTGCAATCCCACACTGGATATGTAGTCTTTTACTGATTCATTGAAAGGGTGAGTGCCACTATACGTGTGTGTGTGTGTGTGTGTGTGTGTGTGTGTGTGTGTGTGTGTGTGTGTGTGTGTGTGTGTATGTATGTATGTATTTGTGTATATATATATATATATATCTCGTGTGTGTGTGTGTGTATATATAATGTCATACTAAGTGTATTTTTATATTATATACAT
Source organism: Pelobates cultripes (assembly GCA_933207985.1). Classification (NCBI taxonomy): domain Eukaryota; kingdom Metazoa; phylum Chordata; class Amphibia; order Anura; family Pelobatidae; genus Pelobates; species Pelobates cultripes. The sequence continues at coordinate 55,499,118 of OW240923.1, forward strand.
AAATTAATATAAAAACACACTTATAATTAAATTACACGTGTGTGTGTGTGTGTGTGTGTGTGTAATATGAAACAGAGGGGAGGCTGCACTCACCTGAACATGCATAAATGGGGTGCTGCTGGGGGTCAAATTATACCATACACAAGATCCAGCGCTAGATCATATACATAATTACACAAATATTTCATAAATATTCACGTAGACTTCAAATATATAAATATGTGTGTGTGTGTATATATATATATATATATATATTTAAATTCCACGTGCATATTTATGTAATGTTTTTACATAATTAAGTAATTTTATTGATTGCTATTTGAGGGACCTGCCTGACAACCCAGGCCAAAAGTCCAGAGAATTTAATTTGCTAGCAGTGTATTTAACCCTGTAACTTTCCATGACACCTTATAGTGTTTTTGAAAGTTACAGGGTCAAATATAAGGCTTGATTTTCTTTTTTTTTTTTTTTCTTTTTTTTAATTTGCCAGATTAGTTATGTTGCCTTTGAGAGCGTATGGTAGCCCAGGAATGAGAATTATCCCCATGATGGCATACCATTAGCAAAAGAAGACAACCCAAAGTATTGCAAATCGGGTATGTTCAGTCTTTTTTTAGTAGCAACTTAGTCACAAACACTGGCCAAAGTAAGTGTTCATAATAGTTTTTTGCATTTTTAACACAAACAAATATAAATGCTAACTCTGGCCAGTGTTTTTGTAGCTACTAAAAAAGGCTGGACATACCCCATATTGAATACCCTGGGTTGTCTACTTAGAAAAAAATATATATGTGCATGTGAGGTGTGATTCAGAGATTTATGACAGATAAGGGTTACAGTGTCACTATTGATACATTTTAAAAATATATATTTTGTAACAGCTATGTCCTACTTGTACTTATAGACCTATAACTTGCAAAAAAAAAAAGCATGTAAACACTGGGTGTTTTTAAAGTCAGGACAACATTTTTAATCTATGTAGCAGTTTTTTTCATTAGCTCTTGTGAGTAGAAATACAAAGAAACAAGTCCTGCGCTCAAACTCCCATCACTCCTGGGCGGCAGCAATGACCATAGTACACACCAGCCCAAAAACATATAGTAAAAACCAAAAAGTTACCTGCGCTCTTTCCACATCCCTATGTATTTTAAACAAATGGAGGTTTTTAGTTACCTCCAATGGCCATGAGAGGATATGCCCACCTGCCACGTCAAGGCAGACCTCTTACGTGGGTCCTAACTCTAACCATTCGCCTTGCTTCCTTGAGCTTCTGGCAAAAATATCTCTAACGAGACAGAAAGGGGTATTTTTTTTTTTTATTATTATTTTTTTTTATTATTTTTTTTTTATATATACATCCCTACATGCTTATTAACCCTTAATAGGGAGCACATGGGGTGGGCAGCAGCATTGCAACCTGGCTGTGTGATACAAAAGTGAATACAAATACAAAGATGAGTACAAAGATTTTTCAAGTAAAAGTCAAAAAACATGTTTGTTTTTGACATGATACAAATAATGGTATGTCAAGAAAGCCCTTCTTGTCCTGGAAAAAAAACAATATATAATTTGTATGGGAACAGTAAATGAGAGAGAGAGAGGAAAATTACAGCTAAACGCACCACAAAAGAGTTAAAACAGCCCTGGTCCTTAATGTACAACATGGCCAAAACAGTGCGGTCCTTAAGGGGTTAATGTAACCAAAACCAATGTTATGAAAATACAGTTTTTCACTGTTTACTAGAGTTGGGAAGGATTCAGAGCTAAGAGCAGGGAGTTAAAGGGACACTATAGTCAACAAAACAACTTTAGCTTAATGAAACAGTTTTGGTGTATAGATCATGCCCCTGCAGGCTCAATGCTTAATTACCTGCCATTTAGTAGTTATATCACTTTGTTTATTAACCCTAGTCACACTTCCCTGCATGCGACTTGCACAGCCTCCCTAAACACTTCCTGTAATGAGTCCTCTAATGTTTATTCTTCCTTTATTGCAAGTTCTATTTAATTTAGATTTTCTTATCCATTGCTATATTAATAGCTTGCTATACCATACAAGAGTCTCCTGTATGTGATTAAAGTTCAATTTACAGAGCAAGAGATAAAACTGTTTAAGAAAAATTACATCTGATTGAAAGTGAAACCATTTTTGTCATGCACGCTGTGTCAATCAGAGCCAAGGGAAGTGTGGCAAGGGCTGCATAAACAGAAACTAAGCGATTTAACTCCTAAATGGCAGTGAATTGAGCAGTGAAACCTGAGGCATGATCTATACACTAAAACTGCTTCATTGAGCTAAAGTTGGTTAGGTGACTATAGTGTTCCTTTAAGATTTCCCCTCTTGCAATTCTTAATGTAATCTCTCTGTGTACAGACACTGATTGTAATATTCGATAAGTTTTTAGGAATCTTATAATTTTAGGAAGTGTGAAGGAATGCTGTGTGATTTACAACCAAAGGAGGTGTAGCTACAGATACAAAGTAATTTCATTCCTAACTGGCAGAGAATTGAGCAGTGAGTCTGTAGGATGAAAAACACACATAATTAAATTGCCCTTCAATAAACTGTCTGAAATGGTATTGTTTGCTTCAAATCGCACTACTTGATACAAAATGAAAGTGTATTTCTGTGCAATATTTTTTATTTTTTTTTTGCTTGGCTTTATGTAATTTAAACGGTTGTCACTTTATTGCAGTTGTCATACAGCCCCTGGGCCCCCGAGACCCTTGAAAGTTGTCTGTGTGGGGGGTCACACTTTCCTTAGTTTCCTGCTAGGAGCCTATGTTACAAACTTGGCCGGCAGAGCCTCTGACTGGTTGGGTTACTTACGATTCCTCTTGGTTCCTTTGGGTAAGTTAAACATTCTTGGGATAGCAAATGTAGCTTGACGAGTTTATTGTGGAAACATGTTACTTAACGAATAATTTACAATGTAATCTACACAATACGCTTAAGTGTTCTTTTCAATGAAGACGTTTTAATAATTATATCACTATTGTTTCTTACAGGGTCTCATCCTGTATGTAAATACCTCTCATCCTTGGACTCACGTTATGCTTCACTTTTCTTTGATGTTTCTTGGAGGGATTTATTTAGCAAATCAGAAGCTCCAGCTGTGGGTAAGACAATGCTAATCTCTACCTGTTAAATAAAATTGAGTGTATGATAAAACTACAATACATCTTATTGTGAGGCCATAAAAAGCAGTCAGTCCATAAGAGGAAAGTGTAGAGTTATAACTTAATGAAATGCATTTTCCCATATTCAAAATCTACTGGAGCAAGATGAAGGACACAACTGACCTAATAGGGAATACCAGGCTATAAATCACCTGAAATCTCTTACTGCATCTGCAAGAGCATTTTACCCTTATTTGGCGCAGCCCTTCCATATCTTTTTATTTCCCTTTACATTGCAAGTTATACAGTGCTCAGTATGCCTAGCTGCAACTAGATCTATTCATGAAAAAATATTTTCTTTTGCTCAAATAATAAAATCATTTCATTTACATAAGTAAGTAGAAGCTGGGGGGGCGTGGCCGGCTTCGGAAGCTGATGGACGCTCACTGATTTTGCTCCTCGAGACCCGGGAACGAATCCACAGCAATTGGAGCATCTGCCTCGACATGGGAACCCTAAAAAACAGAATCCGTCACCGGGACAAGTGGGGAAAACCCGATGTCAAAAGCGAGATCACTAACCCGATATTTTAAAGATAACTCGGACCGTGAGGAAGGGGCCGTGGCAGCAAAGATGGCGGAGACGGAACATCCCGCCGAAACAGCACCGCTCAGTCCGGCTATGTCTGTGACCTCTCAACAATCTACAAACACAGGTAATGAACCTGACATTAGAGAAATCTTAAAAAACCTCCCGTCTAAGGATGACCTAAGACAGATGATGGGGAAATTAGAAGCCACATTTCACACAAAAATGGAGGCCATGGGATCTGAGGTAACACAATTACACTCGCGAGTTACAGATTTAGAGGAGGAAAGGGATATCATACAAGCACAGATTACTAATCTATCCACAACAATGGAAACTCATATGCAACATCTCTCTTCCACTCAACGATACATTGACGATATAGATAATCGAGGCCGCAGAAATAATCTAAGAATACAAGGCCTACCAGAAAACCAAGGGGAAGATTTAATCTCCACACTTTCAGAGCTATTTAATCTAATTTTGGGTGAGCCCACCTATAACCATATCATTCTAGACCAGGGCTGTCCAACCTGCGGCCCCCCAGATGTGGCTGAACTACAACTCCCATTATTCCCTGGCTATATGTTTCATTGAACAAATCATGAGAGTTGTAGTTCAACCACATCTGGGGGGCCGCAGGTTGGACAGGCCTGTTCTAGACAGAGCACACCGCTCCTTACGTCCTAAAGGCATTATTCCAGACACTCCTAGATACGTCATCTGCAGAATACACTACTTTACCATAAAAGATAATATACTCAAAACCCTAAGAGACACTACACAACCTTTACTGTACCAAGGCAACCCTATTAAAATATATCCAGACCCATCTTGGTACACACTCCAGGCGAGGAGAGCCATAAAACCAATTACAGAACACTTACGCAATCGGAATATCAGATATAGATGGGGCTTCCCCTTCGCACTGTTGGTCACCAATAAAGGCATAACCCATTCAATAACATGCATCCAAGATGTACCTCCTTTCCTCAGAGCTCTAGACCTCCCAGATACCCCAATTATGGACTGGAACTCACCGTACCATAACATGCATACCCCAGCTCTCCCACAACGCCAGAAATGGCTCACCCCAGCGAAAAGAAGAAGAGCGGACCAGCAATTCTAAACACCTCCTCAAAGGAGAGACACAACCAGACTACATAGTGATCAGCAGGACCCAGAAAGACATGAGTAAAATGCATCTCCTTTATCACTTAACCTTAATCTCCAATACACGGTGAAAACAAAGGTTCACTAGCAGTCCTATATACTAAAGCGCATACCTAGGACACACACGCTATCACAAAATCAGAATACAACGAAACAACCTAACACATATAACCAACAGAAACTTACCCATCAAGCTATACCATCTCCAGCTACACAATCAACGAACAACATGTCACCATTAAAGATAGACACACAAAATGCAAGAGGCTTAAACACTCCTGAAAAGAGAACTCTAGCCCTAACGGACTTCAGTAGACATAAAGCAGACGTAGTCTTTATACAAAAACAGAGACTACCCCATGGGATACTTTGGTCACTATACTGAGGCAAAAGCTTGTGGAGTAGCCATCCTGATGGGAAGGCAGATACAATTCACATTTATAGCCCAACAATCAGACGAATCAGGCAGATACATTTTTGTAAAGGGAAAAATAGGCAACACAATCATAACGTTTGCCAACATCTATCTCCCCAATAAAAAGCAAAACCACACACTGAAAAAAATATTGCAAAAACTCTCCAATTTCCACGAAGGTATATTACTATTGGGAGGGGATATAAATATCTCTCTAGACGGTAATTTAGACTCAACAGCTCCAACACAAAATCACCTAACCCAAACAAGACAGTATATAAAAAAAACACCCTATACAATGCTCAACTTTATGACTGTTGGAGGGCAGCACATCCCACGACTAAAGATTATTCATTCTTCTCACTCTCTAGGAAAACTTACTCGCGTATCAACGTGCTTTTTCTCCAACAGAGATACCTGCCATTACTTAAAGCGGCAAAATATGGTCCCATCACTTGATCGGATCATACCCCTCTAATTATAATTATACACATCCCAGATGTCCCATCCACGACATCCAAATGGAAACTAAATGACCTGATATTAAATAACAAAGAGGCCATAGACCAAATAAAGATAGCCGCACGTAACTACTTTGTAGAAAACTCCCAACCGGATACCTCTCCAGCGCTTGTTTGGGAAGCACACAAAGCGGTATTGAGAGGAGAATTGATCAGAATAGCAGCCTCTATCAAACACAAGTGAATACAGGCAGTAGAACAATTAACAAAAGACTTCAAAATACTTGAGAATGTTCACCGAACAGCACAAACCCTGGAAAATTATAATACATTACTGGCCAAGCGTTCAGAATTGAACACATTACTCCAACTCCACGCCAAACGCAAGATGACACTCACTAAACACATACTACTCTAAAGGGGGCAAAGCGGGGAAACTCTTAGCATCCTCCCTTAAACAAGAGAAACAATCCACATTCATTTCAACTATCAAACTAGATGACGGTTTCATATCACATCAAATGCCAGATATAATGAAGGCTTTCCATAAATTTTATACACACCTATATAACCTAAACCAGTCTCCTCCAACTTCAGAAGACATAATAAATTTTCTCAAACCTAGAATTAAAAATTCTCCCCCACTAAATGAAGTAGCTTTCCTAGAAGATCCTATCACAATAGACGAATTTCTACAAACAATTTACACGATTCCACTAGGCAAAAGCCCTGGCCCAGATTGTTACATTGGCAAATATTACAAGCTCTTTGCCAGTACTCTGGCTAAGCCCTTCACAAACACATTCAACATACAGGCTTTGGCCACATCAATCCCCAAATCAGCTCTTGAGGCCACTATTGCCTTGATCCCCAAACCAGGAAAGGATCCTGCACTATGTGGGAGTTACCGACCAATCTCATTGATCAATATAGACCTAAAAATACAAACAAAGATAATGGCCACCAGATTAAAACCTCTACTCCCAAAACTCATACACCAGGACCAGGCTGGATTCGTCCCGGGTAGGGAAGCAAAAAATAACACAACAAAAATCATTAACCTAATGTACTGGGCTCAGAAACATAAGAAACTAAGCACTTTACTCTCAATAGATGCCAAAAAGGCATTTGATAGAGTGAACTGGGCACTTATTTTCCATACGATGCGCTATCTAGGCTTTGGGCCACGATGGCAAGAATGGCTAAACGCAATATATTTGGTGCCCACGGCCAGACTGCGCATCAACAGCCAACTATCCCAACCTGTGCTGATAACTAACGGCACCAGACAGGGCTGCCCGCTCTCACCCCTCCTATTCATTCTGGTCTTGGAACCATTCCTTCAGGAAATTAGAAACAACCAACATATACAGGGATTTAAAATCAATCAACAGAACTATAAAATCAATGCCTTTGCTGATGACCTATTATTACCGACTCAATAGCCACAATACCACACATATTAAAGGAAATGGATGAATACGGGAAAGTCTCTAATTTCCAAGCCAATCTTACTAAATGCGAACTGCTTCCTGTGGCGAAACCGGCCTCGCCACGTGTCCTTGGAGGGGGGTGCTTGCCCGCCTCTTGCCTTTGGACTATGGACCAGACTTTATGTGAATGTGTTAACCCAGATAGCTATGCCATGGAGCCCATTCGTGTAGTTAAAGACTTCGGCTCCATGGCAAATGAACTGTGTGAATAGGATCTGAGCGCTCTTCGGTAGTTTTGTGCGCTCAGATCCCAGCTATCTGGGGATATGTGAAATGTCTGTGTGTTATGTGTAAAAGGTGACTTTATGTATTTTAAAGTGTTTTATGTCTTTTTGCAACCATGTGCTCAATGGAGTCTGCCTCTATCCCTGGATAATTGGATTACTTTCCCCCATTGTCTCCAGGATAGAGGGCTCTGTAAAACCTGTTTGAGCCAGATAGCCATGTGCCAGCCAGGGCCCAAAAGATACTTTTACTAACTTTTGAACCCCTGGTCGGATTCATGCCATTTTTTAATATGTTGTTCCCCTGAATGGATTGATTGTAAATATGTAATTTTATGTGAATGTGATGTATGGTTTTAACGTTATGAAAGTTGGGTAGAAAGTATGTTTTAACTGTATGTGTAATTGAGTTTCCTCTCAGGATAAGGGGAGGGAATATGTGGGATGTAACTGATATGTGATTGGTTGTTTTATACCTCCCTGTGGGCAGTCCTGTATGTGAAAGGCTGTAATAAAAACCAGGCTGGGTGTGCCAGTAAAGAGTTCCTGTTTTAACCCTCAAAGTGAAGTGTTGTCTCATTATCGGGGGAGGATTTATTGTATGCTGTTCCAGTTTGACTGCTAGGAGAGTAAACCTATTCGTATGGTTCCTGTTCAACTGTCTACAGCATTCATATGCTTGAGAGCATTCATATGCTCCTCCGGTTCGGTGGTTTTGGTGTCTGCTGCAGTGCTTGGAGTCCTCAGGAAGTGCTAGGAGCATCCTTCAATGGAGGTACCCAGTCGGGGTCCCAGGTGATCCGTTACACTTCCGATCTACACTACCAACTCATTAAATTACCAACTCCAAAAGTCATTTCATTTCACATGGGCTAAGAAATCCATTACATATTTAGGAGTCCATCTCCCGACTGACCTCGACCAGCTATACGAGCTAAATTTTCCTCCACTAATAACAACTATCCAAGCGCAAGCCATGCTTTGGTTGGTTGTGTATATCAAACACAGTTAAGATGAACATACTCCCACATATACTATACCTCCTCCAGACATTACCTATTGTAATACCAAAAAAACTTTAATAGAACCATATCCATTATTACAAACTTCATCTGGTCCCAAACACAACCTAGATTAGCATACGCTTTGCTAACACAAAGCAAAGACAGAGGAGGTCTCAACATCCCAGACATGGATAGATATAGAAACATAGAACGATACACATATCCAGGAACCGAGAGTGGACTAAACAAACCCAAGAGCATCACTGGGTACATATTGAATGCTCTCTCTCAGGATCCCCTCTTCACTTACTCCCGTGGATCCACTCAGACCCACACAACAAACACACTAGTTCGCACCCAACAATAAAAGCAACACTTTTCTGGTCTGGAACACCCTCGCAAAAACCACTTACATAGCACCTTACCTCTCGCCTCTGTATCCGATAACAAACAATCCCCTGTTCTTAGAGGGCCAAGCTGGATCATTATACCAACAATACACAGACAGAAAGGACTTAAGACTTCTAGACATCCTACAAGACCACAAGATTAAACTTTTAACCCAACTTCTTCCCAACACAGTAATATCAGGCAACCAATACCTACACTATAGACAACTAACACACTTCATCCAAACCAAAGCACTACTACCCAAAGGAGACAGAGAGCTCACGGAATTCGAAACAATATGCCAAACCCAAACTAAAACAGGGAAAACACTATCCACAATGTACAAACTGATCCAGGAACTACAAAACACAACTGCCCCAAAATTCACAACACGTTGGTCAGAGGAACTACCACTTGTCTTATCTCAACAACAATGGAGACAAATACGGTTTCAACACTAAACCAGGAAAGCAATTATAAAAGACTCACCCATTGGCACCTCACTCCTGAAAAATTCACAAAATATACTGCACACCGGAGAATGCCTGCTGGAGATGTAACCAACCCCATGCACATCACTCGCACATCTGGTGACAATGCCCATTAACAGCCAAATTTTGGAAGAGAATACATACTCTAATACAATCAATCACCAAAATACAATTACCGTTTACACCAGGGCTCAAAAAAACAACTAAATCTCTAATCATACACCTGATAATGGCCGCAGCACAAACAATCCCCAAGGACTGGAAACAAGCAAGTCCCCCCTCAGTCAGGGAATGGATTTCAAAAGTTGAAGCGGTTAAACAGTTAGAGGAAATCACATTTGCCACAAACAAGAGGTTTGACATATTCTCCCACACGTGAGGACCTTGGAATAAATTTCTATTCACACAATCTAATGGAACTAAAGACGCCAACAGAAACTTGCTCTAAAAAGAAATTTAATATAGTGTTTAACCTTCCTTTTACACCACTTCACGTGTTTATCTAATGCAAGACCCAGTATCTATACTTCCACAAACAATGTTAGTTTACTCCTAAAAAGACTTTCCTATTGAAACCAACATGTTATGCAAAATGATCTCTAATTCAGTTCACTTGTACTTATCATAGTATTTCTAAACCAGTGATACTCAACGAACTGTGATCTGGTATTATGTACTATCATTAATGTACTCTGTATTACTATTTTTAATTTTTAAAATCAGTAGAGGCCTGCGTGCCTCAATACACAATGTCCATTTGGGGACCTGCGAGTCCCACCCCTGTTTATGCAGTTACGATTTATTCAGTGTATTGAATCTTGAAAAACAATAAAAATATTAAATAATAAAAAAAAAGTTAGTAGACGCTGCCACGTGGCTTTTTGCGAACAGCTTCATTTTTGTTTTTCATGAACAAGTTGTATATATTTTTGATTTATAAATGTATGAATAAAGACAAGGTGTTAGTTTTGGGTTTGCAAAAAATGTGTCTGGCATGATTGTGTTTTTTTGTATTATGCTCTGTCAGATGTATTTTTGCACCTTCAGTTTCTGGATTGTCTCTTTAAAGAAACGTTGTAGGCACTATTGCAAATTCATCTTATTGCAGCTGTTCTAGTCCATAAACATGTTCCCCTTTGTCCTGTGTTTCAATGTTATTTTATTCTCTTGCTTGAAAGTGCTCTTTCTAGTTGCACCTCTAAGGCCTCTAAATCCAAGAGCCTGGATCATATTTCCCATCTATCAAAACATGCTGATGTTGATGGATTTGAGCTCATTCTCATCCTCTGCCCGACCCAGTATTAGCCTATTCTCTCCCTCCCGCCTGTATTAGTAGTCCAGTCTCTTCATCTTCATCTACCCATCCGTCAACCATTTTCATTATGCTTTCCTTACCTTGCTGGCGAGGGATATATATAGTTGTGTGTGCCACCTTGTAGATTGTGCGGAGTGTAATCCTGGCTTTTCATAGATGGACAATCCACAATGGATTAGTCCAATCCAGTGCTTCTCATAATCAACACTGTGGTGTTGATTATGAGAAGCACTGGATTGGACTAATGTCACCAGACGTGACACCGTGAAAAGGAGCGAAGTGAACTGCTAATGGCACTGGAATAAAGGGAAAAGTAAATGATCAGTTTTACAAATTTAGAATATTTAGATGGGTTACAAAACTAAATTAGTATTAGAACTAAGGAATTATAAAAAAAAAAAATCTTAACATTGCTCATTTAAGTGAGAGCTGTGTAATAATTGAAGGGGTGTTTTTATTGTAAACAAAAATCACAAATGTTAATTATTAATGATTTGAAATATTTTTTCCCTCCCTTTAGAGCCTTTTGATGTTATTGGCCGGATCATGCAGTATGTAGGTGGAGCCAGTACCGCTCTCCAGCTACCCATCGCAGAAGCCATGCTGACCTGCAAGCATAAGCTGTGAGGATTCAAAATCCCTTGAATTATTGCAGTGGGGTTGGGGTAAAAGTGCTTGTTAAGAAAGAAAGTAGTTATGAAGTAAAAATTAACACTGTGAATAATGATTTGAAGAATAATAAGTTCAAAAATCCAATTGGACAGAAATCATGCTAGTTTAGTATTTCTATCTATATATTTTAGTTCAACAAGACATTGAGTCAATTTATGAAGGGTGCTATCTGAAAAATTATAATACTGGGATAAAATGCTTGCTTTTGTAAATTACCCAGCTAATTTACAGAGATCCTTGCAGAATATGACACTCTCTCCTTTCTTAGTCAGGAGGATGATTCATATCAGAAGTTCATCCCTTTTATTGGCGTGAGTACTGACCTTTTTTCCTATTTCATCTACCTTAATCACCATTCACTTGAAATTCTATCACATTACCGATACCTCTTTCCTCTGCCGGTTTGACTGTTGACAAAGTGAATGTTAGTGCTTATAAGACTATTCAGACTATTCTGGCCTTCTCCTCCAATCTTTCACAAATGATTAGATGCCAGACACCCTAAACAAGAAAGTCTGAAATACCTGCTTGCATTCATTTTTTATGTGCACCATTGCGTTTAAAAAAAAATTATTCCTTTTTTGGAAAACCACTTTTGATCACACACAAAATTATTATATTCTTCCTTCACATCTCATTATTTTGGGAGTTGTACTAAAGAGGACTTGTGAAGAGAATGAGGTTCGGTTAGTTAGGGTCAAGGGACGAAGCAGAGAATTAAAGGGTTATTCTATCTACTATAACCACTTCTGCTTTTTGAGGTGGTCATGGTGGTAGGAATCTGAATGTACAGAGTTTCAGCTTGAAACACTGCATAACTAGAGTAATTTGCACTTGTCTAGCGGGGGCTAGGCAGCCCACAATTCTGTTTTGAATTGTGTCTTCCTAATGTCAATTTTATGCATATTTTATGTTTGTCCTCCGCATGCACTGCATTCTGCTGATAGATGTTCATTGCTTCTCCCTTGCAGGCTCTGGGGGGAAGTTTGTTCCTACCCTCCCTCCCTCCCTCCTTGACTGCAGTCTCTTCCCTATTTCATTCGCTAATTATTATTTTTTTCCTACTGCTCTCCTACCTCCTTCTTCCCATCCCCAATGCCAGCTCAGTGTAAGCATGTGCTTATAAATTGTCCCATCAAAGGCTTCTCTATGAGGGAGAGTCGCACAGCACTGGGAGCGCTTTGCTTGGCTCTGGATTAAGGTAAGTAGGATCTTAGTTTAACCCCTTAAGGATGGCGGGCGTTCTATGCCATACATGAAGGGGTGACTCTAAACGCCAGCAGGTGGCATAGAATGTCCCTGCCGTCCTATTCACTTACATGATCCTCGCCGTTCCCCCGACGGCGATCGTTGTTCCTCCCGGTCTGGGGGGACTGTCTGACAGTCCACACAGTCCTCTCTCTGCAAATTAGGTCCCCGCAGGCAACGTGACTGCTCTGAAAGAGCTGTCACTTGGCTGCAATAGGCGTCCATAGTGCTGCCTGCAGGGGGACTGCCTAAACTGACATGCAGTTCCCCTGCTGCTGGAAAAAAAAATATGTTAATAAAAAAAATAAAAAATGAGATAGATATAAATATATATAATAGAAAATGTATTAATACTTACCGTAATTTTCTTTTCCTGGTCATAGGCCATGGCAGCACAACATTGGGTAGCTCCTCCCTATCCTCATTGGACAGAAATAATAATTAGGCCGTATCAGTACCACCTCCTTCCCAAGTCATGTTTTACAGCAATATCCCCGGGTGCGACCCTTGTGCTGCCATGGCCTATGACCAGGAAAAGAAAATTACGGTAAGTATGAATACATTTTCTATTTTCCTGGTCATATCCATGGCAGCACAACATTGGGTAATACCCAAGCAATAAACTAAGGAGGGAAGAAGACACAGACTCAAATTTTGAATGCAAAGTGTATTAACACCATTAACAAGTGATAAACAAAGAATCATGTATCGGATACAGACAGAACTGATTTAGCAAACTGATCTGATAGACCTGCTCTGACATCAATTTGATAACTTCTAATAAAGGTATTGGTGGAAGACCATGTGGCCGCCTTACAAATGAGTTCAGGAGAGACATTAGCCGCTGCTGCCCAGGAAGATGAGAGGGCCCTAGTGGAATGGGCTTTAAGACCCACAGGGAACGGATATCCAGAAGATTGATAAGCCTGTATAATGGCTGCCACTATCCACCTGCTAATGGTAGATTTAGGGGCTTGCAAGCCTTTTCTACTACCACTATGAAGGACCAAGAGACTTTGAGAAATGCACCAAGCAGCAGTCCTTTCAATATAGATACGAAGGCATCTCACTAGGTCCAGAGATGACAAGTCAGTTGAATTCTCGCTTTCTTGGCATTCAGGCCTCAGAGATGGGAGAACAATATCTTCGTTAATGTGAAAAGCGGAGGTGACTTTAGGTCTAAATTCAGAAACAGTACGGAGGATAACTCTGTCCTTATGAAAGACCGTAAAGGGTTCCTTAATGGATAGGGTGTGGAGCTCCGAAACTCTCCTGCCGGAAGCTAGGGCGGTCAGAAAAGCTGTCTTGATAGACAGAACCTGTAGAGGAACTGATTCAAAGGGTTCCAATTTTAAGGCGTTCAGAACCAAAGGAAGATTCCAGGAGGGAACAAATGGCTTAATTGGAGGTTTAATTTTAAGGACTCCTTTAATGAATCTAATAACATCTGAGTCCAATGCCCATCTATGATTGGTGGACAAAGCTAAGACGTGTACTTTTAGTGTATTATAACTGAGAACTTTCGAAAGTCCAGACTGTAGGAACTCCAAAATATCCGTGGAAGAGGGATTCTGCAGATCAATGTTTTTAGGAAGAGCCCAGGTGGAAAAAACTTCCCACACTCTATAATAAGTGGCTGAAGTGGAATGCTTACGTGCCTTCAGCATAGTTTCTATTACGGCCTGGGAGAATCCTTTGTTCACAAGCCTGTTCCTTTCAGTCTCCATGCCATGAGATTTAGTGGAGCTATCTACTAAAAGTTTGGATGCAACACTGGGCCCTGGAACAGTAGATCCGGAATTCCGGGAAGTGGGAGAGGAAGTTCCACTGAAAGATTTTGAAGCTGGGGAAACCAAGGCCTTCGAGGCCAATAGGGTGCTATCAGGATGAGAGATACCCTCTCTGTTCTCATCCTCCTCAGGATTGGGAAGATCAGTGGAAATGGAGGGAATGCATACCCTATTTTGAATCTCCAGGGACTGGATAAGGTGTCTCTTCCCAGTGCTAGATGGTCTTCCTCTTTCTTGAAGCAATCCTTCACCTTCCTGTTGACATGAGTAGATAGTAGGTCTATTTGAGGGAGACCCCACTTGTCCACAATCATGCGGAATACTCTGTCCGATAGGCACCATTCTCCTGGGTCTATCCTGGATCTGCTGAGGAAATCTGCCAATTAATTCCGTTTCCCTGGTAGATGGATGGCTGTAAGGCCTGCCAAGTTCCTCTGCACCCACCCCATAAGTTGTTTCATAATCACCATCATCTTGCAACTCCTGGTGCCTCCTTGGTGATTGATATAGGACACCACGGTGGTGTTGTCTGTCCTTATCTTTACTCATTGATCTTTGAGATATACCGAGAAATGCTTCAGTGCTTTGAGGACTGCAAGAAGTTCTAGCAGATTGGAATGCACGTTGTTTGTCATGAAACTCCATTCTTCCTGTGCAAAGTCGTGGAGACAACGGGCGCCGCATCCCCATTGGCTGGTATCTGCTATCTATGTGATGTCTCCTAGTGGAAACCCCCTGGAAAGGTGTTCTTTGTTCAGCCACCAGATCAGAGAATGGCGTACGGCCCTGGATAACTTGATGGGTTGGAGTAGATTCTTGGAAGAAAATTGCATCAGGAAATTGGCTTGAAATGGTCTCATCCTCCATTGTGCCCATCTGGTCAGCCCTATCATGGATGACCAGGATCCGAGGAGGCTCATTACTGCCTTTGCAGGAACAATACTGGACTTTATCATCTTAATTGTATCCTGAGCTTCAATATTCTTGCCATTGAAAGTTGGACAGTACCCCTCAGAGTGTCGAAGTGAGCACCTAAATAAATCATAGATTGATTTGGGTGGAGGTGGCTCTTCTTGGTGTTGATCTTCCAGCCGTGGGCTTGCAGAAACTGAATGCTAGTAATAGCTTGGGAGGTCAATTAATCTTCGCTGTTTCCTATAATCAGGATGTCGTCCAACTAATGATAGATAGCGATATTCATCTTTCTTAGTTCTGCAATCAGAACCACCAACACTTTTGTGAACGTCCTTGAGGCTGTGCTTAGTCCAAACGGGAGTGCTCTGAACTGGAAATGACCCTCTTCCACGGCAAACCTCAGAAACCTTTGATGGTATAGGGCAATGGGTATGTGGAAGTAGGCGTCTAACAGGTCTATAGATAACATCCATTGGTTGGGTGAAACCACTTTTATAATAGACTGTAGGGATTCCATCTTGAATCTGCGAATGTGTAGATGCTTGTTTAATCTGTGTAGCTCCAGAATAGGTCTCCATCCTTCTGAGGATTTCTTTGTTAGGAAGATGTGAGAGTAGAATTCCTGATTTCTGTCGTCTGCCGGCACAGTTGTGATGACTTTTTCTGCTTGTAAGGATAGAATAAAGTTTTGTAGAGCCATACGCATCTCTTTGTCCCCTGGCCACTTTGTGAGATGAAAGGACCTGTTGGGACGATGCTTGAAGAATTCTAGAAGGTATCCTCTCCGAATAATATCCAATACCCAGCTGTCGCTTGTGGATTTTTCCCATATGTGTAAATATTGGAGAAGACTGGCCCCGACCCCTTCGGACTTGGGAATTATATAGTCATGAATTCCTAGGGTTCTTGGAGGAAAAAGCACCTCGCGACTTGCCTCCTCTTCCTCCAGATTGGGCTCCTCTCCCTGGTTGAAATCTGGAATATTCTCTACCAGGCTTGTAAGATCTACTATCTCGAAAGGATACTCTTTTTGGGCACGAAAGGACCCTTTATATTTCCTTTCTTGAGGTAGAAAGGCCTTATTACCTTCAGCCGCTCTCTTTATTCATTCAAGTTCTTACCAAACATATTTCCGTGGAATGGTAAAGAACATAAACTATTCTTGGAGGAAGCATCAGCTGCCCAAGACGTGAGCCAAAGTGCCCGTCTGGAGGAAATCGAAAAGGACATATTTCTAGCAAGATTTCTTACTAGATCCACTGCTGCTTCGGACGAAAATTCAATTGCTGAATGCATATCTCTTAGGCTATCCAAAATGGAGGAACGGCTTCTGCCACTCCTGATGTCCTCCTCCAGTTCTTGTAGCCATACTTTCATAGCTCTTGTGACTGACGTGAGAGCAACGGCAGGGTGGAGACTTGCGTCTGAGGATACATAGGACTTGGAAAGGTAGTACTCCATTTTACGATCCATCGGGTCCCTGAAGGAACCAGTATCGTCCACAGGTAGGGTAGTATGTTTGGCTAACCTGACAACTGCAGCATCAACCTTGGGTGCAAAATCCCATGCTTCAGCATCTTTGGGCTCGAATGGGTATAACCTGGAAAAGTTCCCTTTGGCAGATGATCTCCAATCAGATCTGGATCATTCCTCCTTAATAAGATCCCTGATAGTGTCATGCACCGGGAAAGCCGCTCTTTTTCTCCTAAGATCAGAGAAGTAGCGATTGGATGTAGAGGGTTCCTCCTCTGAGGGTTCCTTTAACGTAAGGGTTTCTCTAACCCTGGCAATTAAATGATCCACTTCCGCTGGTACCAAGAAGTCTGGATCTGGCATAGAATCCTCCTCCGAGGAAAAAGCTAGGTCCCTCAGTGAAGCTGAATCCATAAACTCATCTTCTGAGTTTCCTGGAGAAAAATCTGAGGGCTCAGAATATCTAGGTCGCTTGTGGGTCATTCCAACCTCTTTTATACCCTGGGCAACTGCATGCTTTATAAGTTGCATAATGTCCGGTGTTGGTTGAGAAGATCCTGCAGCTGCTGAGAGACAATCTGAACAGAGACGTTTCCCTTCTATGGCTCTGTTGTCACAGGATATGCATAGCGTCCTTTTGGGCGACTTCCCTTTGGACGATCCTGAAGTCTTTGTACTTTTAGCACTACAATACACAAGACGTGCTTTGAGTACATTCCCACTCTTTTTTGTTGTTGTTGTTGTTGTTGTTGTTGGTTTTTTTTTTTTTTTAAGAGATGGCTTACCTATATTGCTTTGATTGTGACCTATTGTGAGATGAATCCGATTCCTTGGATCTTGAACGAGAATCCATCTGGAAATGATTGATGGAACAGAAGAACTTAAACCAAGAAGAGAAAGGAATATAAAAAGAAATAATGTGGGGAAAAGTAAAATACTTACTTTGTCCCAGGAAAGAAAACTGGAAAAGGTGAAGAACTGACAGTACTGTTAAAGTTCCAAAATACCAGAATGCTTCCTTGCAAAATTGCGGTTTGGCGCTTTAAATAGGCGTCCGACGTCACTGTGCATTCGCTAGGAACCGAAAATTCAAGCGAACAGCTTAAATTGTCTTTGCGCGCGAACGTGATTAGTTCGCGTTCGCGCTTATTTGGCTGATACCGCGCGAACGCTCAGAAATTCCCCAATGCCGTGCATGCGCCCAGGAATTCCAGAATGCCGTGCATGCGCCCAGGAACTCCCAAATGCTGCGCATGCGCCCAGGAACTCACGAACACCGTGCATGCTCCCAGGGAACTCACGAACGCAGAGGAAGCTCACGAATGCCATACAGATGCCCTGGAACCCGTGAACGCCGTTTGGAGATCACGGAACGCCGTGAGGGTACCCTGTGGACTCTGCAGGCGGCCAGAAAGATGAGAAAGTAAGGCTTACTTACCGGCTGAATGCTCCTGGCGGTAAGTTTAAATCATATCTTATTTCTGGTGGGAAGGTCCAAACTTATAATTTCAATAAGTAATGTAATTGGTCCTTTTACTTGCTACCACTGAGGTCATTGCAAGATAGTGGAAAGGAAAAACCCCCGGTCACTAAAGGGGTTTTCTCCAGGGGACACCTTTGCGGCAGGGCCGTATACTGGAGACTTCCCAGGGGAGAGAGGGTGAACTCCCCAGGGGCTGGAGGAACTAATCCTCAGGCAAGCCATGAAAGAAAATTTTACGGTCCTATAGACCGACATGTCCTAGAGGATAGGACAGGAAAAAAAGACTGGGGAAGGAGGGGTAGGAGGTGGTACTTATACGGCTTAATTATTATTCCTGCCCAATGAGGATAGGGAGGAGCTACCCAATGTTGTGCTGCCATGGATATGGCCAGGAAAAAAAAAAAAAAAAATATATATAATCTATCTCTATATATATATATATATATATATATATATATATATATATAATGTCATATACACTTAGAATTAAATTACATACATATATATATATATATAATGTGTATAATAACTATTGTATACATATATAATAAAATATAAATAAGTAAAATGTAAAAATAATTTTAAAAAATATCTAATTTTATTCTAACTGTATTTTGATATTAATATATATATTTATATCAAAATACACTTAGAATAAAATTATATATGTATATATAAAAATAATACAAAATATATATCCATATACATAATTACATAAATAATTTCATAAATGTACACGTAGACTTAAACTATATAAATATGTATATATATATTTAAATTCTACGTGCATATTTATGTCATATTTTTACATAATTAAGTAATTTTATTGATTGCAATTTGAGGGACCTGCCTGACAACCCAGGCCAAAAGTCCAGAGAATTTTATTTGCTGGCACTATATTTAACCCTGTAACTTACCAAGACACCCTAAAACCTGTACATGGGGGGTGCTGTTTTACTCGGGAGACTGCTGAACACAAATATTAGTGTTTCACACACAAACGGCACTCTCACTGACCATATTATTGTTGTGATACATTTTACTGTTTTGAAACACTCATATTTATGTTCAGCGAAGTCTCCCGAATATAACAGTACCCCCAATGTACTGATTTTAAAGTGTTTTTGAAAGTTACAGGGTCAAATATAAGGCTTGGCCATTTCATTTTTTTCATTGAATTTTACCAAATTGGTTATGTTGCCTTTGAGACCGTGTGGTAGCACAGGAATAAGAATTACCCCCATGATGGCATACCATTTGTATTTGCCATTTGGAAAAGTAGACAACCTAAGGTATTGCAAATGGGTTATGTCCAGTCTTTTTTAGTAGCCACTTAGTCACAAACACTGCCAAAGTTAGCGTTCATATTCGTTTTTTGCATTTTCCACACACAAACAAATATAAATGCTAACTTTTGCCAGTGTTTGTGACTAAGTGGCTACTAACAAAGACTGGACATACCCCATATTGAATACCCTGGGTTGTGTACTTCTGCAAATGGTATGCTATCATGGGGGTAATTCTAATTTCTGGGCTACGATACAGTGTCAAAGGCAACATAACCAGTATGGCAAAATTTCAATGTGTATAAACTGAAAAATGAACTGTGCTCTTTGACCCTGTAACTATCCAAAACACCCTATAACCTGTACATGAGGGTACTGTTGTACTCAGGAGACATTGCTGAATACAAATATGTGCATTTTATTGTGCTAAAATCGAACAGTATTATGACACTCACAGTTAAAATGCCACGCAGAACTAGTACAATTTGTGGGGGGGGTGGGGGGAGGGGGCGGATGACCAATAGGGTATTATTCAAAGAAGTGAAAAGGGTTGGAGTAACCATTTAAAGTCTATGGGGAGATATGTCAGGAAGTAAGAAAAATGAAGGGAGTGAAATGTTCTTGTATGCAACTGTAAAGAATTAAAATATAGAGTAATAGCTGCAAGCCAGTATGTTGGCATGATTTTTGGATGGTAATAAAAGAATATAAGGAACGCATGTTACAAATATTGGAGTGGATAATTGTTCCCAATTAAAGCTCACTTTGGATAGTGGGATTGTCTTATTTTAAATTTTGAATTGGGATGCATATAGGTATTTTCACAGCCATTTTTTTTTTAATCCTGACTTCTTATGACTAAAAGACTATCCTTGGTACTTTTTGACTAAGTATACCTCATTTTGACAAACTGGATTTTTCTTTCCTTAACCTCCTCTCACTGGCCCCTCCCCCCTGTCCCCTTGCAGGTTTTGAAAGTCGGATTGGTGGAGACGTCCCCCCCAAACACTGGTATGTGAGGAAAGAACACCACTCCCCAAACTGAACCAACCACCTGAACCTTGCATATATTTTGCATTTATGTCATCCCTCTATCATTGTCCTAAATGTATTTATTTATTTTTTAAAATATTTTAAAGATGCAGAGGATTCTGCCTCCCTCGCTCTTGGTCTTCCTTCTACTTCTCCCCCTTCCTCTTCTGGGCTCCCTAGAGATGGCTCTGCAACACCTCCATCATCGCCTTCACTGGGTACTGGCCCTCAGGGAAATACTGGGTGAGAGTGACCATGTATTATGCATACAGCAGAATTGACTGACTTAAGTGAAGAGAAAACGGAGAGGCAAATTCATACTGAATAGTGCCATTTTAACACCTTATCATTCAATTCTTGTTTCTCAGTCCTACCTCTGATGCACTAGGTCTACAGGTTGATTATTGGCTGAGCTGTGACAGACGTAGAGAAAGAGAAGGAGGTGGGAAGAACACCCTTCGGAGTATCTTTCGCTCTGTGGTTGTATCACGTCTTCCAGGGCCAGACACCCCACCTGGGAGTATGAGCTTAAGCATAGTGACTACAGAGCCACGAAACAAGAAAGGTTAGTTACCAAGCAAAAAGTTTATTTTATTTTTTTTAACATCTTTGCAAAACCTATGATATTATTATGTCTCAAGCAGTGGAAGTTAGTGCATGATTGTAAGTTAAATCAAAAATCTCCTGTAGTTGTAGGACAACTTCTGAGTCTTTCAGCTTCTGATAGTTGAAAAAACAGTTCTTGCCTGGCTCATGGGTGCTGAACAATGGCGTTACCTAACCTTATTTATGATCCATTTTTTGGTTAGTTAAAATTAAAGTTTGGTTTTGGTTTTTATTTATTGTTACCATTAATATACAAAAAAAGGCTACATTCCTAAATATTTTTTTTTAATCTGGCAAATACAAGGATTTTTATTTATTTTTCTTAATAATTTTTAACCAAATGCTAATTATTGACCTTTGAAAAAATAAAAGTAATAATACATTTTGGATTGTGCTACCAACTCCCAAGTAAACCCTGTGAAATTACCCATTGCCTGACAGTGTTACGCTACTTGGGTGATTTGGATTGGCACTCAACTGCAGCTTGTAAAACTCCCTAATTACATTAGTGAAGATACGGAGAAACTTTAAAGTATCAATACTGTAGCTTTAAGAAAAGAGAGGATTGCTGGGAACTTGATTCAAACGAAGTTTTAATAAGTGTTAAACTTAAATGAATTGCATTTAGGCAATAATCCAATAAGAAGTGCAAGTAATCAACAACACAAAGTTCATTAATAAGTATTTCCTCAGAGATGCATTAAGTAACATTCTTTCGGTTATTGAGAATAATCTTCAATAGTAACTTTAAGTAAGTAGCTGAGAATATTTGCAAAGCAGGGACAGTTCATAGTTAATAAGCATGATGGGAGTTGTCCTCCATATAATTAGTAGCTTGAAGCAGTGAAGATTTAGTAAGCAAGCATTAGTTC
Source organism: Pelobates cultripes (assembly GCA_933207985.1). NCBI lineage: Eukaryota > Metazoa > Chordata > Amphibia > Anura > Pelobatidae > Pelobates > Pelobates cultripes. The sequence goes on from OW240923.1 coordinate 55,521,169, forward strand.
ATTATTAAATGATATATTGTAGACAAATAGCTGAAAGATATACTTAAGGTTAATCTGAGTTGTCCTCCAATGGTTTAGGGATATGGTCCATTTGTAAAGTAAGTGAGTTTCCGTTCTCCAGTAATCCTCCATGACATGAAGCATACTTGTCTAAGTCCAGAAGGCTAGGACATCTTCAGAGTTTGTGGAGCCGGCATGTCCCAGGAGCCGGCGTACATATTCGGAAGTAGGACCCACAATGCCACACTGTGGAGTGGTAAGTCTGGCGGAAGTAGTTCCCAGTATCACCCAACACCCTCCCTCTGGCGCGGTCTCCCTAAATACCGTTAGAGCCGCGTCAGAGGGGGGCGGGGTCCGGCTCCGCACAGCGGAGTGCCTAACCCGGAAGTGTTACCGCGTGACAGACAGGATGTCTGAAACCACTTTACATTGTCCTTGAGTATTAGGAGTAAAGATCCTTTTTTAATTTACAAATCATAGTATGGAATGGGTGAAAAATTAACTATTATTGATTTACAGTTGTTTTTTTCTCTTGTAGTGCCACTTTTCCTGAGTAAAAAGCCAAAAGAAAAAGAGACTGATGCGAAAAGTCAAATAATCGAAGGAATAACAAGGCTAATCTGTTCGGCTAGACAGCAACAAACCATGCTGAGAGGTAATGCAAATATAATATAAATGGATAGATAGGTAGGAATGATACGAATTGTTGACAAAAATCACAAGTAAAGTGTATTTGTAAGTGTGGCAAAAGGAATAAAAAAAAATGTTTTTAGAATAGTGAAAGGAGAAAGTCAGAGGAAAAATTAAATAAGGGCAATTACCCAGAGACCAACAGTTTACTGAACAATAAGTCACTGTTAAAATAATAACTGAGTTTTAAAATGGCAGGGTTAAAACAAAAATCTCCAATTTAGTGAGTTGGAGATTATATCCAAAATCTATTTTTGTTTAAATTTGCAATTTGGTTGTCAGATCACCACAAAACTAGCTTATTAACACTTTTTATAGCTTTATAAAGTACAAAAATATTTTTTATAGAATTTAAGCCAATCCTGTTTCTGTTTCTTCTCACTTTTCTTTGACATTGTACTTTACCAATTACTCATTCTCTATTCCATTCCCATTTTCATTGATTGTCTTCAGCATCTTCTTTCATGATCATCATAGTCTCCCAACCTTCCTTATATTTAATAATCCACAATTTTTTTTAATGCTTCATTTTATACTTAATTTTTTTTTTTTTTTGTGTGTGGAAAATTTACACTGCGTGTCATAATTTCCCTTATTTATTTTTTCCATTCATCCATACAGTTTCTGCACTTCATCCCCTCCTTAATTTGACCTGTTTCCTTACTTGTCTTTTTTTTTTTTTCAGTCACAGTTGATGGACGTCTTTTTGGGGACGTGAAATTCTTCCAGGTTGCGTCCCAGTGGCCAACTCATGTCAAACATTTTCCAGTCGGCATATTCAGCTCAACGGGGAAACCTTGATACACACAACATATGTACATCATATACATGCAATTATATATCCATTTATTATATTTTTGGATCACTTACAGTTACATTCTGAGATTGGAAGAACACAAATATTGTAACTTATTATACACTGTTACTCAAACATACACAGTTCTTTACAACTATAACAGTGTTGTACAATATTACTCCTACATAATTTAGAGCAATACACACTGTTGCTCCTATTAAGTACTGTTACACTTTTCTTTTTTTTCTTTTTGTGGTTCATATGCACACCTACCACACACAGTATAACACGTGTAAAATTCTGTTACATTCATATGAATATCCATATCTACACATATCATAAATACCAATTACATGTTGTATTGTATAATTTTATATTTATAGTGCCAATTGTGTACACAGCACAAAGTTATAATACAGTACATAATGCATATATGGATGTGATATAATACAATGGTAGGTATCCGTACAAACATAGTGTGTGTATTAACATACAATAAGTGGGAGATCCTAACGCGCTTACATTGTAAAGTTCAATGTTATCTAAAAAATTGTGACATTCTGTTATATATATATATACATACACAAAGACTCATCACAAGGTTACATGGACTTCTCATTATATAAATTTACATTATATGCATTTCAGAATCTTATATGTATAGTGCCAACCATGTAGACAGCACACAAGTTAAATATAGTCTATACAAGATGCTGACAGTAACATGAGCACAAGGATCATTTAACATAATGTAGCCCAAAAAGCGGAGTACAGTCTAACAATAATCATACAGTGTTATGCAACGTAACACTCCTATTTGTTCAAATATTAGTCATATTGCTGTAAACATACACAAAGTACTAGTGATGATTAACCTTTGGCACTGTCCATGATGCTCAGGCTACCGAATGGCCAAAATATCTTTTTGCACCGTACAACATTTGATAGCAGCTGAAGTGCCAACAATAACCAATCACCGCAATATAACCATAACACACAGCACAAACATTGTTACATAAATACAAATTGTTACCAACCCCTGTCAATCTGATCTACACAAATACTCCAACTATGTGCTGTAACATGATCCATTGTGAGTCTCAAGCGCCTTACTTTTACCCTTATGTAATAATGTACACTCCATGGTCCTGTATTTAAACACTGCCGTCCTGAATCTTTAGTCATATCTTTACCGTGTTTTACTAATGAGCTATCCCTGACACCACCACCACCCCCCACCCCTGCTAATATCATAACATAAAGTAGTTGTGAAGCACAATTATGACAAGGCTAACATGAGATGTGTCCTTCTGTTCATGGTCATCCAGTCCAGTGTCTGTTGTTTTTCATTCCTCGTTTTGCCTGGTGTTGCACAATATGTATATAATTTGCTTCTTGCTTCTTTTTATGTTTTGTATTGTTTTTATTATTTCCATTAAAGGTTTTGCGATTTATATAGCCGTGTGTGGCTACTTCGTTTGTATGACATAGCTATGCTTCTTAACCAGTTGGTTTAAAGGGACACTCTAGGCATTTCATCTCATTGGAGGGACAGTGCCTTAAGTTCCCTGGCACGGTCCCTCCATTCAGTGTTTAATCATTTTGATCAGTTTAACAATAAATAATAAATTATGGCCACCCACTGCAAAGTCCTTACTGGACGTATGGCCACTTTCTAGCCATATCAATTATACCAGCAATGTGAATGTTTATAGTCTGAAAGTGGTCGGAAAACACTCTTAGCCACAGCTGCACTGTTTAGGCTAATGTTTCCTCATTTGCCAAAACAGCACAGAGAGGATGGAAAGCTGGGGCTTCTCATTTAGTGTTAAAACATTAAAAAACTGTTTAAAGATGAATGCAAGGATGGCGCCAAAGTACTCCAGAAGCTATAAAAACTTCAGTGAGATGGAACAGTTACAGTGTCCCTTGATTTTCCCTTTCAAATGCTGGGTGTGATTGTGCTACTTGTATTTGTAGACGTGTATATGTGTGAGGTTTGTGGCAATGTAATATGGAATTGCAAACCGCAGTTTCATTGCATGATAAATTTTACATCTGACAAGTTTGTAACCAGAAAAGAATGCATTTATAAAAATTCTAGTTTTTCTCCATAAACTGTCCTTTTCAAGACAATATTTTTAACCAGAGACCAACATGGCTATACCTAGTTGTAATCATCTGGTTTTGAATTATTAAATTGTCAAATTTTACTAATGCAAAACAATTCCTGCAGTGCTCAAATTAAAACGTTTAATAATTCTGAGTTAAGTGGCGCTTTATTTTTCTTTCCTTAGAATTTCTCATGTATTTTAAAGTGTGATAAAAGTCACAACTTGTTCAAAATTGTGTTTAAACAGTCTTATCATAACAACATTTTGCATCAACATATTTAACTGTCAAATGTTTATTAACGTACATAAAAGTAAAACTGTACAATCAAATTGTTGTTTTCCAAAGCAAACCTTGCGCCTCTCTTAAAATAAAATGCAAACCTTTAAAAATAAACAAAAATGCAAATAAAGGGTTCCTGTCCCCTTACAAAATGATGCACATGTTAAAACCCTGGATAATATCAGACCATGCAGAAGTCCCTCAACATTTATTTAATGTAGTTATGTTATGGTAGTGCTCTAACTTTAGTGAAGCAGAGCTACTGCACAATAAAAAGCATGTAGGGGATGCCATATGCATAACTATATAAACACAAGCAAATATATATTGTGAATACCAGGAAAACATGAAACCACTAAAATAAAAAATGAATTTATACACAATCAGGATACAAAAGTCATAGACCACAAAATATAAACGGTATAAAACACATAATAGCAGCTATCCAACAATGCTAGATAAACTAACCTTAAAAAAACGATATCCTCTAAATAAAACTGTGTACATCCACATAACCTATTTTGAAGCACACAATTCCTTTTTATCACCTCTAGTGAGTGGCAGAACCCTTTCAAGATTCTGATAACAAAGTTGGAACACATTTCTCAATTTTCAAAAATGTTTAGTTACAGGTTTCTCTGAAATGACTTTTATTTAAAATAGCCTGAAAGGCATAGAAGGTTTTACTTACAAGACATCTGGACATTTAGGGAGATAGACCACAAAATTTATTTGACAGGTAAAAAGCCTGCAGGTGGTTTCAGATCTCCTATTTTATCACTCCATTACAGAGATTACAACAAAGAGTTGGGTATATCTTATTTACTACTTAAATAGTAATACTTATCTCTTTAAAGTTTAAATGTATGACTTGGAGGGATACTCTAAGAACAAAAACTTAATGAAGCAGGTTTTGGTGTGTAGACCATGCAATCTCACTGCTAAAATATCTGCCATTTAGCAGTTAACCCCTTAAGGACACATGACATGTGTGATGTGTCATGATTCCCTTTTGTTCCAGATGTTTGGTCCTTAAGGGGTTAAACCACTTTGCATTCTTAGACACAACTCCACTGGTTGTGACTCACACCTCTTTCATTTAAGAAAATGTAATTTTCAAAACAGATTTTGAGCACAATCTGTTTTGCTAGATGTTATTGTCTTCTGCTCTGTTAATTACCAGATTTTACTATTTACATGACCTAAAGTCATGATTTAACATCACGGAGGCTCCTATTATGCTGCACTCTTTCTTTATTTCCATCAGCAGCAAAGAAATGTTTAACATTGAACTCAATATAGAATACCGTCCAATAACATATGTCTTCCTCGCAACCGGAACAACCAATCAGATTCCACTCTCCAGCATAATAGGCAGTGTTTAGTAAACTACTTCCTCTTTCGTGCAATTCCGAATAATAACCTTTAAACAGAAAAGGAACTCCAATCAGAGGATAGTGCCAACAACAAAGCGGGTTTCCAATTCAAGCTGTAAGAGAGAGTAGAATATTGTAATATCCAAGTATAAAACTGGATTCATGCATAAAATAACATCATGTAAACTACTAGGAAATATCCGATAAAGATTTTGTATTCAGTCAAGGTTTTTTGTATTTGTTTTGTTTTTAAAGGTCAAAACCCAGATCACCTTAACAGGGTACAAACCCGCAATCAAAGAAACTTACTGTATGCAACTTACCCAGAGAACACCACCATCCAGGGAAGGGTGGGAGGGATAATACTCGCCTCCACATCGTTAATAAAATCATGACTTTACACCATGTAAATCGTAAAATCTGGTAATTTTATTAAGACACAAAGGCTCCTATTAGTACTAGTATTAAGCTAGTTGAAAGCTGTGGAATAACCCTCCAGCAAAATGTTGAATTGGCTTAAAATAAAATTCTTGAAACTTAAATTCCGATGACCAATTGGTAGCTCATAAAATATCGTCTAGTCGGCAGCCTACTGCAGAAGCTTTAGAGGCTATAGCACCACGAACAGAATGTGGAGAGAATACAGAATTATTAATGCTGGCTAATGTCATAATCCATTTCACCCATCTGGCCAAAAAAGGAGAAGATACTTAAAGGTGTGGCTTGCGGAAAGAGATGAACAATTCCCGTAGACATGCCACCGGGCAGAGGAGATGCTTCTCTGGAAAAGCCGGGTAGAGAACAGACTTGGAAGAGGTTTTGGTCCTTCTAGATATGTCAAAGAGGACGCCTTCCAGTGTAAAGGAACGATCGTCTGTGTCAAGAGCTCGTACATCCGAGACTCTTTTGCATAAGATGAGGCAGAAAAACGTGACTAGTTTTGGATAAAGTTGTTCGAGGGGTAACGTAACATTCTCTGGCCATGAATCTAGAAAATAGAGAACAGTAGAAATGTCCCAGAGTGAAGAATAACGAGGTAGCGGAGATCGTGAAAGACGTACTCCGCGTAGGATTCGAGAAACAAAGGGATGTCGTCCGATAGGGACACCATCGAGGCCCTGATATCCAACGGAGACTGCAGTCAGAGTGAGTCGGAGATAGGCTGTGTATAGCAAAGAATCCAGCTAGAATTTCTAGGCAATTGTTTTCAAAGGAATCTGTTGGCATTTCTTTTCAAAGTCTATATGGGGACTTTCTTTTACTAGTTGAGATCACCGAGTAGACTCTCACTGAAAACACTATTATCTCTGTTTTTCCCACTATCTCCACTATAAAAGGCTAGATTGGTATCCTTTAGATTGAAAGCTCACGGGCCATCTATCCAAGCACTTTGTAAAAAAGAACTCCAATGGCTAGATATCAGCTTAAGGGCAGGGCTCTCTCTACCTCTTGTATTTTAAGTAAGTTAAAGGACCACTATAGTGCCAGGAAAACATACTCGGCTGAATGAGCATGTGCGGCACGAGCCACGCGTGCATTCAGCCAGTCCATAGGAAAGCATTCTCAATGCTTTCACGCTGGCGTCTTCTCACTGTGAAAATCCCAGTGAGAAGCGCCTCTAGCGGCTGTCAATGAGACAGCCACTAGAGGCTGGATTAACCCTAAAGTAAATATAGCAGTTTCTTTTTACAACAGATAGGGTTAATCCTAGATGGACCTGGCACCCAGACCACTTCATTAAGCTGAAGTGGTCTGGTTGCCTATAGTGGTCCTTTAAGTTACAACCAACAGTAGGTTTGTTTTTATATAGAGAGGTTAGTAGACATGAGAAAAATCTAAAGGTTAGAAAAATGGCCATAATAACAAATACAGCTAATAGCAAAAAGTACAGAATTTTCTTAATTAGTAAAGTCAACTATGTTCCTAGCCCAAATGTCCAATCCCAATCCCCAAATAAGCCAGTATCCTGCTTGATATCCTGTACTAAGTCATGTAAATCTTTTATATGTTTATGGGTCATAGTGCCATGGTCAGATAGATTAAAACAGCACATACCTTCAATAGTTTCACAGCCTAAGTCATGTCTCATTAGTAAGTAGTCAATTGCTGCTCTAACAGGCTACAGCATTAATTATTCTGGTATTATACAGTGCTAAACCTGGGGCTCCTACCATAGAAAACGCAAGGGCAGAGTATTCGGATTTAGATAAGAGAGTGATTTCAGGGTTACAATCTGAAGTAATGGTGTTTTTAACATCTCTCTTGTCTCTCTGCGGTTTGTGTAGCTGGGTGGTTTCAGGGATCCGGTCAGGTTTGGAAAACATGGTCATGGGGGCACAGGGACCTCCTGTAATGTTACCTGGGACATAAGCAGAAGTAATATTTCCACAGGAGAAAGTCTATCCTTTAGACAGAAAGACATGGTAGTGGTAACTCATAACTTGGTGAGTTTTGGTAAAATTCATAGTGGCTCTCAGGGCTCTACAATTTGTGGTATTTTTCCACCATGTGGGGCAAAACAGGGATTTAGTATTAGGGTCTCTTGAACAACTACATGAAAAAGACTAACATAGTTCAGCAGCTGTCACGTTAATTGCCTTCAGGGCCAGGGGAGGCCTGCCTACCAGTGGTTTGAAAGCATAAGAATATAGTTGAAGAGATTTATGGGGTCTATGGGTACTTCCTCAAGAGTGAAATGGGGGTAGGGACAGCTGTAAAACAAGATTCTATGGCGTTTTCAGTACTGAGGAGAGGGTTGAGCCAAAAGGAGGCTAAATTAAAAGCCTTTGCTATCTGCAACCATATATTTCCCTGCCATGCATTATTATCTTCTGGTCTCAAGTCAGAGTAGCATATCTGAACAGTGCATACAATGGTAAAGGATAAGAACAGCTTCATGTCGGTGGATCAGTCAGTGACTTGTTTACAGTGGCTGGCGTGTATCCACGTGGCTTTTCCTTCTAGTTTCACTGAGGTAGTCTGGAGCACTTGAAATCGACGTTAAATTGTGGTTCAAGTCCTTTCCTCACAAGCCTCTTTATCACCACCCAATCCCCAGGCTGCAGTTTGTGAGTTGCAGAATCAGTCTGGATCTGGAATGGAATCAAAGACT
>OW240923.1:55529636-55569146 GCA_933207985.1 Pelobates cultripes
GCTGCATCTGGAGGGTTTGGGGAAAATAGAGGCCTGTCTTTGGGGCACATCCAAACAGGATCTCAAAAGGGGATAAGCCATGTCTGGAATTGGGGGTGAATCTCATAGAAAAGAGTGCTAGGGAAAGGCATTCAGTCCAGGGCTTCCCTGTGTCTTGCATGGCTTTTGCAATCTTGTTCTTTAAGGTGCCATTTGCCCTTTCTACTTTCCCACTACTCTGGGGGTGATAGGGAGTATGGAAGGCCTGACTGATCCCTAAGGCGTTCTAAATTCCTTGCATTATTTCCCCGGTGAAATGGCAGACTGTCCTAGATTGTTTGTTTCTAGCACAAATCATGCAAGCTTGGGTGTGTTTAGCTGCTACAACAGTAAATCTGGGTGCTACCCAATGGGTGTTTACTATGAGGTTCATGTGCATCTTGGATAGATGTGTAGGCCATCATGGGGTACAACACTCGTGGCAAACACAGTCTTTTACCTTTCCTCCACATTCTGTCATCATCAGGTTCTGCATCTTGTTTCCTCCAGAGGTCATGTTCTTCCTTGCTTGCCTGTCTTTGTAAGCTCAGCAGTATATTGTAGTCAACGGCGTCATCTGTAAGAACAACTTGCAGGAAGATATAACCTGAAGAATGATGGATTGCTGCCTGCTTGTCAGCTTCGTCTGCTTTGTGGTTTCCTCTTGTAATTACATCTGTGATCTTCAAGTGAGCTGCCACCTTGATGATGCCTACTTGAGTGGGTAGCAGGATAGCGTCCATAAGCGTCCGTGCACTCACGGCTTCAGAGTTCTTGATTGGAGTATCTGCTGAGGTGAGAAAATCACGAGCCCGCCATGTAGGGCCAAATTAATGGGCTATACAAAGGCATAGCAAGAGTCTGTATAAATATTAGCAGTCTTACCAGAGGCCTCCGCCTCCTGTGCAGAGCAGTGAAGAGCGAGTGTTTCAGCTTTTATTACCTCATGTGCAGAGACTACAGCATATCCAGTGTGGAAATTACCCTTCTCATCACCAAATCTGGAACCATCTACAAAAAACTCAAAATCTGCATTAGATAATGGAGAATCAATTACATGCAAAAAAACTGCTGTCTCTTGTGCCATTAGTGTTGCACAATCATGGGGTACCTGGGCATCAGCTAACTCATCTGGTGAAAGTGAATTTACAAAAAGTTCAGAAGTACAAGTACCATTCCCACTATCTGCACTCCCCTCTTTTAAATCCAGGGGAAGTAATGTAGATGAATTTAACACTATACACCATTTCAGTGTAACATTAGGTGGCATAAGCTAGGCACATTGCATTCTGAGATGCCTTGCAGTATGTATGTGTTTTAGTTGAACTTGTGACAGTATGCTGTTGATGTCATGTGGTGTGTATATTGTCACTGGGTTATTACATAGTTACATAGTTACATAGCTGAAAAGAGACTTGCGTCCATCAAGTTCAGCCTTCCTCACAAATGTTGTTGCTGTTGATCCAAAAGAAGGCAAAAAACCTGGTCTGAAGTGCTTCCAATTTTGCCACAAACTAGGAAAAAATTCCTTCTTGACCCCAAAATAGCAGTCAGATGTCTCCTTGGATCAAGTAGCTATTACCCCACTAATTAGAAATTATATCCCTGTATGTTATGTTTTTGTAAGTATTTATCCAATTTCAGTTTAAACATCTGTATGGACTCTGACAAAACCACCTCTTCAGGCAGAGAATTCCATATCCTTATTGTTCTTACTGTAAAAACCTTTTCTTTGCCTTAGATGAAATCTCCTTTCTTCGTCGTCAGGGATCCGCTGGGCGGGTTAGGAGGGGAGGGCTGCACGCCAAGCAGAACTCACCACTCCATCGCCGCTTCGCGTCTCTACTTACCTTCGGCCGGGCGCTCTCTGCCGGGCCACGCTCGGCTGCTCTTCCACGCCCCAGCTGCAGCATGTATAACGCTGCACGCCGGAGGTCATCGATCTAAACGCCGGGTCACGGAGTGACCAAGCAAGAAGAAATACACAATCACAGTGCGGGGTATAGATATCTCACGTAGATTAGCACTTGACAGCGTTATCCAATCAGAATTAAACCTAGGGTATTTATACTTACCTTTCCTGTCCCTCAGTGCCCTGTTGTGGTCTTGTGATACCTGTAGCGTAGTGTTCTCGTCTTGCTCTCTGGTTACCGATTACTTGGCTCGTTATTCCGATTATTCTGTCTTCTCCACTCCTTTGACCTCGGCTTGTTTCTCGTTCTCCTGTTTTATGGCTCCCTTTACCTGGCTTGTCTCCTGACTATTCTTAGCGTGCTTAGCCCGGCCACTCTAAGGTCCGGTACGGCACCTTTTCTGTGTGTGTGTGTGTGTGTCAGCGTGTTAGGTTCCCCGAATCGTGACATTACAACAGGGCCACCATGGAACCTGCTGACATTCCACAGCTGTTAGTTAATCAGGAGGCTAGAATGGACGGTTTAGACCACCGTATGGATCAGTTTGCCCAGGCTTTACAAACCATACTGGCTCGTACTGCCCACTTGCAACCTGCCGTCCAAGAAGCTGTTGCTGCTGTGCCAGAACCCATTCCTGATCCAGTACCCGCTCCTGCTCACGTGGTTCACATGACGCCACCTCAGCGCTATAGCGGTGATCCAGCATTGTGCCGTGGTTTCTCAACCAAATTGATATTCATTTGGTGATGAATCCTCGTTCCTACCCCACTGACAGAACCAAAATTGCTTTTTTGATTAACCATTTGTCCGGGAAAGCACTAGCATGGGCTAATCCCATGTGGGAGAATACGTCCCCAATGTCCTTTTCAGACTTTTTAACAGCTTTTAAACGTACGTTTGACCAACCCGGCCGGGTTGCTTCTGCTGGCAAAGCTCTGCTTAGGGTTCGACAGGGTAATAGATCAGTAGCGGATTATACCATTGAATTCCGTACTTTTGCAGCTGAAGTGGTCTGGAATAACGACGCTCTCATAACAGCTTTTCAGGAGGGTTTGGCCGCTTACATATTAGATGAAATAGCATCCAGGGAAATGCCTGTTCTTCTGGATGATCTAATAGATTATGTCATTCTAATTGACAACCGTATTAGAGAGAGGCATAGTCAAAGAAGGATGAATACACAGGGGTTACCTGCTTTACCCAGTACTGCATTGCTAGCATTACCTCCTCCTAATCAACCACCTCCCGAACCCATGCAATTAGGTGCTGTAGGCTTATCTGAAGCTGAAAGAACGTACCGCAGAAGGGAGGGTTTGTGCCTTTATTGTGGTAAGAGGGGGCATCTCCGAAGAAACTGTCCTAGTTTGCAGGGAAACTCCAGCACCTAAGGCCTAGAGAGGGGTCGGCCTCAGGTGTTATGGTTTTTTCCCCTCATATGTCCATCTCCAGACCATTTATAATGGTTTCTCTTTTGGTCAATAAAACCACGATAACAACTAAAGCCTTGATCGATTCAGGTGCTGCAGACAGCTTTATGGATGAGAACTTTGCTAAAACCGCAGTCTTGAATCTGATCCAAAAGGCCACACCCTTGGCCATTGAGGCCATAGATGGTAGACCACTTGATAAACCTCTGGTGACCCATGAAACCCAAGAAATGGTTATGGTCGTGGGTGCCTTACACAAAGAAAGGATAGCCTTCCAAATAATTGACTCCCCTACAGCTTCCATCATTCTGGGTTTTCATTGGTTAGTTAAGCATAACCCGGTACTTGATTGGGATTCTCTAGATATACTCTCCTGGGGGGTATCTTGTCAACGAGACTGTATGGCCCGTTTATATCCCGTTTGTTTACTTAATGTACCTACAGCTAAACCCCTTTCTGTTTCTGTCCCTCCTGTGTATTCAGACCTCGCATTGGTCTTTGAAAAGAGGGAAGCTGATAAACTACCTCCACACCGGGATTATGATGGTGCCATAAATTTGTTACCTGGAACGATGCCTCCTAGGGGTAAGGTCTACCCGCTTTCTGAGAAAGAAAACCAGGTCATGGAGGAGTACATACAGGAATCCTTACGTAAAGGTTTTATCAGACGGTCATCCTCTCCGGCTGGTGCTGGTTTCTTTTTTGTTGCCAAGAAGGAGGGCGATTTGAGACCATGTATAGACTATAGGGGCCTGAATAATATAACAATTAAAAACGCTTATCCTATCCCTCTCATTACTGAGTTGTTTGACCGTGTTAAAGGTTCTAGATATTTTACTAAACTAGACCTCAGGGGGGCTTACAACTTGGTTCGGATAATAGAAAATGATGAATGGAAGACAGCGTTCAATACACGCAGTGGGCATTACGAGTATCTAGTCATGCCTTTTGGACTGTGTAATGCTCCTGCTGTCTTTCAGGACCTCATAAATGATGTCCTTAGAGACCTACTGCATGTCTGTGCTGTGGTTTATCTCGATGATATACTCATATACTCTCCTGATTTGGAGTCACATCATGCCCATGTGAGAAAGGTACTTAAGAGATTGCTACAGAACGGTCTTTATTGTAAATTGGAGAAATGTTTATTTGACCAGAAATCAGTACAATTCCTAGGGTACGTCATTTCTGAACAGGGGTTCAGTATGGATCCTTCTAAATTAGAAGCCATATTGTCTTGGCCTCTCCCTCAAGGCCTTAAGGCAATACAGCGATTTATAGGCTTTGACAATTATTATCACAGATTTATTAAAAACTTTTCATCGGTCATTTCTCCTATCACGAAACTAACTAAAAAGGGTTTGCACCCCAGGGTTTGGACTCCTGAAGCCATCAAAGCTTTCGAAACCCTCAAAAAGGCATTTGCCACTGCCCCTGTGCTACACCATCCTGATCCTTCCCTTCCCTTTATAATGGAAGTAGACGCTTCAGAATCAGGTATAGGAGCTGTATTATCACAAAGATTATCCTATAACCATCCCCTCCATCCCTGTTGTTACTTTTTTTTAAAACTGTCTGATTCGGAAAAGAATTACGACGTCGGGAATAGGGAACTATTAGCTATTGTGATGGCATTTAAAGAGTGGAGGTACTTATTAGAAGGAGCTAGACACAAAATCCTGGTTATAACTGATCATAAGAATCTCTCCTATATAGCTGATGCTAAAAGGTTGTCCTCTCGTCAAGCCAGATGGTCCTTATTTCTTTCACGCTTTCAGTTCATTATAACATATAGGCCTGGGTACCGTAATGTCAAGGCTGATGCCATCTCCCGACAATACGAAACTTTGGAGTCTATCACCCCTACTCCTGAACCCATTGTACCCACGTCTAAGATAATAGCTGCTACCCGTTTAGTTATTTTGTCTCTTTTTCTTGATGGTATCAAGGCATACCAAACCAAAGCACCCTCTGAGACACCTGCTGGTAGATTATACGTGAAAGAGAAAGATAGAAAGAAATTATTAGCTTTATTTCACACCGCCAAAATGGCTGGCCACCCAGGGGTCACCAAAACATACAAGGGTCTCCTTCAACAGTTTTGGTGGCCTTCACTTAAGCAAGACGTGGTGGATTATGTGCAGGCTTGTCGTGTTTGTGCACAGTGTAAGTCCCCTAATGTCAAACCCCCAGGACTCCTAATGCCTTTATCCGTACCCAAGAAACCATGGACCCACTTATCCATGGACTTTATTGTGGATCTTCCTTCATCCGATGGAATGACGGTAATTTTGACCGTGACGGATAGATTCTCTAAAATGGCACACTTTATTTCACTTAAGAAACTACCTTCTGCAGTTCAGTTGGCTCAGGTTTTTGCCAAAGAGGTTTTCCGCTTGCATGGTATACCACAGGATATTGTATCTGACAGGGGTCCTCAATTTGTCTCTCGGTTTTGGAGGGGCTTTTGTGCTGAGATGGGGATTTCCTTGTCGTTTACTTCCTCCTATCATCCACAATCTAATGGAGCAGCCGAACGGACGAATCAATCTGTGGAGTTATATTTACCTTGCTTCACGAATGCACACCAGGACAACTGGTCTCACCTCCTTCCTTGGGCTGAATTCGCCAGGAACACTGTGACTCATTCGTCCACTGGCTTAAGTCCTTTTATGGTTGCTTATGGGTTCCAACCCTCTGTCCTTCCCGGCGTGTTCTCCGACAAGGGAATACCCGCTTTGGACGAGCACCTCACCTCCTTACGGAAGATGTGGGATCAGATCCATGCTACTCTTTCTCGTGCGACTGCTACTCAGAAAAAATTTGCTGATCGTCGTAGGGGTGCTGCTCCCTCTTATGTCCCGGGTGATAGGGTTTGGTTGTCCTCTAGGAATCTCCGCCTCAGGGTCCCCTCAATGAAATTCGTGCCCAGGTTCCTTGGCCCCTATAAGGTATTACGTAGGGTCAATCCTGTGTCCTATTCCCTGGCCTTGCCTCCTTCCATGCGTATACCTAACACTTTCCACACCTCCCTTTTGAAGCCCCTGCTCTGTAATAGATTCTCTGGTCCTCTCAGGCGTCCAGATTCCCTCCGCGCTGTCTCTAATGACGTGTACGAAGTGGCTGCTCTGCTTGATTCTCGTTTTTCTCGGGGTCGCTTGCAGTACCTGGTTGATTGGAAGGGTTACGGCCCTGAGGAGCGGTCCTGGGTTTCTGCCTCTGACTTGAATGCACCCTCTTTGATCCGCTCCTTTCATGCGCGGTTCCCTTCGAAGCCTTCGATGGGGGGGTTATGTCAGGGATCCGCACTCACCCTCACTCCATCGCCGCCCGCGGTCTCCCCTCTGCTTACCTCCTGGCGAGCGGCGTCTCCTCTCTGCCGCTCGCTGCCCGCGTCCTCCACGCCCCCCAGCGGCAGCATGTATAACGCTGCACGCTGGGAGGTCAATGGATTATGTAAACGCCGGGGTCACGTGAGTGACCCGGCATTAAAGAAACAGTACCACAATCACAGTGGGGGGTATAGATATCCCCCACGTGTGATTGTTAATTCTGATTGGAAGTTATCCAATCAGAATTAAACCAAAGGTATTTATACTTACCTTTCCTGTCCCTCAGTGCCCTGTTGTGGTCTTGTGATACCTGTAGCGTAGTGTTCTCGTCTTGCTCTCTGGTTACCGATTACTTGGCTCGTTATTCCGATTATTCTGTCTTCTCCACTCCTTTGTCCTCGGCTTGTTTCTCGTTCTCCTGTTTTCTGGCTCCCTTTACCTGGCTTGTCTCCTGACTATTCTTAGCGTGCTTAGCCCGGCCACTCTAAGGTCCGGTACGGAACCTTTTCTGTGTGTGTGTGTGTGTCAGCGTGTTAGGTTCCCCGAATCGTGACACTAAATGTGTGACCTTGTGTCCTATGTATAGCCCTGTTTATGAATAGATTTCCAGATAAAGGTTTGTACTGGCCCCGAATATATTTGTATAAAGTTATCATGTCCCCTCTCAGGCGCCGTTTTTCCAAACTAAACAGATTTAATTTTTTTAACCTTTCTTCATAACTAAAATGCTCAATTCCTTTTATCAATTTTGTAGCTCGTCTCTGGACCCTCTCCAGTGCCATGATATCCTTCTTTAGAACAGGCGTCCAAAATTGCACAGCATATTCAAGTTATCTAAGACAATATCAGTGGCTTTGTCCAGGAGGGCAGTAACAGCCAGCACTGCCCTAACACATGAGGGGGCACCCTGGCAACATGGTCCAATCTGGTGGAGAAGTATGCTATTGGTCTTTGTTTACCACCATGGTCCTGTGTAAGGACAGATGTAGCATTACCCGATTGCTCAGTACAGAACAGGTTAAAATTCTTTCTGTAATCTGGGAGATCCAGTGCCGGAGCTGACGTCATCAGCAACTTAAGGGTGTAGAAGGCATTTTCTTCCGCATGGGTTAATTTAAATGGTTTGTTTTTGTTAGCAAAACTCATACAGGGGCTGCATGTAGATTGCTGCAGAGCGTAGCCAAGGTTGGCAGTATGAAACCAGGCCCAGGAATGTACACAGCTGGGCTAGACTGTGGGGATTGGGGGGTTAATATTTTGAACTGAAGTTTTTCTACTTTCCATGAGATGTTTTGTGCCATAGGAAATACAATATCCTTTTGCAGCTTTGCAGCCTGCTTTTGCCAGGAATTTCAGCAAGGAAACCGTTTACACTTTGCACGTTTCCATATCTTTGCAACAAGGGAGTATATCATCAATCTACTGCAAAAGGATTACGTCATCTGCCCTTTGCCACTCTTCAAGAATCTAGGCCATAGCCATGCTGTACATAGTGGGTGAGTTTTGCATGCCCTGGGGCAATGCTGTCCAAGTGTACTGGCCTGCTTGTGTTTATGTGTAAATGCAAATAAATACTGACTGTCGGGATCCAGGGGGACACTGAAAAATGCATTTACCAAGTCAATAACAGTAAATACCTTAGAGGAAGGTGGTATCTGTGCCAAGAAGGTGTGTGGGTTGGGAACATTAGGGACAATGAGTTCAGTTACAGCATTAATTGCCCTCAAATCATGTACCATATGGTAGACCACAGGTTTCCCTTTCTCTTGATTTTTCTTAATTGGGTACAATGGTGTGTTACAAGGGGAGATGGTCTGGACAATTACCCCTGCCTGCAGTAATTCTTGCACAGATTGGGAAATCACATCTTCCTGTGCTGGGTTTAGGGGATATTGTTTTTAATAGGGAAGGGTGGCTCCAGGCAGGAGATTCACATTGACTGGGGGCAGAGAGAGTCTGACTGTATCTGTCTTCCCTGTAGCCCATAGAGAACCGAGGACAAGTCAATGGCAGGTTCTGGCACATGGCTGGGCATAGTGAGAGTTGCCAGAACATTTGAAAGGGATATCATTTTTTTGTCCTCTAAAGGCACAGACAATGTTACTTTTCCAGTGGGGCTATACTGGATATTTGCATTAAGGGCAGACATTATATCACTGCCTAATAGATTAGCAGGGTCATGAGGGCTGACACGTAGCCTTGTTACAAGGGCAGTAGAGTCATGTAGCTTCAATCTCAGTTTGTGCTTAAGGATCCCCTCCACCCTTACACATGATAATACTTCATCAGACTTCTCATACGGGAACACATTTTTCCTGCAACATAGATCTGGCTGCCCCAGTGTCGGAGCAGAAAAGGGACTATTCAGTCCCTGGGCAATGTAACATTGATAATGGGTGAGGGTCCAGCTATATCAGTGATATTTATAGCATGTATGGACACTGGGTTGCCAATTTCCTATTGGGGGAGTGGTAGAGGTGGTTGGTTGTCATGGGAGTTATCATTTGAAGCCTGGGGGTTTCTATTTTTAGGAGGACACCTGCAGTTACGTTTAATGTGTGCTTTCCTGCCACAATTCCAGCAGTCTACCTGCCTTCTGTCTCCACCAGCTCTAGGGACAGATCCCATTAGAGGTGTGCTCCTCTTTCTAGTATTTAGATTGGCTTCCACTCCCATAGCCACCTTTACCTGATCACCATAGGTTAAACTTTAGTCCTTATGGGTATGTGGAGACCATCCATGAAGCAGTTAATAAGCAGTTGGGTGGAAGTGGTTACAATATCTGTGTAACCCAATGCCTCCCAAGCCATCTGTAGTCTGGTGAAGAATGTTTCATCTTTCCCTTGTACTTTTATTTCTCATTTATGGGCTAGTTCCTCTGTCTTTACTTTAGCCTTTTCTCTCATTGCAGTGACATAACATACTCCAGATGCAGACTTGGTTCTAAACCATTCATCTGTTTGCATGTTGCTTCTTCTGAGGCTATCTTCATGGGAATCAGTATATTTAGCAATTATTCGCTTTTAGGGCGACAATCTGTTTTAAATCCATCCAAGTACACTGGTAAGTAGCTTGAATGGTGGATAGAGACTGGACTAGAGCTAAGGGGACCTTTTGAACATCTGTCAGCTGCTGTATTAATGCCAGTTGTTCACTGGGCTTATATTCTTCCCAGTATTGGATACCTGAGCTCAGCTGTCTCTTCTCATGGTATACGTTCTCAACTTTGGGTATCATGGGAGTAGTAAATTGTGGAGCTAATGGCCCCACTGAGGTGTCTATGGGGGCAACTAGGGGTTCCCTTAAGTCTGGTGGACTACCCTCCTCTAATGCACCCATAGGTCTTGCTGGGGAACCATATGAAGTCCCAATGCGTAATATTACTGGAAAGAGAGGTTTCGATTTCTGTAAAAGGGAAATCGCCTGGTCTTTAGAGACCAAAGGAGTCCCTGCATTATCCTGGTAAAGGGGTGGGTTTACAAGATTTTTCTCAGGATCTTGCCTACCCTCGGACCCTAGAAGTCCAAAACATTGATAATATGGTACACCTTTTCTGGTGGTTTCTCTACAACCACATTTAGTTAATTCAACTGCAGTATCATGCCATTTTTAGGTGACTTTTACTAAGTCATTATCTTCTAACCAACCTCTGTAATTTTCCATAAATTCCCTCCTTATATGCGGGTCTAGAGTGCCCTCTGAGGGCAAGCCAGCTTTCTTAAGTAACCTCTTAATATCCTTAATTGCTCCTTGTCCTTTGTGATGCTTGACAATTGTAAAAGCTGTAAATCCCCATTGAGTGCTTTGAGAGCTACCCATCTTAAAACTGTAAGGGTTAATTACTTCCTCACACAAGACAAACTGTACAAAAACAGTGTATAAGACACTTAGGACCACTGCAGTGGAATTTTAACAGTCTTGTATTCAGTAGATATGCCCTTGGAGGATTCTAACTCAAATTATAAAACAAATGACAAGGCAAACAATAAAAATAACTTAAAACCCACAGATATATTCCACTATCTCAAGATTCCTTTCACAAGACATAACACAACATCCACTTGAATATAACCATAATACCACAGATCAGACTTTTTAAAAAATCCTTACCCACCCGGACAGGGGTCTCAATGAGCTCCAGAGAGTGAAAATCAATTATAGGTAGAAAAAAGCTTTTTCTTACCTGCTGCAGCTGATTAACTGTCTGGGCTCCGAGCCAACCCTTCTGGGTCCAGATGGACTGGATTAGTCTGATCCCGTGTTTTGGCACCAAATTGATATAGATCCAAATATTGATCTTTGTTATATTTAGAGGAAGCCCACATTTGTTATTACAAGTGCTCTTGGAGGAGCGTGAATTAGACACCAGACACCTGTTGCTATTCAAAATAAGCCTCTGACCTTTGTCAGTTGTGTTTTTATACATTAAAAAGTAAGTGCTTATGGGCAAATACTCATTGGACAGTAGTAGGAAGGGAGTGGAAGGGTGAAATGAGTACAGATAAGACATAGGGATGAACGTCATGTACATATAACAAATAAGTTCAGAGAAAGAGAAATAACAGAATGATTTGAGAAGAGACAGCTCAGGTGGGGGCTATCTGCTCCCGGAACTAGACATATATGGTCTTAAGTGTCGTTTTAAGCATCAAGCATTTCCTGATTCCAAGTTAGCCAATTTTAATATAGGATATCTAATATGACACCTATAAGCTTGAACCTTGGAATAAAAGGAAATTCTATCACAATTATTAGTACCAGGAATTCGATCCATTGAGAAAGTGTCATAATGGATTTTTCTCAATTGATAAGGAAACCCAGGTTTGTAACAACATCAGAGTCCATGTCAGGTGTGTGTGGAGAAGGTTGGATAACTAAGCTATGGTGAGTATATCGTCCAGATAGATGATTAGCCGAATGCCTCGTCTCCTTAACAGAGCAACCACATGTTTCATGATCTTGTAAAAGGGCTGATGATAGGCCCAACTTGAGTCACCTGAACCTCCATTTCTGTCCTTGCCACATGAACTGGAGAAAATTTTGATGTTGCTCTGCTATAGGGAGCGTGAGATACGCTTACTGCTAGATTAATTTGGCCATCCAGTCTGTAGCAGGACAGCTAGTAACCCGACCGGTTACCCCCACTAGTTCCCTTCCTTCAGCCGATCAGGAACTCTTACAGTGTTAGGGGACTTGGCTCCATGCGCTCCCAGGGGTGGATGGCACTCAGTCCTGGAAGCTCTTAGTCCTTACAAAGACTTTCCCTATTGCATCCCCTGTAAACTGGAACAGCAGACACAGGTTAAATCTTCCCTCCCTCCAGTAACCAGACGAAACACAGTTTTGGAGGTAAAAACACTCTGTGCGCAAGAGCTGTGTGTTCCAAATAAAGATTGTCTCAATTCAGTTCAACACAATCCCAGGCAGGAGGGGGTTGGGTTACAGATCGCAATCTCACACTCTGGGAGATACCAACAGTACACAGGGACACATATTAAAACATATTCCATACGGGGGGTAACCTTTGGGGCTTGGCGCCCTGGAAAGGGAAGGGGTTACATTGTTAGGTAGCCCCGGGTCCCCACTAGGATCCCTGCAAATAGCGTGGCTAATGGATGCACAGAGCCTGAGAAATGATCGTCTAAAGTCCGGGGGCTCGTGGCTCTGCACATCACCGAAAGTAGTTCCATGAAGTTGCTGGTTTAGTTTGGCGAATTCAAACTTCGCGCCCAAACCAAGCAACAACCAATCAGCTGAAAGGTGCAAAACCAAATCGCGCCAATCAGCTCACAGGGAGGAGAGGGGTTTTGCCACCCAATCAGAAGAAAGGGCGTTAAACCCTGTTTGAAAGAGTGCTCCATCTCTGATTTGTCTTCCGCGCCCCGCAGCGACCAATTAGCACCCAGTGTTTGTGCTGACCAATCAGGAGAATGGTGCGAACCTAGTGTGAATGGTGCGCCCTCTCCCATTGGTCCACATGAACTTCCATGCGGCCAGCAGGACTCTCCAGAGATTCCCTGCTGGCGCGCGTCCCTCTCTCTGGTGAATATGCCCACGTAGGTATCCACCGGAGAGAGTGCTCTTTTGGGTAGCTACGAATCTAGCCCCGTAGCTCCCGGGCAGGGGGAAACAGTGGCCATAGCTCCGTTGGGAGTGGGTAGGGCGATCCCCGACATGGGGACCCGGGACAGTGTGCATATGCCGCTTTGGGATACGAATGCTGCCCCTTGTTGGAGTTCGGTTATACGAACCAGCGGCAACCCAAGGGAACTTTCTAATCAGACATTCTAAATGAGGTGTCGGGTGGTCCCCGTTCGGGAGCCGAACAGAACCATTCGTATGAGCTCTCCCGAACTTGGAGCAGGTAAAACACACGAATACAACACAATCACATATAGATACATGGGAAAACACCAATTACAAGGGAAAATAGGGAGAATAAACATTGAGAACACAAAATACAAGGCCAAAACATGATTATTCAATGGGCATGGCACTTAGTGGCGGTAGCCCGCTACACAGTCTGTTGGTTTAAGTCGCATACATAATGCACGCCTTCATTTTGAAATGGGGGTAGGACACATAACGGTTCAATTGCTTTAAATTTAGGACTGGTCTCACCCCTCTGCATTTTTTGGGTACCAGGAAGAGATTGCTGACATAACCCGGGTATGGGTCGGAATCTCTATGATGGCTTGTTTGGGCATTAATTCTTGAATTTCCTTGGATACAAGGAGAGTATCTTGATTGGAAAAAACAATCTCTCTGGGAGGGGAGATTTGGACCAGGCGGGACACAAAATTTATGCAATAACCTGTCACAGCTTGAAGGACTCAAGCATCTGATGTCAGATGCGACCACACATAAGAAAAAATTATGAGTCTGCCCTCCACAACCGAAGGGAAGAAAGGGGAGAGTAAACACTTACCATAAGGTCATTGTCCAGAAGGAGCTCCTCGAATGCCCCAGGGTCTGCCTCTTTCTGGGAAGAATGCTGGTGCTGTTCTTTGCACCTGAAAGCCAGCACATCCCGAATAGGATTGTTGGTTTTGTCTGTATGAACTTCTCTGTATATGTCCAAAAAAAAGATAATAAATAATATATACCTATAGACCACCCAAGTGCAGCAATATATATTAAAATAAAGGTAATTACTTCCCTTATATTTTAGGTCATAACAAAGGATTACTCAAAATCCTCAAATACAAATATAAAATACAAGATACACCTAAAATGAAAACAGAGGCAAAGAAAAATTCATAGGGCAACACCATACAACAAGAAATGGGCCCCTAATGATAGTAATGCACTCACAAGATGTACGAGTTTTTCAAGCCCATCAATGTCTCTTTAAATATTCGGCTGTAGACATTCTCAATGTCCAAAAAACTGAACAAAGTACAGCAATACTTTAAAATGTAAAATGACACACTTTAATTGAATTCACTTACAAGAAGTAAAAAATGAAAACGCCCATCAATAGATCTTTGTATCCCTCTGTCCCAGATGGTATATGGGTGTGGTAGAAAACAGGAATTACAGGCAACAATAAAAGAGTTCAACGCGTTTCGTCTACTTACAATGTAGACTTCCTCAGGAGAAAACAAATCATAAAATCAAAAAATCAAATATAACAACAATTAATCAGATATTACAATGTGTTCAATGTCCACAATTCCTTTTAAATGTCCCTCTAGTCGTATTTCCGATCTATTCCGCCAATCCATCACGCTGGAATCACCTGTCCTTGATCATTCATTTATTCATGTCCATGTATGGACTTCCGCTAGGTCTTCGTGGAATGCATATGCGTTCCACCTGTCGTCGGCCCAAGAGGACGTCATCAGTCTGTGTTTGGAACGCACGTGCATTCCACTTCACCAGCTCCGTCGACCGGCATAAGATAAATAATCAGAGGCAATATGGACATTGACAGAATAACTTGATATACTAAAATAAATCCACTTAGTGAATGTTGATAGTAATAATCTACTCTGTTAAAATCATATCAGAAAAGAAACAGTAAAAGAGAAAGGATGAACGTTATATGTAAAGAGAAAGAACAGACAACTATTCTCCTTGGACGCCTCTAATAAAAGGGAGTGGTTCTGGAAACTCTGAACTTGTAAAATGGAATAAAATAATAATAATGAAATACTAAAACCAAAAAATATAGATCTAAAAATGTAAAAAATGAAAAATATAAAATAATAAAATAAAAATAAAATGTTTAAATAAAATTGAAAATAATGAAAAATAAATATAAAAATAAAAAATAAAAATAAAAATGAAAATGAAATAAAAATGGAAAATAAATAAAAAATAAAATAAAAAATAATAAATAATAAAAATACAAAATAAAAATAAGAAAAAGAAAAAAATAAATAAAAATAAATATGAATATAAATAAAAATAAAATAAAATTGTAAAATGAGAATCAAAGAAAGCAAATTAAATCAAAATCCACATTCAACCCAAATGGTTGCAGGGTTTTAAGCTTGTGGATCCAGAATCCCTCCCTTTGTCTAAGTTTCATAACAATATCTCCTCCCCTTACACCCAGTGATATTTGTTCAATCACAACCCACGAAAAACTATGAGTATTAAAAAGTGGACACCTGTTGCAATGAACTGGAACAGAATGATTTAGCATCCCTTTATTGATGTTATTCTTGTGCTCTAAAAAACGAGTTTTAGCTTTTCTCACTGTCCTCCCAACATACTGTGCACCGCATCCACATGAGAGGAGGTACACAACATGTGTGGAGGAACAAGTAACTCGTCCCTGAATTTAGAATGTCTCTCTAGTAGTGAAACTGGAAAAGGAATATGTGTGGGACGGCTGCCCCCTACATGCTTTACATATTCCACAAGTGTGGAATCACTTTGGATTTTTAGTCTTAAATTTGGGTCTTTCTCTGAAAAAGACTCGGTGCGAGAAAACTGGAGAGAGTCCTTCCTTTTCTATAAATTATTTTAGGATGTTCTGGAAGTTGGGGACCTATATATTCATCATGTTTAAGTATATTCCAATGTTTTCTAAATATTTTGTTTATAGCTAAAGTTTTAGAATTATATTGAGTATTAAATGAAAATTCGAATGATCTATCTGAATTAATAGTAGGTTTAACTTTATCCACCAAAAGGTCTCCCCTTTTAATCTTTCCAATTCTTTTAACCTCGACATCTAATAACTCTCTTTTATATCCCTTCTCCACAAATTTTTTAGTTAAGCTTTCAGCTTGTTCTATATAAGTATTTATATTAGAACTATTGCGTATGAGTCGGGTGTACTGACTGTTGGGAACTCCTGCTAACCATCTCGGATGATGTCCACTTTTTGATTTGATGAAACTATTAGTATCAGTGGGTTTAAAATATGTTTTAGTCAAAATTTGAGAGTCTTCAATAAAGATCGTCAGATCTAAAAAATCTATAGAAATAGAACTAAAGACTGGAGTGAAAATTAAGGAGAGGGTATTATCATTAAGATACTGGAAGAAGTCTAATAATTGTTCTTCAGACCCCTTCCATATAACAAGGATGTCGTCTATATAACAACGCCAGAGCACCAGGTTTGCCCCATATGGATTATTCCAAAAATCCATAAAAATGTTGGAATAACTAGGGGCAAACCTAGTGCCCATGGCAGTTCCCTTGATCTGTAGGAAGTACTCATCACTGAACATGAAGAAATTGTGGGTAAGTATAAATTTAATAGCTTCAAGTAGGAACCCTGCTAATTTTTTGTTCAAGGATACGTCTTTGTTCAAATTGTCTTTAACGGCTTGTATGCCTAGTTGGTGATCGATCACCGTATACAGGGATCCTACATCTAAAGATGCCCACATATAATCATCATGCCATTCTATAGAGTGCAACTCCTGCAGAAGATGTTTCTTCAGGTATCTTTTAAATAAGATTGGGCCGATTGAGCGTATTTTTGCAAAGAGTAAATAATAAACTGGGATAAGCTGGAGGTAAGTGAGTTGATTCCACTTATAATTGGTCTGCCTGGTGGATTTACTTTGCACTTGTGTACTTTAGGCAAAAAATAAAACGTCGGAATCCTGGGATTCTCCTGATAAAGAAAATGGTAAATCCCAGTATCTATAACCTCCTGTTTGACTGCTTCCTCCAATAAAGTCTTCAATTGATATTTGAAGGCTTCATTGGGATTTCTTGGGAGTCTAATGTATGTATTAGTATCCCCTAATAATCTATATGATTCCTCCAAATAAAATTCTGCAGTCATCACAACAATCCCGCCCCCCCTTTGTCAGCATTCTTAATAACAATATCATCCCTTTTCTTTAGTGCATTAGGAGTCTGCATCTCTTGTTTAGACATATTATTACAGTATTACTTTTTGTAAGTTATATTTTCAAGATCTGACATCACCATCCTATTAAAGGTCTCTATTTGTCCTCCTTTATCATAAGGGCAGAAGGTAGAACAAGGTTTACATTTTTTGAAAGGATCCTGGTCGAACATAAAGTTACGATCCTTTCTTAAAGGCTCTTCCAGTTGTTTTTTAGTGAAGAACCTTTTAAGACTTAACTTTATAATAAATTTCTGCATGTCAATATAAATTTTAAAGGAGTTTGGAGGGACATTAGGGGTATATTTTAAACCCTTCTGTAGGATAAGACATTCTTCCCTAGTAAGATGTAAATCAGATATATTAAAAATCCCCATTGATTCCTCTTCCTTACATAAATTTAATGAAGATTCTCTCCTTCTAAACTCAATCTTCTCCTCTTGGTTAGAGTATTTCATTCTCTGAGGGGAGCAAAACGATTGGTGAGATCTATTTTGGGGACCCTCGGCGAAAAATATTGGGTGATTTCTTTTTTCCTCACCATTAGGTCTTGCTCCTTCTCTAAAAAAATCTCTACTGGTATGTGCATGGGGAGATGGAGATCTGTCGGTCCTAACTGAATTATATGGCATGGATTTTCTTTTAGGTAAACCATTTTGAGCAGAACTGTTTCTTTCTGTTAATCTTGGAGATTGAGATCTAAATTGCTAATTTTTCCTTCTGGGAGGAAGAGATCTGTGGTTATAATTATGATTTTAATTAGATCTTCTCTGTTTATAATCAACAAAATTTGGTTGAATGCTGCGCCTATCTTTAAATTCTCGATTCCTATTCACATTTTTAATGGAAAAAAATTGGTTCTCTTTATCTTTTTTATCTTTTTTATATTTATTGTTTTTTGTTTCTGCGATTTTTTCGTCCATTTTGTGGACTCTCTCACATACAATTTTTTCTTTCTGTGTGTAGTCTAAACTTTTTTTTATCAAATTTATTATCGTTCTTCAGGTTTTCTAATTCCTGTGTCACATTTTTTAAATTTTCTTTTTCAAAATCCACAATAATCTCCATTAAAGTTGTTGCACATGTTTCTAGAGCTGAATCCCATCTATCTGCATAGCGGAAATTTCCTAATCCGTTATCCGGATTTTTTGACAGTCTTAAACCTCTAGAATGAGGCCCTCTTTTATATAACTCTCTAAAAATGAGATTTCCCACCATTTTTTAGTTTCTTTTAAAGATAACCTCTCAAGTTTTTTTTTAAAAATCATCGATTTTGAAATTGTGGTCATGGGGATTGTCATTATTTTCAGTGAAAAGGTCAGAAGAACAATTATTAGACTTCTTCCGGTATCTTAATGCTAATACCCTCTCCTTAGTTTTCACTCCAGTCTTTAGTTCTATTTCTATAGATTTTTTAGATCTGACGATCTTTATTGAAGACTCTCAAATTTTGACTTAAACATATTTTAAACCCACTGATACTTATAGTTTCATCGAATCAAAAAGTGGACATCATCCGAGATGGTTAGCAGGAGTTCCCAAAAACCAGTACACCCAACTCAGACGCAATTGTTCTAATATAAATACTTATATAGAACAAGCTGAAAGCTTAACTAGAAAAATTGTGGAGAAGGAATATAAAAGAGAGTTATTAGATGTCGAGGTTAAAAGAATTGGAAAAATTAAAAGGAGAGACCTTTTGATGGATAAAGTTAAACCTACTTGAATTTTCATTTAATACTCAATATAATTCTAAAACATTTGTTATAAACAAAATATTTAGAAAACATTGGCATATACTTAAACATGATGAATATATAGGTCTCCAACTTCCAGAACATCCTAAAATAATTTATAGAAAAGGAAGGACTCTCTCCAGTTTTCTAGCACCAAGTCTTTTTCAGAGAAAGACCCAAATTAAGACTAAAAATCCTAAAGGATTCCACACTTGTGGAATATGTAAAGCATGTAGGGGGCAGCCGTCCCACACATATTCCTTTTCCAGTTTCACTACTAGAGAGACATTCCAAATTCAGGGACGAGTTACTTGTTCCTCCACACATGTTGTGTACCTCCTCTTATGTGGATGCGGCACACAGTATGTTGGGAGGACAGTGAGAAAAGCTAAAACTCGTTTTTTAGTGCACAAGAATAACATCAATAAAGGGATGCTAAATCATTCTGTTCCGGTTCATTGCAACCGGTGTCCACTTTTTTTGTGATTGAACAAATATCACTGAGTGTAAGGGGAGAAGATATTGTTATGAAACTTAGACAAAGGGAGGGATTCTGGATCCACAAACTTAAAACCCTGCAACCATTTGGGTTAAATGTGGATTTTGATTTAATTTGCTTTCTTTGATTCTCATTTTACAATTTTCTTTTATTTTTATTTATATTCATATTTATTTTTATTTATTTTTTCTTAGTTTTATTTTATATTTTTATTTTTTATTTTTTTTTTATTTTCCATTTTTATTTTTATTTTTATTTTTTTTTCATTATTTTCAATTTTATTTAAACATTTTATTTTATTTTATTATTTGATATTTTTCATTTTTTCATTTTTTCCATTTTTAGATCTATATTTTTTGGTTTTAGTATTTCATTATTATTATTTTTTCCATTTTGCAAGTTTGGAGTTTCCAGAACCACTCCCTTTTATTAGAGGCGTCCAAGGAGAATAGTTGTCTGTTCTTTCTCTTTACATATAACGTTCATCCTTTCTCTTTTACTGTTTCTTTTCTGATATGATTTTAATAGAGTAGATTATTACTATTAACATTCACTAAGTGGATTTATTTTAGTATATCAAGTTATTCTGACAATGTCCTTTATGCCTCTGATTATTTATCTTATGCCGGTCGAAGGAGCTGGTGAAGTGGAACGCACGTGCGTTCCAAACGCAGACTGATGATGTCCTCTTGGGCTGACGACAGGTGGAATGCGTATGCGTTCCATGAAGACCTAGCAGTAGTACATTGTCATGCAGTATCTCTTCTGGGTTCGGCATTCCGCTATGCGGAGCCGGCCCCGCCCCCTTCTGACGCGGCTCTCTGACACTACTTAGAGAGACCGCGCCAGAGAGAGGGGGCTTGGTGATTGTGGGACCTACTTCCGGGTATAGACGCCAGCTCCACAAGCTTCTCTCACAAGCCTTCCTAAACCTTTGAAGATAGAAGGATTATGCTTCATCCGATAGAGGATTACTGGAGAACGGACACTTTACCATTTAACAAGTATACTCTAATACTGATCTCTTGGAGGACAACTCACATTAATCTTAAGTATAACTTCCAATTTATTATCTGGAATCTCAGTTATTAATGAACTGTTTCTTGCTTGCTCAAATCCTCTCTGCTGCATACACACTAATTATATTCAGGATAACTCCCATCAAGCTTAACCACTAAGAACTGTTTCTTGCTTTGCAAATATTCTCTGCTACCTGCATACTATTTCTATTGAAGATTATTCCTATCAAACTAAAGAATATTATTCAATACATCTCTGAGGAAATACTTATTAATGGACTTTGTATTGTTTGCTATAACCAGCAATTTCTTCTTATTGAATTATTACCTATATGCTTTTCACTTAAGTTTATCACAATCATTAAAACTTCGTTTGATTCTCTAATTGCCAGCAATCCTCTCTTTTCTTAAAGCTACAGTATTGATAATTTAAAGATTCTCCGGTTCTTCACTATTGTAATTAATGAGTTCTACAAGCTGCAGTTGAGTTCCAATTCTAAAAACCCAAGTAGCATAACATCCATATATGGACATAAATAAATGAATGATCAAGGACAGGTGATTCCAGCGCCACGGATTGGCAGAATAGATCGGAAATACGACGAGAGGGACATTTAAAAGGAATTGTGGACATTGAACATATTGTAATATCTGATTCATTGATGTTATATTTGATTTTTTGATTTGTTTACTCCTGAGGAAGTCTACATTGTAAGTAGACGAAACGCGTTGAGCTCTTTTATTGTTGCCTGTAATTTCTGTTTTCTACCTCACCTTTATACCATCTGGGACAGAGGGATACAGAGATCTATTGATGGGCGTTTTCATTTTTTACTTCTTGTAAGTGAATTCAATTAAAGTGTGTCATTTTACATTTTAAAGCATTGCTGTACTATGTTCAGTTTTTTTCTTTTGGCATGCATCCTTGGATATTGAGAATGTCTACAGCCGAATAGTTAAAGAGACATTGATGGGCTTGAAAAACTCGTACATCTTGTGAGTGCATTACTATCATTAGGGGCCCATTTATTGTTGTATGGTGTTGCCCTATGAATTTTTCTTTGCCTCTGTTTTCATTTTAGGTGTATCTTGTATTTTATATCTGTATATGTCCGGACACATGGCTCCTTCCTCTTCTGGCCCTGGCAATAAGTTTTTGCTGCAATTTTTTGCGCATGTTGCTTTGGGCTTTATCCAAAGCAGCAAAGGTATGCACAAAAGACCACAATTCCTTTACAAAGGAGTCACCTGGCTCCTTAATAGCTAGCTTAACTAGCTTTGGCTCGATTTTTAGCAAGAGGGACTTGCGGCGCTCGGTAACCTGAGCTGTGTTTACATTGCCCACTAGTCAAATAATTCTTTGGATTTAACCATGAATGGTATCCTGATCCAAATCCCTGTCGTCTTTGACCGCATCAAAGATTTTTGCCACAGGGCCCAAAATGTCCAAGTCCTTGTCTTGACAGTTAGTTAGAGAAAAATCTAGACCCCTTCTGGGTTTCCACCCAGTTTTGCCTAAAAAATTGGGCAATATTAGGGTCAACAATAGGCATTTTACACGCATCTTTTTGCCTAGCTAGTGGTTCTTTTGCGCGGAGGTGGCCATCTATGAGAGCAGGTAGACTGTCAGTCAATTTAGTTTTGGAGGCATGTTTGTTCTTGGCCGTAGCTTTTCGGCCTCGAGAGACCTGTGTCGGAGTAGATGCAGACAACATAAGAGGGCCTGGGTAATAATATGTGACAGAGAAGTCGACATAGCGCCCATGGAAGAAACCATAGCCTGCGTAATGGATCTAGACACTGAGGCATCAAAGAGCGCCTGCATATCTGCAGATGCAGAGAAATCAGGGAAGAGAGTCCCTTCCTCAGGATTATCATGGTGAATCTGAGGGTTTGCATGAGACCCAGAGGGCAAGGGCTAATCCCCGTCAGACTGCATAATTAATAAGATTAATGCAGTGGTAATAGGCAACTAAATAAGCTAAACTAACCTAGCAGGGGAAGAAAATCTGAAAATAAACTGGAAATAAACTCACAATTTCCAAAAAACAATGCAGAGAGAGTAAAGAGATGTCCGTTCACCAAAAACTACTAAACCCCAACAAGGTTAGACAGGAAGGGGCAAGGCTATCAGGGAAAAGCGCGCAAACTGTGAAATTTCACGAAATTAAGGTTTGTTTGCGTTAAAAACCTATTAGATTAATGTAAAAGTAAAACTGTCCTAAACATCCAATAACCTGCTCACATTTTATTACTTTACAAAGATTTGTATCGTCTGCAAACACTGAAACATGGCTTTCAATGCCTATTTCAAGATAATTTATAAATATGTTAAATAGAAGTGGTCCCAAAACAGAACCCTGAGGGACACCACTTACTAATTTTGTCCAGCCTGAAAATTGACCATTAATGACAACATGTTGTACTCTATCCTTAAGCCAATGTTCTACCCAAGAACAAGAATAATCATCAGAATAATATGCAAATGTTATGATCATAACTTACTGTATTTCAATGTCCCTCACTGAATTCTCGAATACAAAGAAGCACAAGATATGCCTATAATTGTGTAGATCCTTGAAGACATATATTAGTCATGTGATAATACTTGATATTACCCAATACTGTACTGTTTACGTTTCAATAGTTGTAATTCAATACTCCTTGAATGCTATAACTGTTTGTAATCTACGCAAATGCAAAATAAAAAATTAGAAAAATAAATTTTTTAATTATTCTTGAACCATTGTACAGGTTATATAAACATAGCACTACTAAGGGCAGAATTACGATGGATCTATCAGTTCAGGACTCTATGTCCTAAAGGATTGAATAAAGAGTTCAATTTTACTCCTTTTATCCATTCCTGATATATAGCTGCCTGATCATTTTCAATTTAGCATTGTGGGTCTGCTTCAATTTCCTTTAATGGATAGCGACCCTGTTAAATCATTCAGTATGTTTATCACATGGCCAAGATATATAGTTATTTTATAACTTTACATTTGATATGTAGCGGTGAAAATGGAAAAGATGGCATTTACATCTACAAATAGACTTGTATAAAGGTCTGTTAAATCAACTTTTTTCATGATTACAAGATGCTGAACAACAGAGAACCTCCTATTTGGCTAATTTATGTTCATGGAAAGAGCCATTTAACTTAGTCTTCCTACAATTATTTATTATTTTCTCAGGATCCCTCGTAAGGTATATTTATATGTTAACATTATCTTTTTGCTTGTTCATCTATTATCTATTTGCCAATATTCCCCCATATTAAATGAATATTAATTTACTATCAGATACACAACATCAGATTAGGCAGGTTTATATACATGTAAGCCCATTGTTATTATTTATTGCAGGAATTTTATCTGCTCACGGACTACCTACAGATGCTTAACGATCAAAACAGTCTGGATACATCCACGGTGCATAATTATAAAGGAGAATATATTTATACTCAATAGGTCTTTTATCACTTTGGATATCATTTTTAACATAGAATCATAGGTCTTTCCATGCACCTCTTATGCTAAAATGTAATTATGTTCACTTTTTCATGATATGTATCAATTATTATAAAGTTGGTTCACCATTATGCTCAGCGCATAACCACTTACAAATAATTGATTCCATACTTATGATTACCCATTTGAACATCAGACAAAATAGGAGGTTTACACATATACTTTTTCTTACTTGGGATCTAATTATTAAGAGGGCTAACATCCCTTTATAGCACACAATGGGTTAACAACTCACTTTCCACGTGATATCTGCCCTCGTGTTCGGTTGGTAGAAACACTACCCAACCGGAAACGAACGCGTGAGATTTAAACCTCTGATACCAAGGATTCCTTTCCCCTGGAAGAGTGTCAGGATTACAGAATGATCAAGCACGTAGAACTGTGTAACACAGAGGACTGATGGGTAATGTATACCACACCTTACAATGGCTGGACTAACGTACCAAAGAATAGTCAGGAATAGCCGAGATCAAGGGAAACAGAAAGAAACAGAACGATAAGGAAAAGGCAGGAGTCAGGGATGCCAGAAAACAGGGAAATCAAAAACAATGCCAAAGTCAAATAACCAGAATAACCAGAATCAATAACACGCTCTCAGACAACCACAAGGGAAACCACGACAGGGCACTGAGCAGGATGAGAACTGGGCCTAAATACCCCTCCTCTAGGTCTGATAGGCTGTAACCGGCCTTTGACCCCAAAGGCAGTTACCAGATCTCATTTGCATAATTGCTGCTCAGCATTAACCCTTCTGTGGATTTGGTTGTTGCTCGGCACAACTTTTGGACAGTAAATGTCATTAAACACATTTTTGTAAGCAGATGAATACGTGACAAAGAGCCATTCATTAGCGAAACATGCATCAGGACAGTTGTGCTTATGGTCGGCTTTCAGATAAGGGATGATGCTGCAGCAACACTTGATTTATTAGACAGCCACCACGTAGCGATTATCTGCCAGTAACTATTGGTTTTATCTCCTCTGTCTATTTTTTCTATTTATTAGGTAGCATCTACAGATATTCTCCTCTATTTCGGAGGGAAGGAGGGTTTAGACTTTTTAAAGAGGTGCCCATGAAGGCACATTAGGAGCAATTTATAGTCCCCCCTCCTCCATTTTTCTTTCCCCAACTTTTACTGTAGTATCTCTAATACTTGTGACAAACTCCCCTCTCCAAGTGAGTTTGCCACAAGCTCCTGGAGGAGCCTGCTTGCCAGCCTCCTGCCCACAGACTATGGGCCCTGCAGGGAAACCTGTAAAAGACTACTAAACTTGATTGATTAGCACTGATTTCTGGAACTCTTTTGGGAATAGGACCATGTGCAAGGTCGGTCAAAACTATGACTTCCAGGAAATTCCTGAACCCCTGAACCGATCTTGGTGATTTTTGGATATGTTGTTCACCCAAATCAGGGCTACCAGGGGATTTTATTGGGTTTTAAAGTGTTTTTAAGGTACTTTTTGGGGTTTCATAAAATTGTATGTTTTTCTGTGCTTGGAGATAATTGGGTTAGACTAGTCAGGGCCAGATGAACAGCCCAGTGGGCCTGGTGCTGACAATTATGACGGGCCTAATTAAAGAATCATATCGACCAAAAACACTAAAACACTCCCAAGCGTCATGTATCTGATGGAGATGGTGCTGGAGAGAAAGAAATCAGCAGCTATAAGAAAACACATACCCTATGCTAATCTCCCTCTAACTTATGTTTTCATCTTTCAAGTAAATCCATAACCCCTAACAGCAGTGTCCAGACAAGCAGGAAGTCAATGGGCACGGTAAAAGGCTGTGCCACGGACACAAATCACGTAACCTGCCAAAAGGGGCAAACATGCCCAAAAAGAGGACATGTCTGCCCAAAGAATTTGAAGGCCAGCCTGGCATGAATGCATGTCAGACTGCCTGCCAATCATGCAGCTGGCCAACTAAGGGCATACTATGCAGACAGCACCCTGAGCTTGGCATAAATGCATCTAATGATGCGCTTGCTCAACGCTTTCTAAAGGACTGTCCCCTAGCACTCACTGGTCCACTTGTCTCCTTACCTTCTTACTAGCAGGCAGACGCTCCTGGTATATAGTCTGGGACAGAGAAAAGGTGTATGTTGTGAGTGTAGAAGAAAGGGAACATGCCACAGTGTTAGAGAGACCAAAGTCAGTATTACCTTAAAGAATCACTATAGGGTCAGGAACACAAACATTAATTCCTGACCCTATAGTGTTAACACCACCATCTAACCCCCCTGGGCCCCTCATGCCTCCATAAATATAGTAAAAATCTTACTGAATTCAAGCCTTAAGCTGTAACTCTGCATGCTGTTAGACTCAGAAAAACAAGCAGTCTGCTGACATCATTAGAAGTGGTGGCCTGATCCAATCACAGTGCTTCCCCATAGGATTGGCTGAGACTGACAAAACGGCAGATCAGGGGCAGAGCCAGCATGATTCAAACACAGCCCTGGCCAATCAGCATCTCCTCATAGAGATGAATTGAATAAATGAATCTCTATGAGGAAAGTTCAGTGTCTGCATGCAGAGGGCAGAGATACTGAATGTTTGGATGCATTTTAGGCAGCCATGACCCAGGAAGGATCTCTAACAGCCATCCAAGGAGTGGCCAGTGAAGTTATCACTAGGCTGTAATGTAAAGACTGCATTTTCTCTGAAAAAGACAGTGTTTACAGCAAAAAGCCTGAATGTAATGATTTTACTAACCAGAACAAATTCAATAAGCTGTAGTTGTTCTTGTGACTATAGTGTCCCTTTAACTATATTCATTGTCAGCCAGTCCACACAAGTTTTGTTCCCATACATCCCTCTTAAGTTTCCATACTTAAGTAAGAGTATGTGAAAAGTAGTTAGGGTTGCCACCTTTCTTGGAAAAACATACCGGCCTTACTTATTTGCATAATTAAATATGTATGGGTGACATCACATGATGTAAATCACAAGGAGTGACATAAGAGAAAATGCTGTAAAATCACCAAAAAACTACTTAGTTTGATTATGCTGTATAGATAGATTCCTCCCAGTGCCCCCATGTTTCCCAGTGCCCCCATGTGTCGATTACTCCAGGTCTCAGCGTTCCTATGTGTCGATTACTCCAGTGTCTCAGTGCCTCATGTCTCCCAGTGTCCCCTAGTGTCGTGTCCCCAGGTCTCCTAGTGACCCTATGTATCACAGTGTCCCTATGTATCACAGTGTCTCAATGCCCCATGTCTCCTCCAGTATTCCCATGTGTCTATGTCCCCATGTATGTGTCACTAGGACACTAGGAAGACAGGGAGACCTGGGGACATGGGGAGACCTAGGGACACAGAGACACCAGTGACACTGGGAAACTAGGGGACAATGGCTCGGACACATGGGGCCACTGGGAAAATAGGGGACACTTGAAGACATGGGGACACAGACACTAGAGACACTGGCTGGGGGACATGGGGACATTGAGACATGGGGGCGCTGGGAGACATGGGGACACTGAGACACCACGGCCACAGACACTAGGGACACTAGCTTGGAGACATGAGGACATTGAGACACTTGAGGCACTGGGAGACATGGAGGCACTAGGAGACATGGGGACAGTGAGATACTGGGAGACTGGGGGCACTGGGAGACTAGGGGGCACTGAGACACCAGGGACACTGGCAGGGAGACATGGGGACACTGGGAGATGTGACTGTGTCATAATGTCTCCCAATGTCCCTAAGTGTCTCAGTGTCTGTCATAATGTCTCCTAATGTCCCTTAGTGTCTCAGTGTCTGTCATATGTCTCCCAGTGTCCCTTAGTGTCTCAGTGTCTGCCATAATGTCTCCCAGTGTCCCTTAGTGTCTCAGTGTCCCTTAGTGTCCCTTGCAGCCTTTCCCCCCATCCCTTACTTCCCTGAGCTGTAGGCTGTCTCTGCAGGGTGGGAGTTGCTGTCTGGACTCTCTGTAGCTGCACCCCTGCAGATCAGTGAGTATAGATAGGCAGGGAGGGCTATGCTAAAACTTCCTATCCCTGCCTGTCTCCACACACAGCGACCCCTACTGGCCAGTGCTGGTATTGCATAGTAATCTCTTGTTTATACTGAGAAAAATACCAGCATTTGTATTGCCAATATCACTGCAATATTGGCACTAGCCAGGCAGCCCCAAATACTGGCTGTGCCAATAAAATAAAAGCCTGGTGCAATCCCTAAGAATAGTGTGTGGAAAAAAAAAATTTAAAAACATTTTTTTAATTTTTTTTTTTAAATCAATGGGCCTATTTCATGGGCCTGGGCCTGGGCCTGGAGCTGCAGCTCCATCAGCCCCTATGTTAATCCGGCCCTGAGACTAGTACAGTTCCTGATTCAATTATCTCCCCAACACAGAGGAGAGATTCTATTGTTTGTGTATGGGAGTGTCTCACTGTACTTGTGTACCTGTGCCCAACAAGATCCACCTGGGTGTCACCCTTGTTGAGAACCTTGCATAAAAGGCCAGTGTGCCTCCATTAAAATATTATTCCAGTTTACACTGCAAAACTGTGTGTCGTCCTGTTATTGGAGGGAAAGAAGATTTACTCCTGTGTCTGCTGTTCCAGCTTACAGGGGATTTAACAGGGAGAGTCCTTGTAAGGACTAGAGCTAATTCCCCATTCAGTTCCAGGAAGGAGCGGTTCCAGGGCCCCAGTCAAGCCACGGCGACTGTGGCCAGAAGTGCTGCGGTTTGTCCCCTGTTCCAGCTAGGAAGCTGTCCTTTGGCGGAGGTACCCAGTCAGGGTACAGGGAGCTCCTTTACACTTGTTAGGCTTATATATAGCCTGTTTACCTTCCCCTCTATTTATTATGTTATTCCACTGCTACATTTGACTCTAATAGTGGTTACCATTGTTTCTTTCTCTTACAATAGGATATATTCTACACTACAGCCTACAATTTGAATCTGTTTCTATTGGAAACAATGCTAGACTCTGTAAACAGATTTTATATCCTTTTCTTTTCAGACTAACCTTTTTTTTTCTAATAATATTTTTCAGTATACTTACAGCTTTATCTAGGCTATTATTTATATGATGATTTTTTTCTTATTTTATTCTCATTTTTATATTGAGTCTATTAAAAGTTATGTTTTATTCACTTATAGGTTGCTCGTGTTCATGAAGAGTTAGGTTTGAGGGGGATTATTGTTCACTTTCAACCTCTCTTTATCTTTCCGCGTAGTTCCTGTACATTGAAATTAGGGGTTATCCACTCATTATGTTGAGCAACCTGACACACTCTCTCTGAATATATTAGTTTTAGTTCGGTGAACACCCCCTATTATGCTGGAGAGTGGAATCTGATTGGCTGTTCCGGTTGCTAGGAAGATGTTATTGACTGTTTTCTATTTTGATTTCAATGTTAACCCCTTAAGGACGGCGGGCGTGCTATGTCGTCCTTAGGAACCTAGCTCTAAACGGTGGAGGGGTGGCATAGGGGGGCCGAAACAAAGTACCCCTCCTTCTGTTTCGGCCCCCCTGGGCCATGTGATGCGAGGTCCTTGCAAGGACCTCACGTTCACAAGGTTGGCATAGCCGTCCAAGGCAATGCCAGCAGGGTGAGTGCCTGTAATGACAGGTACTCCCCCTGCTGCCTGGAAAAAAAATAAAACAGTTTAAAACAGTGTAAAATAACATTATATCTACTTAGATCATATATATTTATTATATACATGATCTAAGTATATATATACATACACATAAATATACATATACTATCTAAGTGTATTTTAATATTAATATATAATTATATATATATATATATCAATATCAAAGTACACGTAGAATGATATTGATAAAAAATATATATAATTTTCATTATATATATATATATATATTTATATATAATATAAAATAAATAAATATGTATATACGTTAAAAAAATTAAATAAAAAAATAATAAAAATAAATAAATAAAAATATATATGTGTAATTTTGTTCTAACTGTATTTTAAAATTAATATATATATATATATATATATATATAGATATCAAAATACATGTTGAACGAAATAATATATATATCTATATACATAAATATATAGGTATATATCACTATATATATACCTATATATAAATAAAAATAATAAAAAAAATTATATACATATATATACACACGTGTATATATATATATATATATATATATATATATATATATATATATATATATAATTCGTATATATTTATGTAATAATTTTATGGATTAGGTCATTTGGTAATTACAATTTGTGGGACCTGTCTGACAGCGAGTTTAAAATTCAAGGCGCGGCCGGTGGTACACATGACCCATGGGGCCCGGTGCGAAAATTGATCATTTGTAGCCGGGCGGGCGCAACACATGGCGTTGGGCACCTGGTGGCAGGTTACAGGGGCTGGAGCCTGGAGCCTTTGACGTAATGCGCCGGAGATTGCATTGCAGATGCGCACACGCCAAGGACCGCTCTAGGCACCCAGACCACTTCAGCTTAATGAAGTGGTCTGGGTGCCAGGTCCTTCTAGGGTTAACCCATTTTTTTCATAAACATAGCAGTTTCAGAGAAACTGCTATGTTTATGAATGGGTTAAGCCTTCCCCCTAATCCTCTAGTGGCTGTCTCATTGACAGCCACTAGAGGCGCTTGCGTGCTTCTCACTGTGATTTTCACAGTGAGAGCACGCCAGCGTCCATAGGAAAAGCATTGAGAATGCTTTCTGCATGACGTGCGGCGGCGCGGCTGGCGCGCGATGTACGGCCGACGAGGGGGAATGGGAGGGAGGAGGCTCTCCGTGGCGCTGGAAAGGTAAGTTTTACCCCTTTCCAGAGCCGGGCGGGAGGGGGTCCCTGAGGGTGGGGGCACCCTCTGGGCACTATAGTGCCAGGAAAACGAGTATGTTTTCCTGGCACTATAGTGGTCCTTTTAAGGACCACTACAGACACCCAGATCACATCAGCTCAATGAAGTTGTCTGGGTGTCAGGTCCCTCTAGTTTTAACCCTGCAGCTGAAAACATAGCAGTTTCAGAGAAACTGCTATGTTTCACTGAGGGTTAATCCAGCCTCTAGTGGCTGTCTCACTGACAGCCACTAGAGGAGCACACTGAGCGTCCATAGGAAAGCATTGAGTAATGTTTTCCCTGTAGGCGGTTTAATCTCTTGTGATGCATTAGGAGCTGAGAAGGCTGAGGGATCCCTCGGCGTAAAGGGAAGTCGGCGCTGGAAGGTAAGTGCTTTGAGGGCACACACACACACACACTTACAGGCATACACACTAGCCCCAGCACAGACACACACATTTACTGACAGAGATACAGTCAGCGACAGACATACATACACACTCACTTACAAAACATACACTCTCATTGGCAAACACACACTCACTAACAGACATCAAACAGACTCACTAACACACACACACTCAGTAAGACACACACAGTAACACACTCACTGACACTCACTAGCAGACACACACACTAACACTCACTAGCAGACACACACTAACACACACACACTAACACTCACACTAACACTCACTAGCAGACACACACTAACACTCTCACACACTAACACTCACACACATGATTTTTTTAAATTTTTTTAAAATGTAATCCCCCCAGCCTCCTTACCTTTTGGAGTGCTGGGGGGATTCCCTGGGGTCCAGTGGG
Organism: Pelobates cultripes; assembly: GCA_933207985.1. Classification (NCBI taxonomy): domain Eukaryota; kingdom Metazoa; phylum Chordata; class Amphibia; order Anura; family Pelobatidae; genus Pelobates; species Pelobates cultripes. The sequence continues at coordinate 55,561,081 of OW240923.1, forward strand.
GCTCCTGGGCGGATGGCCGGCCGGGCAGGCAGGCGGGCGCGCGAGGGAGCACTCAGTGCTTCCTCTTCAGCTCCCTCGCGCGCCGCGTAGGGATGCCGGCGCCGGAAGATGACGTCATCTTCCGGCTCCGGCATCAGTGCGGTGCGCGAGGGAGCTGAAGAGGAAGCACTGAGTGCTCCCTCACGCCCGCCTGCCTGCCTGCCCGGCCGGCCATCCGGGGTCAGCGGGGCCAGCCTCAGGGGGGCCCTGGGGTGGTCGGCTCCTGGGCCCCCCAGGGGAAGAGGCTGGCCCTGGGCGTACATACCGGGTCGCAGGGGCGGCCGGGCCCCCTGGTGGGCCGGGCCCGGTTGCAGTCGCGACCCTGGTATGTACGCCACTGTACATGGCACTTACACGGATGTTGTGATACGTTTTACTGTTTTGAAATACTAATATTTGTGTTCAGCGAAGTCTCCTGAGTATAACAGTACCCCTCATGTACCGGTTTTATGGTGTTTTCAAAAGTTACAGAGTCAAATATAAGGCTTGCGTTTCAGTTTTTTCACATTGAAATTCACCAGATTGGTTACGTTACCTTTGAGACTGTAAGGTAGCCCGGGAATGAAAATTACCTCCATGATGGCATACCATTTGCAATAGTAGACAACCCAAGGTATTGCAAATGGGGTATGCCCAGTCTTTTTTAGTAGCCACTTGGTCACAAACACTGGCAAAAAAATTGGCGTTCATTTTTCACACACAAACAAATATTAACACTAACTTTGACCAGTGTTTGTGACCAAGTGGCTACTAAAACAAACTGGACATACCCCATTTGCAATACATTTTCTTTTCAATGCACCACAATATCCATGCAATTATTATGGTTCTAGTTAGTGGTAAGTAAATTGAATATTAATGTATCTTTACTTATAAACTCATCTTCACTTTGAGTGCCCCTCCATATAACAGATCAGTCATTAATATAAAGAATCAACATGTGAGTAGAGCAAGTACTTATTATAGTACCGTAAGTATGTACTTAAAAAAATCTAAAAAAAATACATGTATTCCTGCAACTTTTGGCATCCCTTGAAGATATTTAGCATTTTTGTATCACAGGTGTAAAACCTGGTGTCCCAGAAAATGTATTAAAGGAGCAACCCATGCCCCTAAAGCACTTTCCTTGCTGAAGTGCTTTATATGGTAGGGATGTTTTTTCATTTTTTTTTTGGTTTTTAATTTTACAAAAAGTGCAGATTTCAATAGAAATTGGCACTTTATAAATGTAACTTGTTACAAGCACCTGGCTGTTAATCAGACAAGTGGATTGTTAAACTCAAGAAATGGGCAATTGCTCGGAGCAACTGCCTTGCAAAGACTTATTGAGATGCATTGCTAAGTCTGTGATTAGTCAGCCACAGAAGGTCTGGGCTGAGTTAGTACGAAGGCTTGCAAAGGCTTTAGACAAGAGTTGCAGCTGAAGCTTCAGATTTTGCTAGCTGTTTTCATATATACTCCCAATGACATATGTGAAATGTAAATGCATGCATGTTTTCTTTGGGGGTATAGCTACTAACTAATGTTTGTTTTTATTTTGGTAATGGTACATTACATGGGAATTTAAATTGGAACATTCTGCTGTGTGATATACCCCCTCCTATAGGTCTCTAGCAACCACAATCTCCTTGATCTCAAAATATATTTTTAGTAGGTTAAGTATAACATAGGTTGTGCTAAAAAGTAAATTTTTATTAAAATGTAAACTAATCAAAGTATATCTAAAATGCACTTTGCCCGAGATGCCTTTTATATGTGTTAAAGACTCAATGACATTAGTAAGCCAATTATATTTGACATTAAATAAAATATTAATATTTAACAATGTGCATATAATGTGACACATTTGAAGGACAAAAAAAGGCTTAAGGGCATATGTGTGACTCACAATAACAAACAGAGAGTCCTACCACCTACACTCTTACTGACCCATACACACTTACACACATGGACACACAAACCCTGATTTATGCACGCATGCTCACATGACCTATACACACATGCTAACTAACCATTTTAACACACACAATATTTGTGCTTTTACGCCCATAACTCTCAAAATTATTAGTTCACCATTTAACAGATATTCCCTGCATAAATGGCAGTCTTAAGCACTGAAAAGGTTAATTAACAAACCAGTTTAACCAGTTCAGAGTCAGGAGGCAGATTGCTGGTTAGGGAATAGGCTAGAAGGAGGGACATGTTACTATGGTTATTGTGAAGCTGTTTTGTGGAAGTTTAGCAGTTGGTTTTTGGAGTTCGTTGGGGATAGCAGCGATGTAGAAGTACAGGGGCACAGACAGCCTTACTAATTTTTCTAAGGCTGCAAGTATGCGCTCTAAGCCCATATTTTTATCCTGAGACATGAAGTTTCATCTATCCAGAGCAGCAGAAAGCTTGATCTTCATATCATCTAAGATCCCGGGATGTTTAATAAAAAACTTGTAATTTTGTTTTAACTTTTATACTTTAGATTCAGTTGCTTTAATAGCCTTTTAAATGTTTTAACTGCAATTGTGGGAAATATATATTTAGTAATGCAAAGGATAATTGTCTAGTTAGTATAGTTAGTATTACAAGTGTTTAGCTAGAATATGTGTATTAATATTTGTTATATTTTCTTTAACATATTTTTATGAAGCATTATATTTTGCTGCACTGTGAGTGATTGTCATTTGGTCTTTACGTTAGGATATAACTCTGCCAAAATACCTTATGCAGCTAATAATCTAAAATTATAGCTGTACGAAATATAAAAGGGTTGGTTTTGAATGCTTGCAAATATATGTGAGCTTCCATTTACTCAATTGTTAGTGTAACTAGGTTACGCCAGGACACATGAATGGTGGCCATCTTGATGCTCTTTGAAGCACATAGTTGGCAGCCGTATTGGTTCTCCTAAAAGTTCAACACAGTAGTTATTGATAAACCTTTTGAATTGCGCAAACTAATTCATCCAAAACCACGAACCAAAACACACAAGGAAATACATACATATTGTGACATGCCTCCAAAACACCCTATTGGTGCATTGGGCTGTCAGTCATCAGAGGTTTCCATGGGAGTTAATAATACTAATTATTTCCAGTAGCAGCCCTGCAGCATGGAGCAGTACTGCATGTCTCCGAAGCATCTATTGTTGCCTGGGAGGCGTGACACAATCAGAGTTTCGAGGTTGCGGCCTGCCCCTAGCATTAATGCATGGTGATGTTTCGGCAACCGAGACTCTGAGGCACTTTTAGAGCAGCAAGAGAACAGTTGTGTCTTGATAGGCACACACATACACAATGACAAATATATAGCGAGAGAGAAAGAAACTGAGATAAAGGATGCACTTACAGGTCTTCAACAAAATATTTCACTGTGAAAAAATCCAAATGAATAAGTGAATCACATGAGTATGTGCATATATAAAAAATGTCAAACTCAGCTTACCAATGGTGAGTAGAATTTTTTTGGGAGATTGGTCACAATGGAAATGACCCCCACAATATCTTTCAAATTATTTATTTTACCAGGAAGGATATTTTCAGATTTCTCTCATTTTCAAGTATAAATTGTCACCTTACTCTCAGGAAAAAACGACCAAATAGGAGAGGACAAATAACAAAAGTACACTGGAGCTGCCAGGAAACCTTTAATTCCAAAGAAATGCTGTACAAGTAGAAAGCGATTAAGGTTGTTCAAAAGTATTACTTGAATCTCCGAAAGCATGAATGGGTGGGTGTACGTGAATTGAGTCACAATATGACAACAAACTGGTCTGTTAGTATCCGTTTGTGGATGATATTTTTTTGATCTGAAAGGATCCACTAGGTGATTTAATCAATATAAATAATGAGGTTAATAAAGCTCTAGCTCCTTTGGAGCTCACACTCACACATGATGTTCTGAATGCACATAAGACTTGGGCATTCGTATTCGTACAAATGGATTTCCTGACAAAAATCTTAATTTTTGTCCATTCGTACGAATATCAAATAACGAATGGCTAGACAAACAAATGAACAAACAAACGAATCGGTGTCCAATGAAATTCTTCCACGAGCCTTTCATATGTTCATTCATTTGGCCTTTTGTATTACACTGTCTCTGAATGAACGAATGGCATATATCATTCATTCTGAGATTGAGCTGAACTAAAGAATGCGTATGAATGAATGTGACATTCGTTCATTCGTATTACTAGTTCCACTTTTTGAATTACAGACAGGCAGTGTACTGTGTCTGTTCAAGTATACGTATTGCAAACTGCCAAACGAGCAATACAAACGGATGGCTCTATGTTCGTTGTTTATTCATTTGTTCTTTTCACTCTCGTATTTTATTACAATAATAATGGGAGTGAGCTGAATAACGTTCGAGCACTGAACGAACAAATCATTTGTGCATTCGTATCAACTGTTCGTGATTTTTCAATGCATTGCTTTAGCATAGGGGACAATACGGGGATGGTAGAAACAAATGAACTAATTTGCCTCAATTTGTTTATTTGTTCATTCCGATGCCTTGTCCGAAACAAAGAGGAGGGGTATGGGAGTGATCTGATTTTCATTTGTCTAATCAGCTCACTCCTGTGACATGATACTGTAGGGGCATATCCAGTAGTCAGAGCTTTAGCGTGGATTTAAAAAATAACCAGATAGCAGTATAAAAGCAGTCTTTCTCCGCCCTTCTTTGACTGAGTTTTGATGGTGAAACACTGTGCTTCTGTACTTTGCTAGCTTTATTACTTGTCTTAGAGAGTTTCTGTGAGTCTTGGTGTGCCTGCCATTTCTCACAACTTGTTAAATGTGAGAGACTATTCCAGAGATATATTTTAAAATTCTGGTGCTTTCTAAGAGCTGTGTACTGCTAATTTGTGCAGATACCACTTTTCAAACATGATACAAATTGCAATTTACCAGTCTGTAGCAGATACCTGCTATATAGCCTTGTTCATCAAAAATTACAGGGTCTTCGTAAAGTCCATGACTATAATCAATATGAAAAAATGAATATGCCAACACATACAGGACACTATAAGCCCCAGTGAATAGACTCCAACTCAATTTCATTCCGAAGAGCATGAAACTTATTTTTGAACACCACAACAGCATAAACGGTTAAATTATATCTTATTTCTAAAATTAAATCCAAAATGTATTATTCACTTTCTTGTATAATACACTCTTGAGGGCTGCTGTCATTGCTTGATTTCTGAGACTGTAAATGATTGGATTTAAAAATGGTGTTCCAACTGTGTATAGTAAGCAGAGTGATTTGTTTATTATAGCTGAATTGTCACTGGCTGGAATGCCATAAATGGTAAATAAGGTGCCATAATATGTGAAGACCACTACCAGATGAGAGCTGCAAGTAGAGAAGGCCTTTTGTTTTCCTGTAGTGGAGGGAATCCTCATGATAGTGCTAAAAATATAAATGTAACTTATAACAACAAACATAAACAGGAAAAGTGTTATTGGCGTTGCCAATACAACATTTGTTATTTTAACAATATAGGTATCTGAACATGAAAGCTTAAGGAGAGGAGAAAAGTCACAAAAGAAGTGATCTATAATATTGGGACCACAGAATTTTAGGGAGCGGACCAGAATAACAATAGTAAGAGTTACAACAAACCCAAGAAGCCAAGACCAGACAACCAATTGGAGCCGGAATCTGAAAGTCATGATAGTGATATATTGAAGTGGGTTACATATAGCTAGATATCGATCATAGGACATAACAGTTAGTAAAAAACATTCTGTTGTTGCTGACAGGCCATAGAAATGAAACTGAACAAAGCAACTGGTAATGGACATAGTTCCATTTTCTATTGCCATTATACGTAACAGATTTGGAACAATACTAGTTGAGAAGAGGATGTCAAAGAATGACAAGTGGCTAAGAAAAAAGTACATTGGTGAATGAAGGGTTCTTGATGCTGACACTAATGTAATAATAAGTAAGTTTCCAGCAAAGGTAATCAAGTAAATTAATAGAAGAATACTGAAGAGTAAATATTTAACATTTTGAATGTCTCCAAATCCAATTAATAGAAATTCTGTCACCATTGCACTATTGTTGTTGTACTTCACCTATAAGAAAACAAATATAAAACATTTTATACTGTATACTTGATAGATGTGTGCATCAGAAATAAAATCTTTATTGGCAAAAAGTACATTTCAAGTGAAATCAAAGCGACCAATAGAAACAGAGGCATAACTAGAAATCATTGGGTCCCGGTGCAGCCCCTCTCTGTGTCACATTCCACATTCATGCCCCCATGGGCGTAGGAACCCAAAAAAATCTGGGGGGGGATAGCATTTTTACTCGCCGGGTATATTCTTATTCCGTAAACTATGAGTTGTTTATCCCATTGCACAGCGCTACGGAATTTGCAGTTGCTATATAAATGATTAAATAATAACTTTAAAGGGTCACTACAGGGAAGGGATTTTACTTACCTGGATACAGCGCCGGGATCCTCCTGATGCTATTTCATCAAAATAACGAAATAGGAGGGTGCGAGCAGGGAGCAATAAAACGCTTCTATTCAGAAGCGTCATTGCTCTCTGGTGCGCATGCGCAGCTTTGCCGCACATGCGCAGATACTTCATAGGGCGGCATTCATGTCTCGACTAGGAAGCACCTCTAGTGGCCATCTTAGTGTCCATCAGTAATGTAAATACTGCCTTTTTATGAAATGGCTGTGCTTACATTAAAAAGCCTGCAAAGACATGCTATAGACACCAGAACTACTACGTTTAGCTGTTGTGGTTCTGGTGACTATAGTGTCCCTTGAATATAGAGAGGAAAAAAGAATCACCACAAATGTAAGAAATAAAATGTCTGTACCATTATTCTAAAAATTATTTAAAAAAAATAAAAAAATATGCACATTCCTAGCTTAATTTTTAGCACGACATATGACACAAACATTTTGTACTTTGCAGATTACTTTTTATATTTTTTTATACATATACAGATTGTGTAATACTGCCCCTGACTTGGGGTGACCACATTTCCTAACTGCCATTCAGTGACACTTTCAGAAATGCATTCCATACATTTTACTACCCGTCTCTACCCCTTCCATTTATATTAGAACCCCTTTCCATGTAAATTAGAGATTAGTGCCACGAATAATATACTAGATTGCCTACTTACAACCAGATGAGGATGATGATGGGCTCTAGCTGCAGTCTGGCTCTACTGGTCTGGTGTAGAACAGGCTCTCTGGAGGCTGTTTGTAACTGTGGTCACAAAAATCAATGTTCTGGGAGAATGGGAAGCAGCTCCATTTTTTTTAAGGCCCTTTACACAGCTCAAGGTCTGGGTCCCAGGGTCCACTTTCATGTTCCACCAATGAGTTTGTTCACAGGGGGTGGAGTAGGGGGATGTCTGGATATGTGTGTGGGGAATGTAATACCTGTGTTTGTGCGGGCGGTGTTTTGTATGTGTATGCGTTTGTGGGTGGCTGAGTGTGTGTGTACGGGTGGCTTAGTGTGTGTGTAGGGAATGCATTGTGTGTTTCTGTGTGTGTGTAAGGTTTGTAAGGATTGTGCGACAGGTGTGTGTGTGTAATGGATGTTAATCTCCTCCTCCTTGTCACTCTCTTTTCTCCCCTCCCTCCCTCCCTTTGTCACTATTTCTCCTCTCTCCTCTCTCCCTTTTGTCACTTTTCTCCCTCCCTCCCTCCCTCTCCCTTGTCACTATTTTCTCCCCTCCCTTCTCCTCCTCCTTTTGTAACTCTTTTCTCTCTCCTTCCCTCCCTCCCTTTGTAACTCTTTTTTCTCCTCCTTCCCCTCCTCCTGTCACTTCTTTCTCCTCCTTTCCCTCCCTTGTCACTCTTTCTCCCTCCCTTTTGTCACTTTTCTCCTCCTCCTTGTTTCACTCTTTTCTCCCCTCCTCCCTCCCTCCCTTGTCACTCTCTTTCTCCCCCTCCCTTGTCACTCTCTTTCTCCCCCTCCCTCCCTTGTCACTCTTTCTCCCCCTCCCTCCCTTGTCACTCTTTCTCCCCCTCCCTCCCTTGTCACTTC
>OW240923.1:55569246-55584359 GCA_933207985.1 Pelobates cultripes
GAATGATACAATGGAATGCCCATAATGTATAATGGGAAGCACTATGTGAATTGGAATCTGAACTGTGAACCATATCAAGTAAATATTTTACTGGCATACTCTCCAAGTTCAGTGGCAATTTTTAAAATTGAGATTAGGTGGGTGTGACAAACTCCCCTTCTCACATGAGTTTGCCACGAGCTCATGGAGGAGCCTGCTTTCCAGCCTCTTGCCCATAGACTATGGGCCCTGCAGGGAAACCTGTAAAAGACTGTTTAACTGGCTTGGTTTGTGTAATTTCCCTATACCGTCCGGGACCGCACGAACCAGGGACCACCCGCGAGCTTGTTAACCCCTATCAACACCTTGGAACGGTTCTCACCTCAATGTTGTAATTGATGTCTGGGTGGCCGCAATTCATAGGAACAACCACGAGGTGGCGGCCATCTTGTTTGCATGAACGCAGGCAGCGGTGTTTGGTCGTCAAGTTCATGGAATAAAATCGAACACTGAAACTCCCAAACACCGCTGGACTTCCATCATCGCCTGTGTTCGGCTCTATACATCCTAGAAGAACACTGTTCGGTGGAACCGTTCGTCTGAATGAGGGGACAAGCTCCACGGTTCAATCAGAGACTACTTTCGGTATTTTATTCATTTCTATGTTACTAAATTTGACCGACCGCTAACCCTGATTTCATGGAACTGCGCATAGGACCATTTGGGCATAGGACCATGCGCACGGTCAGTCCATACAAAACGATAACGTCCAAAAACTCAAAGTTAAAGTGGCATTCAAATTGTCGAACGCACTTCGATTTCCGTCAAAGTGTTGAAGTCTAGAGAAGGTAAAGTTCAGCGGTGTTCCATGAACTCGACGACCAAACACCACTGAACGCGTTCCACTGAATTAAAATGGCCGCCACGTGTTCATATGTCGAATGGCGGCCAATTCAACTACTTCGGCTGTATCCAAAGTGACACTTTGAAAGTGCAAATCCTTTCCAATAGTTTTTAAAGGGGCAGAAACAGTACTTTAGCTTTTTAAAAAGCAATACACCCAAGGGGCCATAGTCACGGGGCAAATGAAGTCCAGGAACATGTACTTTGAGGAAATAAACATTAGGAAGAAGACTCACACCATAATCATCGCAGGAAGGAACAAAACCACCATAACTATTGCAAATCAAAGAGGGTTTTTGTTACACCATTATACTCTATTTGCATTTCATTGTATCACCTGTTATTCCATAGAAAAGAATAATCCCAGGTAATTTCTATTTTGCAATCTGCTGCTGTACTTGGGGAACACCTGTGGTAAAGATTAATTTGCTACATAACACAGATTTGCCTGCAAATTAGTTTATTTGTTGCTTATCATTAGACTCCATGGGCGCTCTCTTTGGACCTTCACCCTTGTCATTCCATAGAAAACAATAATAATCCCACTTAATCTCAATTTTTAAAATTGCCACTGAATTTGGAGAGTATGCCAGTAAAATATTTACTTGATATGTTTTACAGTTCAGATTCCAAGTCACATATTGCTTCCCATTATACTCTATGTGCATTCCATTGTATCATTCACCTGTCATTCCATAAAAAGAGCTATAATTGTAGATTATGCTAACATAGTATACCTATAATTTTAATAATGACAGGAGGCGAGTATTTGGCATAACTTTCTTTACTTATGCCTCCAGCAGCATAAGTCAATCAATAACCTTTAAACCAATCAGTAACAGGTATCACATCCATGCAGGGCCGGACTGGCCCACCGGGATACCGGGAAATTTCCCGGTGGGCCGTCGGCACCTGGGGCCGGGCAGACACCTGGGTCTGCTGGCGGCCGCTGGGGAGGTCTTTTGGCTGCCGCTGGGGGAGCTGCGCTGGCTCTGATCTCCAGCGCGCAGCTGAATGAGACCGGCGCCGGAATATGACGTCAAATTCCAGTGCCGGTCTCATTCAGCAGCGCGCGAGGGCGGGAGAGCCAGCGCAGCTCCCCCAGCGGCCGCCAGGACATGTCCCACAGATGCCCCCAGAAGACCTCCCCAGCGGTAAAAGTCCCCCAGCGGCCCCCAGAAGACCTCCCCCTGGCAGGTATAAGTAATGTGTCTGTCTGTCTGTGTTATGGTGTCTGTCTGTATGTATGGTGTGTGTGTGTCTGTCTGTCTGTGTCATGGTGTCTGTCTGTATGGTGTGTGTGTGTCTGTGTCATGGTGTCTGTCTGTATGGTGTGTGTGTCTGTCTGTGTCATGGTGTCTGTCTGTATGGTGTGTGTGTGTGTGTGTGTGTCTGTCCGTCATGGGGTGTGTGTGTGTCTGTCTGTCTGTCATGGGGTGTGTGTGTGTCTGTCTGTCCGTCATAGGGTGTGTGTGTGTCTGTCTGTCATTCATGGGGTGTGTGTGTGTGCGTGTCTGTCCGTCATGGGGTGTGTGTGTGTCTGTCCGTCATGGGGTGTGTGTGTGTGTCTGTCTGTCCGTCATGGGGTGTGTGTGTGTCTGTCCGTCATGGTGTTTGTGTTTGTGTGTGTCTGTCTGTCCGTCATGGGGTGTGTGTTTGTGTGTGTCTGTCTGTCCGTCATGGGGTGTGTGTGTGTGTCTCTATCTGTCCGTCATGGTGTGTGTCTGTCTGTGTCATGGTGTGTGTCTGTCTGTGTCATGGTCTGTCATGGTGTGTGTGTGTGTCTGTCATGGGGTGTGTATCTGTCATGGTATATGTGTGTTTCTGTGTCTGTCATGGTGTAAATGTGTGTTTAAAAATAGTGTTTTTGCTCACCTTTTTTTTTCCCCACGCAGCGTGCTGGTCTCCCCTCGACTGGCCCTACCTCTATAGCTGAGATCATCAAGCTTGATGATCTCAGCCAATCCAATGCTTTGCCATAGGATTGGCTGCAAAACGCCACTCCAATCAGCATCTCCTCATAGAGATGCATTGAATCAATGTGTCTCTATGGGGAACGTTCAGCACCTACAGAGTGTGGAGGCCCTGAATGTAGGTGCACTAACACAGGAAGCACCTCTAGTGACCGTCTGAGTGACTGTCTCTAGCAGTGTCACTTTGAAGCAATGTAAACACTGCCTTTTGTCTGAAAAGTCAGTGTTTACGTTGAAAAGCCTGTAGGGACATGCTATAGACACCAGTACCACCACATTAAGCTGTGTGTGTGCATCTGCTAGTGAATGAGCTTGCTTGCATGCGTGTGCCTGCTAGTGAGTGAGCTTGTGTTTTTATGTCAATGAGCTGATGTATATCAGTAAGTTTGTTTGTCTATGAGGCTGTGTATCAATGAGCTTGTGTGTGTCACTGAAATGTCAGTGAAATTGCCTGTGTCTGCATGTGCGTATGCTTACTGTATAATTAAACGTTTTACCCTGAAAGGACCAATATTTTATATTAGAAAAAGCAATATATATATATATATATATATATATATATATATATATTACTCAATTATCTGTCCTGGCAAGACATAGCCTTACATATTACATGCGACAATATATGGCGCAGTGACTTATGGGGCTGGCACAATTTTTTTTTCCAGGTCTGCTTTGTATCCCCAGTTCGGCCCTGCATCCATGTAGAAAGCCCTGACAGACACATGACTTCCTCTTTCTTTGAAGCGAAAAACAGTCTATAACAAAGTCAGGGAACATAGCCAAAGTCCTGAACAACATGGCAAACGTAAACTTGATCCGTAACGAGATAAATTCCATCTTGTCCGACATAGAATCCACCAGAACAGAAACAAGTGAAAAGTGATGGAAATAGACTGATGTCCACATAAATTCCAGTGTCACTATATATCAATATAAATTATAAAATAACGCATCTTCTAAAGTTCTAACATCATGAAATATACACACCAATGATAGACGTATATTACCACATAAGACATCATATGAACACACAAGATTAGATGAACTAAACAAAATACATTTCTGAGCAACTGGAAAAATCAGTAGAACAAAACTTCCCATAGAAAAGGGAGGGAAAATACTCGCCTCCTGTCATTATTAAAATTAAGATTATAGGTACACAACATTAGCATAATCTACAATTTTATCACATGACAGGATTCTTCATATTTTGCATTTTTAAAGCTGTGGTAATAACGAGAAAGATGCGTGTGTAGTCTGACGAAAATAAAATATGCGTAAAGTGTCTTCCCACGTCCAATCTGCCGAACGTAAAATATCAGAAAGCGAAGCTCCCGCCGAGAACACCGCGCCAGAGATAAAAGCCAATGAACCCATCTAACCAGAGTGGTAGTGGTAACTGGTTTGTAAGGTCTGGTATAGGAGACCAGAAGTTGACCGCATTGCGAAAATCTAAGGGGTGTAGTGACCTCCACATATCGAGTAAGCGCGTTCACTACACAGAAATGGGGTACCGTAGGAAGAAAGGGGTAAGACACTGATGTGGAATCCGTTTTAGTTCTATTAGACACCGTAAAGGTCACTCCTTCCGGTGAAATCGAGAACCCATCCACGTCGAACGCCCAAACGTCCGAAACTCGTCAAAAAGATATCAAACATAAAAGTAATGTGAGTTTGGCCGACAGTTGATGAAGAGACAGTTCTGAATTGTCTGGCCAATCCCGAAGGAAACGAAGAACCACATCTACGTCCCACAAACGGTTGTACTTCGGTGCCGGCGGTCTAGATAGTTTGATACCCTGCAACAGGCGACATACCAAAGGATCCTGACAGACCGGAGTACCATGAACCGGAACGTGTGCCGCCGAAATCGCAGAGCGTGTAACATTAATGGACCGGTAAGATCGTCCTTCTGTGAAAAGGTACGATAAAAAATTGAACACCATGGTGACAGGTGCAGTAAAGGGATCAAAATCCCTTCCCACACCAGCGGTTCCAGGAATTCCATGCTGATATGTAACTCCGTTGTGTACCCAGTGCCCACGAGTCCCATAATAGGTCTATAGCTGGTTGCGATAGTCCCTCGACAGTCCAGGCTCCCCTGAAAGTCTCCAGGCCACTAATTCCAGACTCTCCTGTAGGATCAGTGGATGCGGTTCCCCTTTCGGATCTGTCAAAAGTAATGGGAACAACGGGAGGAGTAGAGGGTGATCTTGAGCTAGAGCCAACAAGTCCGGGAACCACGCCTGACTTCTCCACAATGGCGCGATGAGTATCATCGAAATCTTGGTTACTCTGAGACGATGGAGTACCCTCGCTAACATCGAGAACCATGGTTGTAGAAATGCATTGATCGCCTCGCACTGTGGATCCGGGAGCCAGCTGTAATATCTTGGTAGTTGCGTGTTTGTCCTGGAAGCGAAAAGGTCTATGATTAACGGGCCTCTGTGAGTTCTCAGTCGCTGCCGTCCCACCAGTTGCGGGAAAACCAGTCTGCCGTGAGATTGTTGATCCCCCGTAGGTATTCCGCATTGATCGTAATGTTGCAGGGAAGACTAAATTGGTAAATGTCCCTCGTCGCCTCTCTCAGAGCTCGTGACCGGGCCCTGCCCAATCGGTTTATGTATTGGTCTGCAGATATATTGTCCATGCATAGGAGAATGCAACAATTGGACAGGGCTCCTGAAGCAAGTAGGAGCAGGGGCGCGGGCCTCTGATCAGCGTACCGCCGGCACCACCCCCCAGCTGCTGAGTGTGATCCAGGGGGAGAGCACAGCCAGCCCTCTTCCACAGAGGACAGCTCTGACCCCAGCGATCCCCAGTAAGCAGAGCCGCGACCAGCTCAGCAGCCAACTCCTATCATCCTTGGCCAGTCTGGACAACTAGGAGACCCAGGTGAAGGAAGGGCCGGGGGGGGGGCACACTTGTTTGAGTGGAGGTTCTTAGGGGCTCAGCAAAACGCGGGGGCAACTTTGTTTGGGTGGGGATTTTTAGGGGCTCAGAGACACTTGTGTACCAGAGCCTTGGATGGATGGCCTCCTAGGCTAAAGACACTTTATGTTTAAGTCACCTTGTACCCAGGAGGGTGCAGGGTGCAAGGCGGGCACAACCTTAGGACTTTAGGGGCTGGTCGGGGACAAGTACTGTTGGAGGCATGGCTCTAAAAGACTATGTGTCCCCTCCTAGCAGCAGCGATCTGACCCATGTGAGTCATGCTGTGGCTGCCAGAGGTAGACAGGGTGGAGATGTGACCACCGCCACTAAGTACCATGCCCACTGCTTATTTGTGTGTTTTTCCCTTGTATTGAGTGGTCCCTCTGTGCTTCACCATGTATTTGTATGCATTTTGTGTATTTTGTCTGTTTCCCATGCGGGAGAGCCCATACGAACGAAATCCGTTCTTCTCCTGAATGGGGACCACACTGAGGTCACATTTCGAATGCTCATTAGAACATTCTAAAACCACAAGTGAAATCATTAACAAACGCTCCCCTGGGAGGCCGCTAGTTCGTATAGCCAAATGTAAACAATGGGAGGCATTCGTATCCTGAACGGACCTGCCCACACTGTCTCAGATCGCCTTGTTGGCGATCGCCCTGTTTGCTCCTAACGGAGCTATGGTCACTTCTTCCCATACCCGGGAGCTGCGAGACCAGGCTCGTAGCTGACCGAGGGCGCTCTCCCCGGGCCTGCCTAAGTGGAGGTAGCCCTGCAGAGAGGAACGAGCCCCAGTGAAATCCCTGGTGGCCTATGATTCAGCTTCACAGCTGCAGGGGTCCAACTGACCGCCTTGAAGTCCATGCCGACCAATAGAAGAAGGAGCGCCCATTCAAACTGAGCCATTCTTCTGATGGGTCGGCACGAGAGTGCGCTGATTGGTTGCCCCATTCAAATGGGGTTTTGCACCCTTTCTCTTGATTGGGGGGCGAAACCCCTCTCCTCTCTGAGCGCTGATTGGCTCAAATTGGTTTTGCGCCTTTCAGCTGATTGGTTGTTGCTTGATTTAGGCGCAAAGTTTGTATCTGCCAGACTAAACCAAGCAACCCCCTGGAACTAATTTTGGTAATGTACAGAGCCTCAAAACCAGACTTTGTACGATGGTTTCTCAGGCTCTGTACATCCAATATAGCCAAAAGTGATGTGTATTTTGAATAGGCGCTTAAAAAATATTAAAAGATGTAAGGTTTACTATAGCAGCTTCAACACTTATAAGTGGATCTTTCCAACCAACCACTAGTTAAGAGTATAAAAATAGGGAGTTTAGAAGGAAGGTTTAAAAGAATACCAACAACCCAAAAATCCCAAAAGTGGTGCGCTCCAGTAATAATATATACTCACCCCCACTGTTAGGGGTATTACGTTGTGCAATCCAGCATATATATGAAAAACAGAAATGGGGAGGGAAAAGAGAAAAATAATCCAATGGTGGAGTATATTGAATTAGGAATCTGGTTGATAAAGGTGGTAATACTATCAACTCACAAATGTAGAGCCAAAGACCGGACTGGCTCAAATCGCTTATACTCTGGTATCTTTTAGGAGACACCGCCCTTCTTTCAGACTCCTTCTTTATTTCTTAATAAGAAAACACATAAAAAACAGGAAGAATTCCTTTCTAGTGTAGTATTTCACAGGTCAAAACTTAATATTCAGATATATATCAGTACGAAATGGTAAAGTGCTCACCTTATTCAGAGTCAATAGGATAAACCTGGCTCTGGTTGGTATCACTTTAACCCACTCAGGGGGGTTCACCTTCTTTAAAATTAGGCAGCAGCAGACACTGGACTAAATGTACAATCAAAAAATGATCAATTTATTACTCAAATAAAAGATATATAGATAAAAATTTAATCAAATACATCAAACAATAAAACAATAAAATAATTCAAAGTCCTGTCCTTAAAGAAAGTCCTCGAACCTGCTTGTGTTAGTGCTGCCCAATTGCCCTCGTCCTCCTCATCTTCCAAAAAGTGTTAAAATTGTTTTGAAATTTTCCATGTTTTCCCTGTTGACATGTGATTTATGTACAGTTGACGTGTACTGTACCATGTTACCAACAGTCTGCCATGTTTTAAAAGTTGATGTGTGATGTTTTTAAAACATAAAGTTGGATGTTTGAAATGTTATTGCTTGATTAATCATGTCCCTGTACAGTATTTAAAGTGCACTTTATAAAGAGTTTTGAACAGATAAAATACTTTATTTTACTTTTTTCTTACCTCTGGAACGCATTAATTGGTTTTCAATGCATTCCTATGGGAAACCATGTTTCGGTTTACGAATTTTTCGCAATACGAAATGTCCCAGACAAAGCATTAAATTCGTAAACCGAGGTCCCACTGTATATAAAAACTACATATAATGATATTGGTAATAAAAAAAATGTAAAATATGTAAAAAAGTATGAAAGAATATGTATGAATGAAAATAACAATGAATGTACATAAAGTAGACATGCATATAGAAATGAAAATAATTGAATGTTGTAAGGAAAAAAGCTTCTGCACAATTCATCCACATACCACAAGACAAAGAAAAAGCCCTTAGAAACTAGAAAGTACTGTAGGAAGAATAACAGAAAACACACATTAAATACCGTAGACCTATCTCTGCGTTTACTCCCCCAGGCTGTAGGGTTTGAGGTTATCTATCCAAAAAGTTTATCTTTGTGCTAAGTTCTAAACCTAAAACTATAAAATCCTTCCAACTGAATTTTAAACATGTATTGCAGTGAACAGGGATTTTCACAGTGAGAAGCACATAACCGCCTCTAGCGGCTGTCAATGAAACAGCCACTAGAGGCTTTAGAGGCTGAATTAACCCATTTATAAACATTAAAAAATGGGTTAATCCTAGCTGGACCAGGCACCCAGACCACTTCATTAAGCTGAAGTGGTCTGGGTGCCTAGAGTGGTCCTTTAATTGGTCAAAAAAAACTGAATTCATATTATATACACTATTGTCTGATGTAGTAGAGTTCATATTCTGTACATCATATATAGATCAGAAAACAATAGTTCATCCGAAAGACTTGATCATGAAAAATTATGAACAAAAATCAGAACAAATTCATAAAAAAATGTTTTGGGAGAGTTCATCAAACCTGGATCCTGGGCATATTATGGATCGAAGTTAAGCGAAATATGCTTGTGATACATCCTACCATACTCAGTACTAATTATAAGGAATATAGTTAGTCCTCCCTAAAATCGTAGCAGAGTCTCTAGAAAGGACAAAATATTACTAAATACTGCAGGAAACAAAAACGTGGAAAAAAAATCAGCAAAAAAAAAAAAAAGTCTCTATATGCAAGTTCTTCTGAGAACTCAAAAAGAAAATAAAGAAAAAGTTGTAAAAAAGATTGGTAGGATCTGACCAAATACAGTTGAAGCAGGGTATTTGAATGTTGCAGTAGCAGGTAGTGTGTGTCATAAAGACCATTTACTTCAACAAGCTCGTAAGGTATCCGCTGGATTCCTCTATCTGTTTGGACTTCAGCAATCTGGGTGATTTTCGGATATGTTGTTCACCCAGATCAGGGCTATCAAGGGATGTTTATGGGGATACGTTGTGTTTTGGGGTGTTTTCCAGACTTTGTAAAAATTTATGTTTTTTCTGCTTAGAGTTAATTGAGTTAGTCCATTGTCTTCATTAATTGTATCACAGAAAGGGGGGAAGGATTGTGTGTACACTTTATGGTAGTGTCTGAATGTAAACCTCTGTTTTTATTGGCTTGTATCTTTTGTATTCGGTGCCCAACTAGGTCCACCTAGACATCACCTTTGCCGTAAAACTTGTATAGAAGACCAGTGTGTGCCATTAAACTTTCTGTTCCTGATTTACCCTCAATCTAGAGTCTTCTCTCTTATTGGGGGAAACTGCTACAAAGGATTGCTATGCTCTTCATACTCCCTTGAATAATCACTAGCTCTTGTAAGAGCTATTCCTCCTTCGCTCTCTTGAGGAAGAGAGGTTCACCCACTGGAACCTGGAGCCTTGTCGTAGGTCCAGGGTGGGTAGGAGATGGCGAGACCCCAACTATGCTGCCGCGGTTCGTGGGGTCTGCAGTACTTATGGTGTCTGGAGAAGTGCTTGGAGCCCTCGGTAAGCACTAGGAGCATCCGTCAGCGGAGGTACCCAACTGGGGTACAGGAAGCTCCGTTACAGCAGCAAAGCAGCAAAATGAATGCTGGAGGGAGAGACAAGCTAGCTACCTATGGTGTGGAGACCTGGGGGAGAACCCTGGAGTAATCTCAATAAGCTAAGTCCCTATTGATATATTGATATACTGACTCTATACATATAAAAGGAGTCTGTAAAACCAATTGTTAATTGGCTTAGGAAGAACAGAGGACAGCACAGAGATTAATAGCTAAGGGGTACAAACAAAACAAAACAAACAAAGCTAATTTTATTGTATTTAACACAGCCTTTGCTTATCAGACAGTCTGCAACCAGCTAGGAAGCAAGTCATATAGATCCGGAATCTATATAAATGGCAATAATAAAATAAAAATAATAACCCTTGAGGTTTATTATCTGACAGTGGTTTGTCTATAACACTCTAGCCCCAGATCCTTTAATCCTTTAATTAGTGTCTAACTAATATCTCATAATAGCAGGATCAAGATAAGACATAAAGAATATTCAAACCCAGTCAATCCAAGGGAACTTCTACCCATGGTGTGGGGCAGATTACTAAAAAGCCTTCAGGGAGCCAAGTGGAGTTGCCCAGCAGCCTTTGTTGCTTACAGTGCCTTTTCGCTAATTCATTAAGAGCTAACCTAAATATAAAAAACTAATTAAACACAATATGGCTACAAAAAAAGACACAAAATGGCAAGCATCTAAAAAAGAGAAAAGGCCTGAAAAAAACAGAAAAACGCCTTTCCTTCTTTTCACCAAACCTACCAAGTAAACACACTTGGGGGAATCTCTTCTCTCTAATATACCCCAGAGGCAGGCATAAATAAAGGACAAGCGGAAGAAATTCAAGAATTAAGAGAAGAAAGAAATGAATATGAAAATTTACTCAGACATTTAGACACACAATTTGTAAACTTGAGAAAAGAGAAACATAGAAACATAGAATGTGATGGCAGAAAAGAACTATTCAGCCCATCTAGTCTGCCCAATTTTCTAAATACTTTCATTAGTCCCTAATGAAAGTCCCTTATTTTATAGTTAGGATAGCCTTATGCCTATCCCATGCATGCTTAAACTCCTTTACTGTGTTAACCTCTACCACTTCAGCTGGAAGGCTATTTCATGCATCCACTACCCTCTCAGTAAAGTAATACTTCCTGATATTATTTTTAAACCTTTGTCCCTCTAATTTAAGACTATGTCCTCTTGTTGTGGTAGTTTTTCTTCTTTTAAATATAGTCTCCTCCTTTACTGTGTTGATTCCCTTTATATATTTAAATGTTTCTATCATATCCCCCCTGTCTCGTCTTTCCTCCAAGCTATACATGTTAAGATCCTTTAACCTTTCCTGGTAAGTTTTATCCCGCAATCCATGAACCAGTTTAGTAGCCCTTCTCTGAACCCTCTCTAAGGTATCAATATCCTTCTGAAGATACGGTCTCCAGTACTGTGTACAATACTCCAAGTGAGGTCTCACCAGTCTTCTGTACAATGGCATGAGCACTTCCCTCTTTCTACTGCTAATACCTATCACTATACAACCAAGCATTCTGCTAGCATTTCCTGTTGAATGCTTGGTTGAATAGGGAGAGGTATTAGCAGTAGATCCAAGGTCTAGCACTCTAGATCAGTGATCAATGCAGAGTAGGCACCTGCCTGCCCAAAACGGCAGGCGCCTACTCTGCTTCCGTGTCGGGAGGCAGGGGGAGGGATCTGTAAAGCAGCTCCCCTGTCCTCCAGCGAGCAAGCTGTGTGGAACGTTGCCGCGCGTTACCATGGCAACGCTCCACACAACAGCTGCTTCACAAATCCCTCCCCCTGCCTTCCGACACGGAAGCAGTACTTGCCACCACTGGACCACCAGGGATGGCTGTGTTTCCCCCCCCCTCCTTCATTAATGGTAAGAAGGGGGGGGGGATACTGATTTAGCATACTTTTTTTTTTTAAACACCTTTACCCCAGCCCCACACACACAGCACCCCTACCCCCCACACACACACAGCACCCCTCACACACACACACACAGCAACCCTCACACACAGCACACACACTACACCCCTCAATGCAGTATGTGTGTGTATTCAGCAGTCTGTGTGTGCATGTATTCAGCAGTCTGTGTGTGCGTGTATTCAGCAGTCTGTGTGTGTGTACTCAGCAGTGTGTGTATTCAGCGGACTGTCTGTGTGTGTGTACTCAGCAGTCTGTGTGTGTGTGTACTCAGCAGTCTGTGTGTGTGTGTACTCAGCAGTCTGTGTATTCAGCAGTCTTGTGTGTGTGTATTCAGCAGACTGTGTATGTGTGTATGTATTGCATTTGTTGGAGATACTAATAAATATAAGCTTAATTTTATCTATTGATATCATTATTTAAAATTTGTAACATTGAACTCTCTGTTGTTGTGTTCTTTTAAAACAAAAGTTAATTAGTTCAGACAACAGTACGAATTGTTTTTTCTAAACTTAAACCTCAGTATTGAGGTTTAATTGCCGTGTTGGCACTTTAAGGAAAAAAAAGTTGGCATGTATTGCGGTTTGGGCACTCGGCTCAAAAAGGTTCGCCATCACTGCTCTAGATATAAAAAATGATCTGTCGATTCTTAACAAACGCTTTTTAGGCATAGAGGAAAAACAAAATGGATTAGAACAAAAAGAAAAAGGCAACAAGCACACTTGGTGCTGGATAAAAAGATGGCTGACATGGAGAACAAACTGATAGACATAGAGGATCAGTCTAGACAGAATAACTAGAGGAGTATCAGAACAAATAAACCCAAAAGATCTGGAATCATACACAGAGGAATTATTTAAGCACCTGATGGTGGAATTTCCATAATGGAAAGATGCCATAGAGTGAATAAACCTAAGGGTGTCCCAGAACATCTTCCAAGAGATGTATTGATATGCTGCGCCTCCTCCAAAATTAAGTCGCAAATCCTCAAAGCCATAAGAAACAATAAATGTGCAGAAGAATACGAAATACTGAAAATATTCCAGGACCTGTCATGGCCGACCAGACAAAAATGGAAGACCTTCTCCGATGGCACACTAATTCTGAGACAGAAAAACATTAATTATCACTGGGGATTCCCAACAAGAATTATCATAACTCACGAAGGGAAGACCACCACATTTAATTATGCAGAAGACCTAAAAAGCTGGTTGAGCAAAAATAATTTTAATCACTTGTCAACACAGGGGGAGATCCCAAATACTAGAGGATCTCGCATCAGTAATATTTAACACCTTAACAAGGGAAAATGGAAAACGAAATACATAGGAAATAAGATATATATATATATATATAAATTCTCTTTTTTTTAATTTGCTTTCCCATCATCTAGCACAAGGGGATAAAAGGGATTCCAGGGAGATACAAAAAGTACAATTAAGTCAAGAAAAGAGAAATGAAAACAGAGAAATGTAGAACAGTCTAGAACAGGGCTTCCCAAACTTTTATGGGCAGAGACCCACTTTTCAAAACGGTAATTTTTCGAGATCCGCTTTCTTTTTAATGCGTATTTTAAAAAGTGAACACCATGGCAATCAGCTTGAGAGGCATACAATTGGCACAGCATAGCAATCCGCTTTAGATGCTTACAGTTGGCAGACCATGAAAATCTGCTTTAGATGCGTACAATTGGCATACCGTGGAAATCCGCTTTAGATGCATACAATTGGCACACCGTGGAAATCCACTTTAGATGCATACAATTGGCACACCGTGGAAATCCACTTTAGATGCATACAATTGGCACACCATGGCAATCAGCTTTAGATGCATAAACTTGGCATATCATGGCAATCACTTTTAGATGCATAAACCTGGCACATCATGGCAATCAGCTTCAGAGGCATACAAGTGGCACACCATGGCAATCAGTTTTAAAAGCATGTAATTGGCACACCATGGCAATCAGCTTTAGATGCATAAAACTGGCATAATATGGCAGTTTTAGAGGCATAATTTTGATATATCATGGCAGTTTTAGAGGCAGAAACTTTGCACATCATGGCAATCAGTTTTAGAGACATACAACCGCTTACTCACAGACTCAGAATCAGAAGTGCTGTTGTCCTGCTCTTTCATGCAGGCACCTCACGTTGATTATCCCAGTGGTGGAACTAATGTAGAGAGGACCTTGGTGCAAGTATGTTTTCTGGGCCCCCCTCTAGTGAAAGTGTGGCCAAAAGGTAGATCTCCATCTGTCGGAGAACTTCAACAATGCTATGCCAGATGGATATCTACCATTTGCACATCATTGCAGGGTTATATTTGTGAGCAGTGTTTGAATGTAAGCATGTTTTTGTATCAAGGATATGTGTGCATGTATGGGTGTATTTGTATGTACTGTTGCTATTGGAATGTAGTGGTATACTTGTTTGTAATGTTTGCGTCTAAATGCAGGGGTGTTTGTATATGTAGTGTAGGACTTTAAATGCAGGTGTGCTTTTTGTGTGTAGTGTTGGTGTTTGAATGAAGGGGTGTTTGTAGATCGTTTTAGTGTTTTAATGCAGGGGTGTGTTTGTATGTAACGTTTACGTTTGATTGCAGTGTGTGTGTGTGTGTGTAGTGAATGCAGTGTGTGTATATTGTGTTTCTAAACTATACATAATGTGTGTTTGAATGTAAGCATGTTTTTTGTATGGAGTATGTGTGCAGTGTATGCACACACACACAGACACACAAATAAACACATTGACACAGCGATACACACAATGACACCTAGTTTCCCACACACAGATACACAAACACTCATGTACACAGATACACACTGACACAAAAGGACACGCAGAGACAGGAGGTGAGGGTGACAGTGTGGGAGGGAGTGTGTGTACTGGTAACAGTGTGGGGGGCAGGGTGAGAAAGGGTTACAGTGGGCGGGCAGGGGGAGAAAGGGTTACAATGGGCAGGCAGGGGGAGAAAGGGTTACAGTGGGCAGGCAAGGGGAGAGAAAGGGTTACAGTGTGGGGTGGCAGGGAGTGAAGGGGTTACAGTGTGTAGGTAGGGGCAGGGAGTAAAGGGGTTACTGTGTGGGGAGAGTGGCAGGGAGAGAAGGGGTTACAGTGTGGGGTGACAGGCAGAGAAGGAGTTACAGTGTGGGGAGGG
>OW240923.1:55584737-55811614 GCA_933207985.1 Pelobates cultripes
AGAGACCACTAAGGGGGAGACAAGAGACCACTAATGGAAAGTCGGGGAGAAAAGGAGACCACTAAGGGAGGTGGGGGGGAGAGGAGAGACCACTAAGGGGCAGGGGAAATCTCTACGGGATGGAAGGGAGAGCTCTATAGGACAGGAGGCAGGACAGGGAGCTCTTTCACACTACGCACACACACACACATACACACAATGCATCCCTATACACACAGAAACACAACATGCTTCCCTTACACAGAGAAATACACAATGCATTCATTACACACACACACAATGCAACCCTTACCCATAAAGACAATTCATCCTTTGCACATATACACAGAAACACACAATGCATCCCTTACACACACATGCAAACACACACTGCTTCTCTTACACACACACAGAAACACAATGCATCTCTTACACACACTCACCGCATCCCTTACATACACAGAAACACACTTTGCATCCCTTATGCATACAAACACAGATTCACACAATGCATCCCTTACACACAACAAGAAACACACAATACATCCCTTATACACAAACACACACTGCTTTCTATCCCTTACACACAAACACACTGCTTCCACTATACACAAACACACTGCATCACCTACTCAAACTGGTATCCCTATACACTACATTCCATAAGCACACACATTAGATACTCTACAGCAACACATAACACATCCCCTACACACTCCACTCCCTGTGAGCGAACTCATGGGTGGAACATGTAGGTGGACTTATGGGTGGGCCTTATGGGCATACTCACCTTCAGGTCCTGGGGCCCAGACCTTGAGCTGTGTAAGGGGCCCCAAAAAAATGGAGCTGCTTCCCGTTTTCTCAGAACATTGAATTTTGTGACCACAGTTGCAAACAGCCTCCAGAGATCCTGTTCTACACCAGACCAGTGGAGCCAGACTGCAGCCATAGCCCATCACCATTCTCATCTGTTTGTAAGTAGGCAATCTAGTATATTATTAGTGACACTAATCTCTAATTTACCTCACATTAAAGGGACATTATAGTCCCCAGAACCACTGCAGCTTAATAAAGTGGTTCAGGTGTCTATAGTTTGTCCCTGCAGGCTTTTTAATGTAAACACACACTGTGTGCAGTACTGGCGTTAGTTCATATGGCAGATCATATGGGTGGGGCATTGCGATGTCACTGGGGGTGGGTGGGAGGGCGGCAAAAATCCTTGCATCGGCCCTGGTTACAGTGGTGGAGGGGGGCAGGGAGAGAAGGACTTACAGTGTGAGGAGGGGGCAGAGAGTGAAGGGGTTACAGTGTGGGCAGAGACAGAAGGGGTTACAGTGTGGGGAGGGGAGCAGGGAGAGAAGGGGTTACAGTGGGGGGGAAGGGGCAAGGAGAAAAGGGGGGCAGGGTCTGGGGACTGTGTCCTACCTGTAATAAATTCCCTGGTGGTCCGGTGTCTCCCTGGTGGTCCGGTGGTTTAACCTTCCGGTCTGCCGCTCTGCTGGGTGCAGAGCGGCAGACCGTGTAATAAAAGTCTTGCGAGCTCCCAGAGTGTTGCTATGGTAACGCTCTGAGTGCTCGCAAGACTTCTATCACACAGTCTGCAGCTCTGCACCCGGCAGAACTGCAGACCGGAGGTGCTGGGCAGACTGATTGGAGGGAGCCCGGCGGTATACAGGGCAAGCCGCCGGGCCACCTCCTGGTGTCAGGCCCGCGGTCATGGACCGAACTGCTATGTTTACAGCTGCAGGGTTAACCCTAGATAAACCTGGCACCCAGACCACTTCGTTAATCGGAAGTGGTCTGGGTGCCTATAGTGGTCCTTTAAGAAAATAGAGCAGATTAAACAAAGGTTGGTATTAATTATGGGAGACTTTAACTGTGTAGTGGACCCTCGCAAAGATAGAAAGAGCCAGAAAGACAGGATAATTCCGAAAACAACGGAAAACAGATTGAAAAACATATTACACAAACATAACTTAAAAGACATATGGAGAACATTCCACGCTTCAGACTGTCAGAACTTACCTGTCAAATTATCTTCAGCTCTGTTTCTGACACTTCCGGGTAGACGGAACAGTCCCCGCGTCCTTCTCTGACGCGGCTTTCTCACGCCTTATAAAGAAACCATGCCAGTTTTGAATTGCTTCATTAATGTTTTAGGTTACCTCAGTGTTCCTTGTGCCAGCTAAGCTCCTCTTTGATTGTTTCATCATGTACCGAACCATTGGACTATTTAAACGGATTGCCTGTCATCTCCAATCCCTGATCTGAACAATGTTTTTCCTGTTAACGCCAACCCTCGAGAACCAGATTGATCTACGTTATACAGCCTTCTTGATTTCAGCTAACCAGCTTGTGGAAGTCTACTCCCATCAAACCTTAAGTATTCCGGTTCTCTTTATTTGCGAATTGAGTTGTTATTTAATTTGGATTGTTTCCTGCTTTCTATCAATTTCGCCTGCTACTACATTGTTGCAACTAATCTGCTATTATTGCTTTTGCTTCAACTAATTGCTTTCTTTGCAGAGAAATCCTTAAAGCTACAGTACTCACTTAAAGATAAACGACTTTTTTCAAAACCTTAGATCTATCCTATATAACTAACTTATCCATTCTGCAGTTGTGTTCCTCATCTGTTCTACTTATAGCATAACACAGACTTGGATTATACATGGTACTCTAGAACATTCAACTCATACTCAAGAATCGATTTTATCTTGGGCAACGTGTCCATGCTGTATCTTGTTAAAAGAGTAGAGGTACAGGATATAGCATGGTCAGACCATAGTCCAATTATGTTGGAATACAAAGATAATTTTGACATATAGAGTGGCGCCTAAAAGACTTCTTACTACAGAAAAAAAGCAATGTGGAAGAAATTAAGAATATAACAAATAATTTTTACGTAGAACACAAAAACAAAGGTACATCTGATATAATGGTCTGGTGCGCCTATAAAAGCATAGTAAGAGGCCATTTGATAAAAACGGCGGCTACTGCAAATAAAAAAGGATTACCGCCACTTTCTAAATTGTATATAACAAAACAACTCCCTCCACACAAATAACAAGGAAGATTGAAGAAATAAAAAAACAGATAAATATCAAGCTAACGAATAAAGCAACACAGGAAGTTAGAAGTACTACAATCCAAGTGGTACTCAAATTGCAACATGCCAGAAAAACTAAATGTGCAATAAATTAAAAAAAGAGAAATTAAAAAGAGTAATCACTAAAATAAAAGATAAAGAAACCTATTTAATGTCCCCAGAAAAAATAGGTAGAGCGTTTCAAAGATTTTATCAAAACTTATATAACCTACCAAAAAGAAACATTTGGCAAGGAAAAAGAGATTGAGGAATTCTTCAAAAATATATCCATGCCAAAAATCGGACCTGACCAATTAAAGCAGTTAAACGAGCCCATAACAGAAATGGAGGTTTAGCAAGTCCATAGAGAAGCTTAAAATAAAAACGGCCCCAGGCCCAGATGGCTTCACAATTTGTTTTACAAAATAACAAAAGACCGAATAAAAGGGGAACTCACTAATATTTTTAACTATATAATGAAAACAGGAAGCTGTCCTGGAGAGCTGTTGAGAGTGAACATTGTCCTTATTCCAAAAGCAGATAAAAATACAGAATTGATTGGTGTAACGGCTACCCCAGTGGCAAGGGGGTATCAGCCGTTGGAGACGTCCTTTTTCCCTGGCAAGATGCTGTGCAGTAATGGCCTTTCTATTTCCCACAGCAAGATGCTGTGCCTTCTTTCTATCAGCTGGATCCAAGTAGAAAGAGAGAGGTAGAGCTCTTAAAAGAGCTAGTGATTAGCTGAGTAGGTTCCCTTTCAATAACGAGACAAAGCTAAATTTTGAAGGGTAAAGTAGAACTGATGTTTAACGACAGGTACTCTGCTTTTATGCAGTGCTCCCCTGCAAGGGAGACGCCCACAGCCAATTAGACATTACCCAATCATACAGTGGTTACATCCCACAGATTCCCTCCCCTCTGCTTGGGAGATAATTGAGTTTCTTACTGTATCTCCTCAATTATCTCCAAGCTAAAACTTATACTTTTTATGCATTTTATATAACTTTCAGATTTTTCGTCACACAGCAATAAAACTTATATTTTTATAAACAACACAACTTGGGGAACAACATACTCAAAATTCATATCAATCCGTTCAGGGGTTCCAGAAATATAAAAAAAAGTCTCTTTGGACCGACTGCACACCTGTTTGCAAGCCCAAAACAGTTCCACAGACTCAGGCTGTGCAGTCGGTCTATTTCTGCCCTGAAAAATAGCAAAGTCCCATCTGAAGGCGGCGTTCGAATCATCGAGCGCACTTAGACTTCGGTTGAAGTGTCGAAGTGAAACCGGGGTTGTGTTCCAGTGGTGTTCGATGGTCTATTTTACACCAGAGCGACTAAGTCCCATTCGAACGGGTGTTCGAATCTTCGAACAGGACTTAGTCTCCAGCCGCAGTGCCAAAGGGTAGGGGAAGGTACAGGTCAGCGGTGTTCGTTCCAATGTGTGGCCGGTTTCCGTTCCACGGATTTGACGGCACACACCGCTGACCGCGTTCGACTGGATTAAAATGGCTGCTGCCACGTGTTCGAATGTCGAATGGTGGCCACTTCGACTACTACGGCTGTATCCGAAGTGCCATATCAAACATACCAATCCTTTGTACAAAACAGTTAAAGGGCCAGACATAATCTTGGTTCTTTAGGCACAGGCAATGTGGGTGAAGGTAAACCAAACAAAACGGTAGCTGTTCCCAGGCAACATGGTAGGGGGTTGTTACAATTGGCAACTATAGACCCATATACTTAATCAACACAGATATTAAAATACTATACTCTATTCTTGCTGATAGAATAAAAACAGTCATACCACAACTAATTAATAATGACCAAGTAGGATTCATACCAGGGAGGTCTCCAATAAACACTCTTAGAAAAATAATAAACATAATGGAAGAAACAGAGAACAATGGAACCCAACTAATGCTACTGTCAGTAGACGCAGAAAAAGCGACAGAGTTGGATGTAATTTCATGTTTGTCACCTTAAAACAATTTGGATTCGCTGGACCAATTTTACAAGTGATGTCCACTCTCTACAGCTCTCCCTCGGCTAAAGTAACAGGTTCAGGATTTACATCACAAAACTTTAGTATCAAAAATGGGCTAGACAAGGGTGTCCTCTTTCCCCTCTCTTGTATATTGTTATTATTTTATTATTTATATAGCGCCATCAGATTCCGTAGCGCTGTACAATGGGTGGACTAACAGACGTGTAATTGTAACCAGACAACTGGATGTGGAGGAACAGAGAGGTGGAGGGCCCTGCTCAATAAGCTTACATTCTAGAGGGAGTGGGGTATAGTAACACAAAGGGTAAAAGTAGGGGTACGAAGTAGGTTGTTAGAAAAGTGTTCACTGAGGGCTTAGTAGCTAATTTTGACCGTTGCTGGAGAGGAGTCATGTGGGGTGGGGGATAAAAACCTGCTAATAGTTTAATTGATATGCTTTGAAGTGAGTTTTCAATGATTATTTGAATGAATCGAGACTGAGTGAAAGTCTTACGGAGAAGGGAAGGGAGTTTCACAGAGGATGTGCAGCCCTGGAGAAATCTTGGAGGCGAGCATTAGAGGTGGGAGTACGGACAGTGGATATCCTAGGTCTTTGACAGAGCATAAGGGCCTCAATGGGACATACTTGTGTACTAGGGAGGAAAAGTAGGTTGTAGCAGCATTATGTAGGGACTTGGAAGCCAATGCAGGGACTGACAGAGCGGGAAGGCGTGTGAGCCTCGCCGCCGCATTCATTATAGATTGCAGCGGTGCAATCTGGGAACACATAAGACCACTGAGAAGGGCATTGCAGTAGTCAAGGCGAGAGAACAATTGTATGGACCAGCACCTTAGCGGCATCTGGCATTAAATTGGGGCGGATGCACGCTATGTTTTTTGATTGGACAAGAGGCGTGAAGGAGAGGTTGGAGTAAAAAAAAACACCCAGGCAGTGAGCCTGCGAGGTAGAGGTGATGGTAGCACCATTGACATGCAGGGAGACAGACACGGGAGTGGTAACACTTGAGGGAGGAAAGACCAGAATTTCTGTTTTGGACAGGTTGAGTTTAAGGAAGTGAGTAGCCATCCAGAGAGGCAGTCCAAGACAGGAGTCAAGATGGGCGGAGAGAGATCAGGAGAGGACAGGTAGATTTGCATATAATGGTGTTGGAACCTCTTGCAATTCTAATAAGACAAAACAAAATAATTAAAGGAGTAATATATGATATATATCGTGTAAAAAGAAAACTAATAAAATTTGCTTTAGAAACAATGCTTATAAAAGAGGCAGTACTGATACATATTAGAATCCACAATTATTGCACCATATGCTAACCTTGTTCAGTACAAATGTAAAAAGAACTGATCAATAAAATATATTAAACTCAGTATAAAACTCAGTATAGTAAAGAAGTATTGTATAAAAGTCCACAATAGTTGCAACTTATTTAGTGTATGTTGGATACAATTGCATAAATAGTTAGTTTCGGTGTTAGCTAGTAGCAGTTATCTTCAGTTACTGTGTTAACTGAGGTATATCTGCTAAACAAGCAATAAGGATATAGTACAAAAAACAATATTCTCCTTCTTCAAATGATGGATATGTATTTGTACACTGCTTACATCTGTAAAATGCTTAAAGATCATAAACAAGGATCTCAAGTTATAAATTATTACTTCGATCTATGGGAAGATAAAACAGAAACCCATAGTGTTTTCTGTATGAAAAAAACTTTTATTCCAAGATAAATAATATTAAAATCGCACTCACAATCTCTGCCAAGTGGATATGGAAAAGCTGTTGTTAGTTAAGGGTGGTGTTGCACTTCAGTCTGGGCGGTGGATGGAGAGACACTGCTTGGAGCCGCGTGCGTGTCACCTTTCACCCTTCTGTGCGTTCCAATTTCCAACTGAGTAGCGGTATGCGGTAAGTGCCGGAAATAACAGTCCTTACGCGTTTCGTGAGAGAATTTTCACTTCATCAGAAGATAACGTTTGGAAATGGCAATCGGTTTAAATAGCCGATAGAGTCCTCATTGCTTATTAACCTCTTGATTGCCTAAATATAAGTTGTTTTCTTTTAGTTGTACAATTATAATAAACATTTATAGTATATACTAAATTCCTTACATCAAATGAGTGATTCAATAAAAATACATTTTGCAGATTGCAGGGTTTGAATGGCATTAGAAGTTATGCATTCTCAATTAATAAACATTTTTCCAAAAGTAATTTAAAAAATTGTAACAAAGTCATAAAAGCTTGCAGTGTTCAAAATACAATTGGTAATATATATAAACATTTGTTAAATATACAAACAGATAATATAATAAACTGACATTTAAGTGGATGTCTTGTTGTTAAAATATAAGAAGTATAGTAGTGTTTGATTATTAAAATTTAAGGTCAGACACGACTGTAATTCTGATGGTAGATACTTATAGTTATAATAGTACTAATAAAAAAAGTACTGAGAAAAATTAGCCTAAAATTAGCCTAAAAACCTAAGAGGCATTCTCAATAAAAAAGAATATGACTATCTATATTGTAAATTCCCAAGAATAACAGTGTTTTACCATGTACCAAAGATACACAAGACTCTCAGCAACCCTCCAGGACGCCCAATCATTTATGCAGTCTATGTGGAGTGGTATAAAATAAGATAACACAGGGTAAACCTGCTTGACTGTCCGAGTAGTTGGTTAATAGTGTTGACTATTTTACTTTTTTGTACGCCTCCATGTATAGCTTGGGGCTGGTAGATGATCCACTGGGTTATAGAGGCGGGGGGGGGGGGTTGAGGGTCTAAGTTCGATCCCTAGTGGCCCTCCGTTGAGGTGTGTGGTCTTGTGTAAGTCCGCTGTCTGAGAGCATGTGTGGCATATAAGTGACATTTAACAACTCTGACAATCAAAGCTTGTAAGAAGTAGATCAGATTGCAGTTGCCTTATAGGCGGCCGTAGGCCCAACTTAGTGTCCCCACTAATTGAGGGTGGCGGCAAGTGCAACAGCTTATTGCCTCATAATGTTAAAAGTAACAGTTAACTGATGGCTTGAAATTAACTAAAAATGAAACTTCGCCTGTATACAGTGGTGAGTGGGTTAAAGTCCTCATGTGGGTTCCTGTGTGGGCTGATATCCTTCGCCCCGGAGTGGTCACCAATCTACCCGGGTTACTCAGGCAAAGTTCCGGAGATGGCTGCTGTGCCAGAGGCCTGCCGCTGCCCCCGGGGTATGAATGGTTTTGCGGTGGCAGGGTTCCATGTTTGGGAGGCGCGCCCCGCCGTTTCTTGCCCGTTGGCAGCCCGGCTGCCTCTTGAAGATCATGAATGTCCTGTGTGGGCCTTACCACATTGCTGGCCTGGCGCAGGAGGTCGCCAATGTGCAGACCCTGGCGTGGCTTGTCCGGCTTTAGTTTCTTAGTTTTCCTTCCCATTGCTGTGGGTGAGTGTCAGGAGGTTACGCTGGAGCAGATGTGGAGGGATTTTGTGTCCCAAAAAAGGTGGCAATAGAGTTGATAGTTAGGAGCTCTCATGAAGCGTGTCTGCTCGGCTCGGTAGCTTGGCCAGATGACTGCATTTTTAAGGAATATCTCAATTTTAATCCATATAATCTTAAATTTACTTTTAATCAATCAAAGGCAAAATTGGAATTCTTAGACTTGGAGATTTATATTAAAAATAATAAGATAGAAACAAAAACATTTAGGAAAACAGTTGCATGCAATAGTTTTATCCCACATAACAGTTTTCACAAACCCACTTGGCCAGGAGGTTGGAGGGTCTGGGAGGGAGGGTCTGCTGCTGATTGGCTGGAATGTGTCTGCTGACTGTGAGGTACAGGGTCAAAGTTTACTCAATGATGAGTCCGCGGCGAACCGTTCGGGACATCACTACCAACACACAGTAAAGAATTCAGTCATCCTCAAACAAAATAAAAATTCACAATTAAAGGACCACTCTAGGCACCAAGACCACTTCAGCTTAATGAAGTGGTCTGGGTGCCAGGTCCATCTAGGGTTAACCCATTTTTTAATAAACATAGCAGTTTCAGAGAAACTGCTATGTTTATTAATGGGTTAAGCCTTCCCCCTAATCCTCTAGTGGTTGTCTCATTGACAGCCACTAGAGGCGCTTGCGTGCTTCTCACTGTGATTTTCACAGTGAGAGCACGCCAGCGTCCATAGGAAAGCATTGTAAATGCTTTCCTATGCGACCGGCTGAATGCACGTGCAGCTCTTGCCGTGCGGGCGCATTCAGCCGACGGGGCGGATCGGCGGAGGAGGAGAGGAAGCAGAGAGCTCCACGCCCAGCGCTGGAAAAAGGTAAGTTTACCCCCTTTCTCCCTTCCAGAGCCGGGCGGGAGGGGGTCCCTGAGGGTGGGGGCACCCTCAGGGCACTATAGTGCCAGGAAAACGAGTATGTTTTCCTGGCACTATAGTGGTCCTTTAAAACTCACTTAAATTGTAATACTACAGGTGTAATTTATCTGCTTAGCTGTCCCTGTAACAAAATATATATAGGACGAACAAAAAGACCCCTTAACACCAGAGTTAGTGAACACATAAGGAATATTAAAAAAAGCCTTCATGTACATAATCTTTCAAGACATTTTGATATTAAACATGGAAGAAACCCAACAGAATTGAACTTCATGGCAATACAGAAAATTAATATTCCATGGAGAGGAGGAGATCTAGAGAAAGAGTTGGATAAAGCAGAAGCCAAGTGGATTTTTAAAATAGACATCCTGGAACCTAAGGGGTTAAATGTGGACTTTGAGCTAAATGCTTTTCTATGAGGTAGTCACTCCTTTTAAGATGCTCACCTTTTTTATAAACTAATATATTTTATTACACCAAGCATTATCACCTTTAGCTTCCTCTTTTTAAATAATCTCTTTTTTTCTCCCTATTTGAACTTAATTTACTTTCTTATTATGTTTTAATCAAGCCTACTAACTTTTTAATCGATTAAAGTTAGTCAAGTTATTCTCCTCAAGTTGATCTTTTGTCTATTACAAATTATGCTCTTGCATGTAGTACCCAAATTTAGGCAAATTTTTATCAGTACTATTTTTATTAGTACTATTATGACTATAAGTAACTACCATCAAAATTACAGTGGTGTCTAACCTTAAATTTTAATAATCAAACACTAACTACTGCACTTCTTATATTTTAACAACAAGACATCCACTTAAATATCAATTCATTATATTATCTGTTTGTATATTTAACAAATGTGTATATATATATTACGAATTGTCTTTTGAACACTGCAAGCTTTTATGAATTTGTTAAAAAAATTTAAATTACTTTTGAATTTTTTTTTATTAATTGAGAATGCATAACTTCTAATGTCATTCAAACACTGCAATCTGCAAAATGTATTTTTATTGAATCACTCATTTGATGTAAGCAATATAGTATATACTATAAATGTTTATTATAACTGTACAACCAAAAGAAAACAACTTATATTTAGGCAATCAAGAGGTTAATAAGCAATGAGGACTCTATTTAAACCGATTGCCATATCCAAATGTTATCCTCTGATGAAGTGAGACTTATCTTACGAAACGCGTAAGGACTGTTGTTTCCAGCACTTACCGCAAACCGCTACCCAGTTGGAAATTGGAACACACAGAAGGGTGAACGGTGACACGCACACGGCTCCAAGCAGTGTCTCTCCATCCACCGGCCGGACTGAAGGACCCGTGCCACACCACCTCTAACTAACAACAGCTTTTCCATATCCACTTAGCAGAGATTGTGAGTGCGATTTTAATATTATTTATCTTGGAATAAAAGTTTTTTCATACAGAAAACACTATGGGTTTCTGTTTTATCTTCCCATAGATCGAAGTAATAATTTATAACTTTAGATTCTTGTTTATGATCTTTTAGCATTTTACAGATGTAAGCAGTGTACAAATACATCATTTGATGAAGGAGAATATTGTTTTTTGTACTATATCATTATCGCTTGTTTAGCAGATATACCCCAGTTAACACAGTAACTAAAGATAACTGCTACTAGCTAACACTGAAACTAACTATTTCTGCAATTGTATCCACCATAGACTAAATAAGTTGCAACTATTGTGGACTTTTATACAATAATTCTTTACTATACTGAGTTTCATATATTTTTATTGATCAGTTCTTTTTACATTTGTGCTGAACAAGGTCAGCATATGGTGCAATAATTGTGGATTCTAATATATATCAGTACTGCCTTTTTTTATAAGAATTGTTTCTAAAGCAAATTTTATTAGTTTTCTCTTTAAAAGATATATATCCTATATTACTCCTGCATAACCATTAGAGTTAATCTAATATCCTATTCTATCTTTGCACTTTGGGGTTATTTGGTGGGAACCCTATTATCAGTCAGTCAGAGTAATATCTCTATCCACTCCTTATCTGTGAGATTTTTAATCTCAACTATCACTACTCAAAATAATTAAAGGCTTTACAAACTCCTTAAGACAAAGCAAATTAAATAT
This sequence comes from Pelobates cultripes, assembly GCA_933207985.1. Lineage (NCBI taxonomy): Eukaryota > Metazoa > Chordata > Amphibia > Anura > Pelobatidae > Pelobates > Pelobates cultripes. The sequence goes on from OW240923.1 coordinate 55,596,304, forward strand.
TTACGCAGACAACATGTTATTAAGTTTGGAAGAACCTAAAATCTTGGTCCTAGAGCTTCTAAAGGAGATAAACAAATACTCTACTTTGTCAGGATATAAAATGAATATAGTAAAAAATCTATATTTATAACCAAAACCTGAACACCAATCTAATTAAATTTCTTGTACAAAACCTTGGACTTTCAGAAAACAAGGACAAGCTAAAATATCTAGGTATAACATTAAAGGGAAACTCCAGTGCCAGGAAAGCAATCCGTTTTCCTGGCACTGTAGGTCCCCTCTCCCTCTCACCCCCCAACCCCCGGTTGCTGAAGGGGTGTATACCCCTTCAGTAACTTACCTGAGGCAGCAACAATGTCCCTTGTCGCTGCTTCCTCCTCCGCAGCCGCTCCTCCTTCTGACTGCATCGGTGGGTGGGACTGATCCCGCCCACCGGCTGGGGAGACCTAATACGCGGGGCATGCGCATTAGCACTCCCCATAGGAAAGCATTGAAAATGCTTTCCTATGGGGAAATGAGCGATGCTGGAGGTCCTCACATAGCGCGAGGACATCCAGCGACGCTCTAGCACAGGTTTCCTGTGCTAGGAACCAGGAAGTGCCCTCTAGTGGCTGTCTAGTAGACAGCCACTAGAGGTGGAGTTAACCCTGCAATGTAATTATTGCAGTTTATAAAATCTGCAATAATTACACTTGCAGGGTTAAGAGTAGTGGGAGTTGTCACCCAGACCACTCCAATGGGCAGAAGTGGGCTGGGTGCCTGGAGTGTCCCTTTAACCTCAGAATTAAAAGATTTGGTTGAAGCAAATTTTTTACCCTTAATAATCCAAACTAACAAAAATCTTAAGGATTGGAAAGGTATGGGATTCTCCTGGTCGGGTAGGATCAATATCCTAAAAGCATATATTTTGCCAAAATAGCTGTACCTATGGAGAATGATTCTACTTAACTTACCAGTAAACTGGTTATCCTTGATACACTCATCATTTTCTACATTTGTATGGGGCGGTAAGAAAGCTAGAGTTAAAATGAAAGTTTTGGCTAGATCAAGGCATGATGGCGGTCTGGGATGTCCGGAAATTTTACAATGTTACCAAGCTAGTAGACTTCCACATAATGTTTACTCAAAACATTGCTGCAACCCAAGAAACATGGTATAAATTGGAAAAAGCCAAAACCAGGGCAGGAAATTTAACATCACTATTTTGGGTCCTAGACAGGACCTAATGTCCTCCCCCCTGGCCCCCACCCCTGAGCAGTGGGTGGGGGCCCTAAAATACTAATTAGGGGGGAACCTGAGCAGTGGGCCCTAAATACTAATTGTGGGGGCCTAATGTCCTCCCCTGGCCCCCACCTCTGAGCAGCGGGTGGGGGCCCTAAATAAAAAAAATAACCTAACAAAGTATCTGAAAAAAATTTAATAAAACTTTCCATTTGATGTTTTCTTTCTTCTAAAATCTTCTTTTTTCAGCTCCAAAAAAGGCCAAATAAAAAGCCATAATAACCAACGCACTCAAAAATAAAAAAAAATAAAAAAAAAAAAAAAAAAAAATAAAAAAATCCATCTTCACCCGGCGAGGGCTCCGCACAGACTGAGCTCTGCAGGGTGGGGGAAGGCTTGCAAAGCCTTGCCCCGCCCTGCAATTAGGCTCAGAGCACTCTGATTGGTGGATTTAAGCCATCCAATCAGAGTGCTCTGACAGGTAAATGAAGAGACTGACCGATAAGTCTCTACATTTACCTGTCACAGCACTCTGATTGGTTGGTTTGAAATCCACAAATCAGAGTGCTCTGTGTCATTTTACATATCGTGGGAAAGTTCTTTGGAATTTTCCCACGCTGTGTAATTTGACGTATAACTTTCTGATTGGTTACTTAATCCACCAATCAGAGAGTTATGAGTCAAATTACTCAGCATGGGAAAATTCCAAAGAATTTATTCTAATTTAGGGGCCCCACCCGCCGCTCAGGGGTTGGGGACGGGGGGAGGACAATAGGTCCCCCCATTATTTTAAATTACGGCCCCCACCTGCCGCTCCGGGGTGGTGGCCGTGGGGGCAATAGGCCCCGCCTTTAGTTTAAAAGCCCCCACTCGCGTGTCGAGGGTGGGGGCTCGGGAGGGGGGACCCTTTTTTAAATTATTATTTTTTTAACAGTGAGCAGCCCCTGCTTAATAACTGTAAAAAAAAAAAAAGGAATATTCCCCTTTCCCTGATCTTACCTTGCAGTGAGGGGGTGGCACAATCATATCCGTGGTGGTTGACAAAGCAGCCTATCCACTTGCATTTTTTGTCCAACTACCCTGGAATTGAAGTGGAAGTATTACCCATCTATACCTATACATAGTTACACACACTGACAGATACTCACAGATACGCATACACATACAGACACTGAGCTATCACAGACATACAGATACACACACAGACACACTGACACACACGTTGGTCATTTTTTTTAGCCACCTTTCTGATTCTTCGCTTTTGGGTGCAGTATGGTGGCCTCTGCTGTCTGGGACTGTTGTGAGTCAGAGATTAGCTCTTCCCTCCTCCAGTGCTTACTCCCTCCTACAAAGAGTGTTAACTGGGAAGAAGCTTCCTCCCAGCACTGCCATCTTTAAAGGGGCCTGGTCAGGGCCGGACTGGGGATTCCAAAGCAGCCCTGGAAAAAAAATCTATGCCAGCCCCATAAGTCATTGTGCCATATATTATCGCATGTAATATGTAAGGCTATGTCTTGCCACCCTAGATGATTGATATATATATATATATATATATGTATATATATATATATATATATATATATATATATATATATATATGTTGCTTTTTCCAATATAAAATATCGGTCCTTTCAGAGTAAAATTCTTAATTATACAGTAAGCATACTCGCATGCAGACACAGACAATCTCACTGATACAAGCTGATTGTTTGTCTATGAGGCTGTGTATCAATCTCACTGATATACATAAGGTCATTGACATAACACAAGCTCACTCAGTCAGTAGCAGGCACACACACAAGCAAGCCCACTCACTAGCAGACGCGCACACACACACAGCTTAATGTAGTGGTTCTGGTGTCTATAGCCTGTCCCTGCAGGCTTTTCAATGTAAACACTGACTTTTTAGAGAAAAGGCAGTGTTTACATTGCTTCCTAGTGACAGACACTCAGACGGTCACTAGAGGTGCTTCCTGTGTCAGTGCGGATTGGCTTGATCTCAGCCATAGAGGCAGGGCCAGTCGAGGGGAGACCAGCACGACGTGAGGGAAAAAAAGGTGAGTAAAATCATACATACACACACACATACCATGACAGACACACACCATGACACAGACAGACCGTGACACAGACAGAAACACACACACACGTGACACAGACAGAAACACAAACACACCATGACAGACAGACACACCATGACACAGACAGACACACACACCCACCATGACAGAGACACACACATACCATAACAGACACACACACATACCATGACAGATACACACCTTAAAAAAGACACACACACACACTGACACACAGACAGACCGTGACACAAACGCACACACACACTGTGACACAGACACACATTACATGACACAGACAGAGACACACACCATGACACCATGACACACAGACACACACACACCACGACACAGACAGACACACATTACATGACACAGACAGACACACACACCATGACACAGACAGGCGTGACACAGACAGACACACACAGATGACAGACACACACACACGACACAGACACATTGTATGACAGCTAGACAGACACACACTCATGACATTACATTACATTACACACAATGACACAGACACACATTTGTACGACACAGCACAGACATCAACAACACAATACACACACCACGACACAGACAGACAACAGACAGACAGAGACACACACACACACACACACACACACACACCATGACACAGACAGACACACACACACACACAGACACACCATGACACAGACAGACACACCATGACAGACAGAGACACATACACACAATGACACAGACAGACACACACAATGACACAGACACACACAATGACAGACAGAGACACACACATGGTGGCCGCATGGGGGAGCTGGCTCTTCTTGCAGCCGCAGAGATAGCTTTTTTAGCGGCTGCAGGGGGAGCTGGCTGTTCTGTCTCTTCTGCTCCCCCGCCCCAGTGCGCAGCTTAATGAGACCGGGGCCGGAATATGATTTCATATTCCGGCCCCGGTCTCTTTCTAGCGCACTGGGGCGGGGGAGCAGAGACAGAACAGCCAGCTCCCCCTGCGGCCGCCAAAAGAGCACCCTCTGCGGTCGCAGGTGAGCCAGCTGTCTGCCCAGCCCCAGGTGCCGACTACCCACCGGGAAATTAGAAAGCCAAAGCACAAGACCGGGCCCTGAAGAAATATGACAATCTGGAGACCGTAAGTGCATGGGCCAACCAATGTGCCAGTCAGTGTGCAGGCCCCAGTGCAGCCATATCACCAGCACTGCCGGTAGTTCCAGCCCTGTGCAGGGGCACATTTATAGCACAATGGGAATGTGAAGCCTGGGTGCCTCCGCCAACCAGAATCGCTTGGCCTTTGACAACCATCATGGTTGTCACACCATAATGGCGGCCATGTCCATCACACACAAAGCCCATGACACCTGCTTCTAACCTTCACCCACACTGACACACAAACACTGACCTATTCACAAACATTCACTGACACACAAACTAGCACACAGAGACCCATACATATACATACTCACTGACCCATACACTTACAAACACTGACCAATGCACACACTATCACTTTAGGTTTCTGTGGCCCGCCTCCAAAACCGCCCACAGAGACCGCCTCCAAATCCCGCCCACGGGAATACACACACAGACACAAACACATTCACTAATACAAAAGGATACAGATACACACACACACTGATACATACTAACAGACACATATACTGAATATACTTGCTGGCATTTCGGATCTGGACTGCCCGTATGGGTGGGACCAGTCTGATATGCTTCAGATATGTTCTCTCTGTAATGGCACAAGATGAGCTAAAACCAGCTTGAGTTCTGAGCGGGGACCCACCGAAGGGCAGGCTATTTTAGCTGCTGTCCGTTCTCAGAATACTCTTGCAACCTGTTTTTTGCTCTCCATATACTGAATATAGGCATACATACTGACACACACACATATACAGACACACAGGCATACATAGTGACAGACACATACTAACATACATACAGACACACATACTGATACGCATATAGGCATACATACTGACACACACATACTGAGACATACACACATATACAGACACACAGGCGTACATAGTGACAGACACATACTAACATACATACATACAGAAACACATGCATAAGGACATCTAAGTTAATGTATGGGGTTGCCTGAGTGTGATTTTAGATACTAAGTTAATGTATGGGGTTGTCTGAGAGTAATTGTGTGCCAGGGTGTCTGCATATGATTATGTGTATAATTCTCTTAAATTGTGGGTGGGGTGAGCTGAATGTGATTCTTTACATTCTTTAAATCTGAGCCGGTCTCTTAAAAATAGTATGTTTGTCCCTAAAACCACGTTAAAAGTTACTTTTAGCTTATTAATCACTTTTAATGAGAACTAATAGATGTAAGCTCCATTTTGTCTTTGTCATGGTCAGGAAGCGCATGAAGTACCTGGAGCACAAAGCACTGACTCCATTCCGTATGTGATACCACGTAGAGAAAAATTACGTCACTCTCGAGTGATCCGTGTCACGCATTTTGTCAATGTCAGATGTAGTACATTATTATTGACACTGGGTGTCACTATCACTCTATGATGATTCCCTTTCACTAACTACTTTTATACTACTATCCTATTGCCACATTTAGATACATTCAGTAAAATCAATGGCAGTTATCATTAGTTTGGGCTGTGATACCCAGTACTGAAGAGACATGTGAGAGATAGAGGATACTGTAAAACAGCATAATAATGAAAGAGAAATGCTAAAATTAAAAAATTGAAAATAACATAAAACAGAGTAATAGAGAGATCTAGTAGAAAGCAAAAAAGAAACAAGATTTAGAAGAGACACAGAGTGGTTTTATTCCTCACGAATAACGTAAATGCAGAGGTATTAAAAGATATAGAAGATTAATTTAAAAAAAAAAAGTAAATTAAAAGAGACCACATCCACAAATGAAGACAATAAATTGCAACATTATGGAATAGTAAGACTAAAGAAAGAGATTAGGAATTAGAGAACAAGGGAGGAGGTGTGACAGAGGGAGGGAGAGAATGAACTTGAGAGGGAGGGAGAATCATAAGAAGCAAGATGAGTACAAGGTAAAGGAGAGAATTTACAGAGAGGGAGAGAAAGAGGAGCTGGTGATCAGAACGCCACTGATGTGTGGGTGTCATCTGTGATTTTGCATAGTTTCCATCTTATAGAGCAGCACATAAGGATACACATAAAGAAAGGAGGAGAAACACAGAAAATATAGGAGACACACAGGGATAAGAGGGAGATACAGAAGGAGGTAGTGAAATCGAGTGCCAAAGGCAAAGAATAGGTACCAACAGTAAACGGGTAAAAGACACACAGAGCAGGAGGTGCACATAGCATCGAGCCTTATAGATGAGAATATAGAGAAATTGAGATGAGACCCAAATATGCACACATGGAAATGTATTGATACACACAAACACTCCTACAGAGTGGTCTCTGAACCAACCCTCACACAATGAGACACCCATGGAAAAGAAGGGATGCTGTTTTGTGATGAATTGTGTAAAGGTAGTCTAACCCTGGGGCACAGTCTGGTAGGACATATCGCAGTCTCAAATTGATCAAGGTAATATTTGTGACAGTGTCCGAGCTCTTTCTCGTTTTGTTTTATTTTATAACAAAAAGACATTTAGCACTAGCATTTTTCAACTCTCTCAAGAAATTCTCTCACTATTCTACACTCAGTTCCCTCACCTGTTTCACTACTCTTAGCACACTTTAAGTGCATTTTTATTTTCTGGAACTCTCACAGAGTGGTCCCAAAACTTGTTTGAAGAAAATTTATCTACTCACTGGATACCCCTTTGGAACTGTTTATCTGCACAGTCTGAGTGCTCTCACAGAAATCTCAGAATTCATGCTCATCAGACTTGTAACCAATACTCGCTAAACATTGGGATTCTCTCCGGGAACTTAATTTGGACTGTGTCTTGGCAAACTCAAGTTAAGTAGTGGAGTCATTCGACATTCTCACTTGGAGGGTCTCTATCATCGCACCCAAGGACCAGTCACCCAGAACAGTCTATATCTTTGCCTTCTCTCTTCCAGTGATGGCGTTCACCTTTGCTGCGTTCTGTTACATGCTGACTCTGGTTCTCTGTGCTTCTCTCATATTTTTCATCATTTGGCACGTGAGTCTTAATGCCCCAAGGGTAACAAGAGGGATACATTTCAACAAGGGGCAGTTGGGGTGGTGGTTGTTACTGATACATTCCCTGATGTTATAATCCTGACAAAATGCAATAATGGGGAACACCCTAATTAAGGATGTAAAAAGAAGGGAGGGAGTGTGTGACAAATACATAACCAGTGGCAAAATGGGGAGGCACAGTGGCTTAATATTGCAATTTAAGGAGGATATAAAGCAGCCAGGAGCAGTAGGTTAAGATGGGACATATCCTAGCTGAGACAAAGATGAATATGCCTTGTGCAAGAGAGGCAAAGAAGGGAAACTTGGGTGGAGAAAATACCCCAAACAGGCCTAATAATGGAAACAGAGGAACCTAGTAATTTCAAATATTCGATACACACACACACTAGATAGATAGATAGATAGCTATACACACACATATACATTTTATTTATGTGTGTGTGTGTGTGTGTGTGTGTGTGTGTTTGTGTGTGTCTGTGTAAATACAGGTCTCAGGTGTGCATCTATTCACTTCACTGCCTGAATCACAGCTGTGTTCGCGCTTTACTCACGGTGTGTGACATATTATGTATGACCTTCCTTTGGTTTGTGAAGCAGATTCAGTTTAACATAGTTTTCTGGGCGACACAGCTACTGTAAATAAACAGTGATGTGCATCTGTAAGTGTTCAATAGTATATCTATGTGAACACTTGCATAAAAATATATGTTTGAAACAAAAATCTTGCCTCACATATCTGTGTATTGTGTTCAGCATTATCATGATATGTCAATTTAAGGATGTAAAAGAATGTGCATGAAAAAGAGCACAGAGGCGGTTTGAAATGGTCTAAGTGTATGCACTGCCCAGTGAATGTCTCCATACGGTATGCATAAAGTACTGAGCTAGAAGCAGACTGTAATGGAATGAATGTTTTTTTCAAAGTGTGTTTTTTTGTGTGTGGGTGACATGTCATTATTATTTTCAGTGAATATTTGTGTGTGCACGGATGTGTCACATTTATATTGTTTAGAATATATACATTTCATGTCAATATTGTTTTGCATACTTGTTACACAGTCCCGTGTGTAGTTGCTACATGGTTTATGTGGTGTCAGTCAGCACTGCCCTCTCTTGTGTTCGCTATGTGATTATGTTACATTGTGTTCACACTGCATGCCTCACACAGATGTATCTATTGTTCATCTTGCAGCCCTTGTCACTCAACCTTATATCCCATTTTGAAACTCTTTATCCATATTATGTGTGAATTAACATACATGTGTTTAAATGTCCAGTCTTACGTGTTACAATCACAGCTAGGATCTTATATGACAATGTATGTGTGTGCGTGTGTCAAATTTCCCTAACTCCCACCCTCCCCCATGTGTTCCATCCTTTATGTTTCTGCTTCTTTCTGTTGCTGTGGAAACTGATCGGGTTTCCATGGAAACTGCATATGTTTATAAAGTGGTACCCAGAGAAATGACCACACCTTTTCCACAAGTTCCACCCACCACTTCAGCTTTGCCCATCATACCTCCACCCATTGGTATTATCTCTTCCAGCTATTTGCCCATCTTCCTTATTTTTACATTTCTAGCATTCTATCTTTTTTCCCCCTTTATTTTGTTAGTATATCCTGGTTTCTTGCTCCATATTCTCTCTAAACTCCACAGTATGCTTGTCTTTTTTCTCTCTCGCTCTGAAAACAGCTCACCCTATCATACTTTCCTCTTTGTGAGGTCAGCGTGTAATAACTTTAGTTCCTCTGGGCATTTCTGCACAATTAGCTCAGTGTCATCTCGCAGTATTCTAATGTCTGCCAATAGAGCAGAAGCTGAAAAATATTTACATGATCCGTCTGTTCAACTTAGTATCTAAAATGTCTTTGTTGGATGAAGAACATGTATATCTTAATATTTCTTAAGAGATTAGACCTAGCAATCACTGCATGGCACGTGTACATTTTGTTTAAAAAAAAAAAAAAAAAACACAAAGAGATGCAATTCATTAGCATCCACTTTAATTTTTTTCTTTTTTTTGTCTTTATACATTTAGCATTGCAATATAGATTACTAAATAAATTCCACAAACTATCTGGAAGTAGCAAAAATGTTAACGGTGTGTGGAAAAAATCTGATATACCTTTGCTTTAGTTTGTCTATGAACAATACTAATAAATGTTATATAAATTCTAGTATTTTGCTATTGGAGTTAACCCTGGCACTGCAGATGCATGTTCTAAACCTAAGATAGCCATCAGTGTTGTAGTATATCCATTGCTTCTTCCCAACAATGTTTCTGTACACTCTCATAGTCTTAATCTGTGACATTGCTGTTTCATTCTCTGTAAACATACTTTAGACTGTAAAGTGTTGGTTGTGGGCAATACATGTTGTCTCTTCATTAATTTGATACTATTTTATTGCAATGCTTGAAGTTTGTCTCACTCACAAAAAATAGAATGTTATATTTTCCCTCTCCCTCTCCATTAATTAGAGAATTCTGTCTCTTAATTGCTTCATAACATTAATTTGAAAATCCTCTGTCTTCATCACTGATATGCTCACTAGCTAGCATTATTCTTTATCTGGGGATCATTTACTAAGATAAGATTTGTGGATAATTGACATAGGAAATGCAAATTCGAAGCCAAAAGAGGTGACCAGGAAAAAAATAGGTCAGTGGGAGACTTTTTCTTATACATCTATTTTGGTCTAAAATTAGCAGTAGTATCTTTGTCGGTTTTTCACAATTTTGGTTTAAATAATAAAGCCATTTCAATTTTCCCCATTTGCAACCCTGTGATAACTTGGGAATTTTGCAATTTTCCTTCAACAAAATGCAAAAAGTGTTCAACTTGATGTCTTACGTATACCATAAACCCATCAGTACTTGTCTTACCTATCACTTAGCATTATAAAAAAATATATATACGTTTAGATGTTTCTTGAGATTGTATTTTTTATTACAAATGACAGATTAATCTGTTAGCACTGTAGAACCTCCTACAATAAGTTCATCTAGTAAAACCATCCAGACACTATTTTCATTATATATAATGTTATTACTTTAATTTTTTAGCAATATCCACGTCCTCTCTAGGGAGACAATTATAATTTTACTAGCAGTAGATAATGTGCCACCTCTGTGCTTTTACCAGAATAAAAGTGTGACTTTTCGTAACACTGTGCTAATGCACTATGTCATCATCCCCTGAGTAAAATTATGGTAAGCTAAAGAATTATATGATATCCTGTTTTATACAGCTAAGCATTTTGAGTTCTGCTTTGTCACCAGCAACTTAAACATATTTACACATGTAATGTGATTTAGTCATGCTGGGTCTCCTAAATTTGGTCTCTATACAATGTTATCAGATGTATTATTCATGATAATATTGCTGATTTTTCTTTTTTAATGTTCATTAAAGTACAAGTTTTGCTTACTATATCATCCATTTATAAAGAGTGTCTAAAATGCTAGCTTTAGAAATATATTGACGTTATTGTTCCTTGCATATGTGCCAGCATAATAGTTTCTGGTAAAGCAGTTCTTCTCCAACCTTCTATTTAATGTGCACTGCACGGTCAAGATAGTATAAATGCATCTATATTTTAACATAATTTTAAGCCCAACACTATTTCTTCTTTACAGTGTCTGTTCTATTGAATACACATTTTAGTGTTCAGTGGTGAATTTTACTGAGGGTGATTTTTTTTGTAGAGCTCCAACAAGACACTTCTTAATTACTGTACAACTCTTTGGCAAAACAATGACTAACACTCTTTGAATTTTGGCAAAATCACAGTTACTAATAGCTTGTAGTATAAAACATTTCTTACTTTGCATGTACAAATGCATTTTAGTTCAGTTCTTACTCTTTTTTTTTTTTTTTTTTACATGTTTTGTCCAGTCAAGTATTTAGGCATTCCTCTAATGCAGGAGAAGGAAAAAAGATATGTTGGGTGCTCACTCCAAAGATAAACAGTAGATAGGCAGCAGTAACAAAAAACAAGGATTCCCAGCCTTGATAAGAAACAATATAAAAAGGAGAGGAGAGAAACCGCGCCTTACATAAATTAAATATACATACACTTGATGTCTCTTAGTAGTTGCAGATAATTTGTCCTCAAAAAGAAAACAAGAAGAGATATATACAATAGTGTAGTATTTTAAACAATATTGAGAAGGAGTAATAAATAGAACAAAGGTATTTTACACTCACATTTGGTAGAGCTACTGTGGGAGCTCTACCGTGATAGGCGTGGACGGTACAATCCCCGTCTTAGGATGAGAAGTCCAGCGTCTTGAGTACTCCAATGGTGTGATGGTATAGATAAAAGAAATACAGAAAACTCCAATGGTGTAGTAATTTCCAATAATAGTATAAATAGGTAAATATAAGTATATTATACTCACATTTACTAGAGCAGATAACTTGCTCTAGTATATAAGGTATGCAGTGGTATAATCCCCACTGTAGGATATACAGGCCAGGAAGTACGATGATATAAATAGAATGAGGATAAAATATAGCTTTAAAAGTATATTTAATAGTAATACAAATACAATAAAATAAAAAGCTATATAAAATAACACTTAACGCGTTTCGCCAATGGCTTCATCAGAAGTGTAAAAAGCATGCATCAAGAAACTTCCTTTAAATATAACATACTGACCATAATGGATAATAGCTCCCTGGTGTGGCCAAATCAAAGGGACGCTCGTTGGTGGAGACCGGAAGTAATCCGGCGTCTACATGGATGGCGGTAGCCAGCGTGGAACGCACGCGCCCAAACCGGAAGTGGCGCGGCGTTCGCATGTGAGGACCAATCCATTGCGAGACGCACGCGCCGCCCCAGAGATGACGCGGCGCCCTCGCGGGCAAGAAATAGATGTGCGTTCCACCATGGGACGCACAGCACCCGCAGTCGTGCGTCGCGCCGGAAACGACGCGGCGTCGACGCGGGTGAAGTATAGGTGTGCGTTCCATCGTGGAACGCACAGCACTAACAGCTACAGCAAACAGAAAAGAACAATTCAAAAGGGAAAAGATCAAATGAATGGTAGTAAAGTACAATATAGGCATGAACAAATGAATGGGTACAATATAGGCATAAACAGCCAAACAGTTCCAAATGCCAAAAAAAAAAGAACATATGTATAGGCAACAGAACAATCCTACATTGCCACAATAAAAAGACAATAGGGAAAAATTCCTATGTTTGGACAGATCAATCATCTCAAATTAACACATAGGGTATCTTGCTAAAGTACAACCATAAAAAATTAATATATAAAATAAATAAAAATAAATAAAATATAAAAAGCACCAATAGAGAGTTCTTAAGGTCCATTAATCAAGTAGTTCTGGTATCCAGCAGTTTGTGAAGAGTGTATCGTCAATATAAAAATAATAAATAATAAGTAATAAAAACAAAATAAATAAAACTAAAAAAATTAAAAAGATAGCAGAACGTCTTCTTCTTATTTGATTAAAAGTAAGTACAGTTAGATACAAAATTTGGTGCAGTTCATGACGTTCTTATTCTGAAGGCAATCTTAAATGTCCAATAGTCCATAGTTGGTGTGCTTGTGATCCAATATATACGAGGAGAGTAAGATTGAATACATAAAAAATAGTGTATACATAAAAGTGAATACAGGCTAATAGAATAATAAAAAACAAACATAAAATAATAGGAGAATGAGGTGAGTATAAAAAAAATATAGGATGATATGAAAAATAAGATGGAGAAAAAAAAAAAAAAATATATATATATATATTTTATAAAAAATTAAACAAATCGAATTCTATATTTAGACCGTCTGGGTGTAGGGTATTCATATTGTAAACCCATTCCATCTCTGTCCGTCCTATCTTTTTAATAAAATCACCTCCTCTCCAGTGAGATTTAACAATAGCAATACCCATGAAAGTAAGATACTTTGGATTATTATCATGGATACAAAAGTGGGATGAAACTGAATGGTTTTTAAAACCTTTAATTATGTTTCTACAGTGTTCAGCAATGCGCATTTTTAGTGGTCTAATTGTTCGTCCTATATATTGTAAGCCGCAAGGGCATTCCAATAAATATATAACGTTTTTACTGTTGCATGTAATTGTTTCCTTTATATTATGGGATTTACCATTATTATTTGATTTAAAATTAGATCTCAATTTAGGTGTAGATTTAGTTTTTCTACAAGCAATACATGTGTTACATTTATAAAAGCCTTTTTTGTCATTTAAAAAACTAGCCCCTATAATTGTTTCAGGTTTAGTATAATTTTTTGTGAGATGCATTCTTAAATTAGGTGCTCCCCTAAACACTATTTTTGGTCTTTCTGGGATTAAGTGTTTGAGGATTGTGTCTTCTTTCAGTAGGTTCCAATGTCTGTAAATTATCTTTTTGAGTTCTTTATTTTTATTGTTATAGTCTAATATAACAGGTAATAATATATTTTGCTTTTGAGTTTTCTTCTTAGTTAATAGGTCTTTCTGGTGAATGGATAAGGCTTGGTTAAAAGTTGATTGGATAGTAGTTTTGTTATATCCTTTTGTTAAAAAACTTTCTTTTATTGTTTCTGCTTGTTGTTTAAAAACAGGGGTTTCTGTACAATTTCTTCTTAATCTAAGCATTTGACTCTTTGGAATGCTGTCTCGCATCCCGGTTATCTATTTCCTCCCCAAGATCCATAAAAACTTAACTAATCCCCCTGGCAGACCGATAGTGTCCGGGATAGGATCTTTGTTCTCCAACTTGTCTGAATATATAGACATCCTACTACAACCATATGTTGTAAGAACTAAATCCTATCTAAAGGACTCTATTGATTTATTAAACAAACTTAATAATATCCAATGGAATAAAGATCTCTTACTCATTACCTGTGACGTTCAGTCCTTATATACTATTATTAAACATCATCAAGGATGCACAGCAGTAAGAAAGATTTTAGAAAAAGAAAAAATAATGCCACAAGACCAAATAGAGTTTTTAATTGAAGGGATAGATCTAATCCTCAATAATAATTATTTCTGGTTTAAAGATAGTTTTTATTTACAAAAAACAGGCACAGCTATGGGCACCAGGTTTGCGCCCAGCTATGCTAATCTCTATATGGCTGAATGGGAAGATAGATACATTTGGAGTGAGCATGGCTGGGCAAAAAACCTGGTGTCCTACTCGAGATACATTGATGACCTTCTCTTTATATGGAAAGGAACTCCTATTGAAGCCAGAGAGTTCATCTCCTTTCTAAACACTAACCAAGAAGGTATAATCTTAACCTCAGAAATTAGTGACTCACATATCACATATTTAGACTTAAACATATATATTAAAAATAATGCAATTCATACTAAAACCCATTTTAAAGAAGTTCACGTCAATAATTATATTGATACTAAAAGTTGCCACAACAAAGTATGGCTAGACAGCATTCCAAAGAGTCAAATGCTTAGATTAAGAAGAAATTGTACAGAAACCCCTGTTTTTAAACAACAAGCAGAAACAATAAAAGAAAGTTTTTTAACAAAAGGATATAACAAAACTACTATCCAATCAACTTTTAACCAAGCCTTATCCATTCACCAGAAAGACCTATTAACTAAGAAGAAAACTCAAAAGCAAAATATATTATTACCTGTTATATTAGACTATAACAATAAAAATAAAGAACTCAAAAAGATAATTTACAGACATTGGAACCTACTGAAAGAAGACACAATCCTCAAACACTTAATCCCAGAAAGACCAAAAATAGTGTTTAGGGGAGCACCTAATTTAAGAATGCATCTCACAAAAAATTATACTAAACCTGAAACAATTATAGGGGCTAGTTTTTTAAATGACAAAAAAGGCTTTTATAAATGTAACACATGTATTGCTTGTAGAAAAACTAAATCTACACCTAAATTGAGATCTAATTTTAAATCAAATAATAATGGTAAATCCCATAATATAAAGGAAACAATTACATGCAACAGTAAAAACGTTATATATTTATTGGAATGCCCTTGCGGCTTACAATATATAGGACGAACAATTAGACCACTAAAAATGCGCATTGCTGAACACTGTAGAAACATAATTAAAGGTTTTAAAAACCATTCAGTTTCATCCCACTTTTGTATCCATGATAATAATCCAAAGTATCTTACTTTCATGGGTATTGCTATTGTTAAATCTCACTGGAGAGGAGGTGATTTTATTAAAAAGATAGGACGGACAGAGATGGAATGGGTTTACAATATGAATACCCTACACCCAGACGGTCTAAATATAGAATTCGATTTGTTTAATTTTTTATAAAATATATATATATATATTTTTTTTTTTTTTTTCTCCATCTTATTTTTCATATCATCCTATATTTTTTTTATACTCACCTCATTCTCCTATTATTTTATGTTTGTTTTTTATTATTCTATTAGCCTGTATTCACTTTTATGTATACACTATTTTTTATGTATTCAATCTTACTCTCCTCGTATATATTGGATCACAAGCACACCAACTATGGACTATTGGACATTTAAGATTGCCTTCAGAATAAGAACGTCATGAACTGCACCAAATTTTGTATCTAACTGTACTTACTTTTAATCAAATAAGAAGAAGACGTTCTGCTATCTTTTTAATTTTTTTAGTTTTATTTATTTTGTTTTTATTACTTATTATTTATTATTTTTATATTGACGATACACTCTTCACAAACTGCTGGATACCAGAACTACTTGATTAATGAACTCTCTATTGGTGCTTTTTATATTTTATTTATTTTTATTTATTTTATATATTAATTTTTTATGGTTGTACTTTAGCAAGATACCCTATGTGTTAATTTGAGATGATTGATCTGTCCAAACATAGGAATTTTTCCCTATTGTCTTTTTATTGTGGCAATGTAGGATTGTTCTGTTGCCTATACATATGTTCTTTTTTTTTTGGCATTTGGAACTGTTTGGCTGTTTATGCCTATATTGTACCCATTCATTTGTTCATGCCTATATTGTACTTTACTACCATTCATTTGATCTTTTCCCTTTTGAATTGTTCTTTTCTGTTTGCTGTAGCTGTTAGTGCTGTGCGTTCCACGATGGAACGCACACCTATACTTCACCCGCGTCGACGCCGCGTCGTTTCCGGCGCGACGCACGACTGCGGGTGCTGTGCGTCCCATGGTGGAACGCACATCTATTTCTTGCCCGCGAGGGCGCCGCGTCATCTCTGGGGCGGCGCGTGCGTCTCGCAATGGATTGGTCCTCACATGCGAACGCCGCGCCACTTCCGGTTTGGGCGCGTGCGTTCCACGCTGGCTACCGCCATCCATGTAGACGCCGGATTACTTCCGGTCTCCACCAACGAGCGTCCCTTTGATTTGGCCACACCAGGGAGCTATTATCCATTATGGTCAGTATGTTATATTTAAAGGAAGTTTCTTGATGCATGCTTTTTACACTTCTGATGAAGCCATTGGCGAAACGCGTTAAGTGTTATTTTATATAGCTTTTTATTTTATTGTATTTGTATTACTATTAAATATACTTTTAAAGCTATATTTTATCCTCATTCTATTTATATCATCATACTTCCTGGCCTGTATATCCTACAGTGGGGATTATACCACTGTATACCTTATATACTAGAGCAAGTTATCTGCTCTAGTAAATGTAAGTATAATATACTTATATTTACTTATTTATACTATTATTGGAAATTACTACACCATTGGAGTTCTCTGTATTTCTTTTATCTATACCACCACACCATTGGAGTACTCAAGACGCTGGACTTCTCATCCTAAGACGGGGATTGTACCGTCCACGCCTATCACGGTAGAGCTCCCACAGTAGCTCTACCAAATGTGAGTGTAAAATACCTTTGTTTTATTTATTACTCCTTCTCAATATTGTTTAAAATACTACACTATTGTATATATCTCTTCTTGTTTTCTTTTTGAGGACAAATTATCTGCAACTACTAAGAGACATCAAGTGTATGTATATTTAATTTATGTAAGGCGCGGTTTCTCTCCTCTCCTTTTTATATTCCTCTAATGCAGTGGTTCCTGACCCAGTCCTCAAGTACCCCCTAACAGTGCAGGATTTAGGGATTACCCAGTTGTGTCCAAGGTGTTTTTAGAAAAAGAAAAAACACTTCAGACACAACAGGGTAATTAGTAAATCCTGGACTGGTTAGGGAACCCCTTGAGGACAGGGTTGGGAACCCCTGCTCTAATGTATTCTTTTCAATATCCTCCTTATAAACATGACTTTTACAATTATCTATAAGGTAAACTGTTTCTGTGCGTGTGTATAGCAATGCTTGAGTATGTGTGTACTCTACATATATTTTTCTGTAATATATGTGAATACTTATGTAACTGTATATGTGCTGATTGAATGTATAAGTGGTAGCGTTATGGCCTGTCTGTATTTTGGTATGCATATGTATGTGTGTGTTTAGTATAGTAACATACCTTGTCCTGCACAAAGTTGTTAGCATTATAATGTACACCATAAGATGTCAATATAATACAGAAATAGAACAATATTTATTTGGGTAAGAGATAAATGTTCTAGTATATCTCGTGGGTTATTCTTAAGAATTTACTGTTCCTGTTTTGGTGTGCATATGTATATATGTGCGTAGTGTGTTTCCAACTTTAGTCAGTTATTATTTAGTTTATATAAATAGCAACCGTTGCTTTACAATACATGGTACACACCTAACAAAGCTGCTCACTTTGACAGGCTATAAAACAGCCTTTTTTTCCAAAAAATAATTATTAGCTTTAAAATAACCCAAAGACACTAACCTGCCACCTTAGAAGGAGATTTCCCTGATTCCTTGATTAAAAAAATAATCAGAGTGCTATATTATTATAATTATTATTATTATTATTATTATTATTATTGCCATTTATATAACGCCAACAGATTCTGTAGTGCTTTACAATATTATGAGAGGGGGGATGTAACTATAAATAGGACAATTACAAGAAAACTTACAGGAACAATAGGCTGAAGAGGACCCTGCTCAAACAAGCTGACAGTCTATTGGAGGTGGGGTATAAGACACGTTAGGACAGGAAATATCATTCAAATAGGGTGGGAGTGAAGCAGAGCTGGAGGAGAGAGTAAAGCACTGTCCTATAGGAGAGAGCAAGAGACAGGTATGTAAGGTAGAGGTTACTCTGGGAGGCCATAAGCTTTCCTGAAGAGATGGGTTTTAAGGCCCTTCTTAAATGATTGAAGACAAGGGGAGAGTCTGATGACAGTAGGCAGACTATTCCATAGGAAAGGAGCTGCCCGTGAGAGGTCCTGCAAGCGCGAGTTGGCCGTACGGGTGCGAGCGCGGTCAGGAGGTGGTCACGGGCAGAGCGGAGGGAACGAGGAGGTGCATACCTATGGATCAGTGAAGAGATATAAGAGGGGCTAGAATTGTTCAGTGCTTTTAATGTATGGGTTAGCACTTTGAATTGACTCCTATAGGATACAGGGAGCCAATGTAAGGACTGGCAGAGGGGTGAGAGGACCGACTAGAAAGGAAAATCAGTCTAGCTGCAGCATTCATTACAGACTGTAGTGGGGCAATACAGCTTTTGGGGAGACAAATCAGGAGAGGGTTACAATAATCCATGTGGGAAATTACTAGAGCATGGACAAGCTCCTTGGTAGCATCTTGCGTAAGAAAGGGCTGGATGCGGGCTATGTTTTTGAGTTGGAACCTACAGGATTTGGCAACAAACTGGATGTGAGGCTCAAAGGTGAGACCAGAGTCCAGTATTACGCCAAGAGCGCACTTGCAGGGATGGACTTATGTGGATATTGCTGACTTGAAGGGAGAGTGAGAGAGGAGGATCAGTATTAGGAGGAGGAAAGACAAGGAGTTCAGTTTTAGAGAGATTGAGTTTCAGAAAGCGTGAGGACATCCAGTCAGAGATGGAAGATAGGCAAGACACGTTGCAGGACGGCAGGGGAGAGGTCTGGGGAGGAGAGGTATATCTGAGTGTCATCAGCATACAGGTGGTAGTGGAATCCAAAAGAGGCAATAAGATTGCCAAAAGAGGCAGTATAAAGAGAAAATAGAAGGGGACCAAGGACAGAGCCTTGGGGAACTCCAACCGAGACAGGACGGAGGAGGTATCCTTGGAAAAGGATACACTGAATGAGCGTTGGGAGAGATAGGAGGAAAACCATGAGAGGACTGGGTCACAGAGACCGAGCGATTGAAGAGTTTGAAGGAGGAGAGCATGATCAACGGTGTCAAAGGCAGCAGAGAGGTCAAGGAGAATTAATATGGAGTAGTGACCTTTGGATTTAGCGGCGATTAGGTCATTAGTAACTTTGATAAGAGCAGTCTCAGTAGAGTGGAGAGGGCCGAAGCCAGACTGAAGAGGGTCAAGGAGAGAGTTGGAACTGAGGAACCGAGACACACGGGTAAAGACAAGTCTTTCCAAAAGCTTTGATGAGAAAGGGAGCAGGGTTATGGGACGATAGTTAGAGGTGGGAGGATGGGTCAAGAGATGTTTTTTTCAGGATAGGTACTACAGTGGCATTTTTAAGGTCATCAGGAACAGTGCTAGAAGAGAGAGAGCAGTTAAAGATGTGTGTTAGGGTAGGCACAAGACAAGGGGAGAGAGATCTGATGAGGTGAGATGGGACAGGATCGAGCGGGCAAGTGGTGGGGCGAGAGGAATGGAGAAGCGCAGCCAACTCTTGTTCAGTAGCCAGGGAGAAAGTCTGAAGGGTAGAGAAGGCATGATTTACGTGTGGTTGAGAAAGAGAACGGCAAGGAGGGGAGAATTGTTTCCTTAGCTGTTTAATCTTGTCGGTAAAGTAGCATGCAAAGCTATCAGCTGTAAGGTTAGTTTGGGGGGTGGCCACAGCAGGGCGGAGAAGGGAATTAAAGGTGTCAAAGAGGCGTCTGGGATTGCGGGAGCATGAACTAATGAGAGAGGAAAAGTATGACTGTTTGGCAAGAGCAAGGGCTGTGCTGTATGAATGCAACATGAATCTATAATGGAGAAAGTCTGCCTGGGTGCGGGACTTCCTCCAGGAGCGTTTAGCACAACGGGAGCAACTCTGCAGATAGCATGTTGATTTAGTATGCCAAGGTTGGGGTCGTGTCCTCCTTGAGGTGCATGTCTGGAGCGGGGCTGCAGTGTTCAAGGCAGATGTGAGGGTAGTGTTATAAGTGGAGATGGCCATTGAGGGGCAGGAGAGGGAAGGGATGGATAGCAGTTGTGAATCAATGTCAGCTGACAACTGCTGTAGGTCAATAGAGTTAAGGTTCCTTCTGAGTTGAGGGGGGTTAGGCTGAGGTTGTTGGGTGATGGGCTAATTGAGAGTAAACAATAAGAGGTGGTGATCAGAGAGAGGAAATGGAGTGTTGCAGATATTAGATACTGTACATGAGTAAGAGAAAATAAGGTTGAGGGTATTGCCAGCTACATGGGTGGAAGGCCACTGCAATAGTCCGAGGGAGGAAGTAATTGAAAGTAGTTTAGAGGCTGCTGGGGTCAAAGGTAATGGGAATATTGAAGTCTCCAAGAATTAGGGATGGAAGTAAGGTAGCCAGGCAGTAAAGTGGTCAAGGAAGAGGAGAGGGGAACCAGGGGGGCAATAGATAACGGCAATGTTAGCAGAGAAGGGTTTGAAGAGGCGAATTGAATGAATTTCAAATGATGGGAAAAAGAGGGAAGGGGGGGTGGGCAGGGTTTTAAAGGAGCAGTGGGGTGAGAGGAGAAAACCTACACCGCCACCTTTAATCTCTGCTTGTCTTGGATTGTGGGTAAAGTGAAGACCACCAAAGGATAGTGAGGCAGGGGTAGTATCTGTATCAGAGGGCAGAGAGCCATGTTTCTGTTAGTGCAAGTAGGTTTAGGGAGTGTGAGATAAATAGGTCATAGATGGAAGTAGATTTAAAGGTGCTGCATACAGGGCGTGCATTCCAGAGGGCAGTTTTAAAAGAGGAATTATATTGAGAATTACATGGAATGGGTATTAGGTTGTTGTGGTTTCTGGTGTTTGTAACAGGTGGCTGAGTAGTGGAGGGACCAGGGTTTGGAG
The DNA here is from genome assembly GCA_933207985.1 of Pelobates cultripes. Lineage (NCBI taxonomy): Eukaryota > Metazoa > Chordata > Amphibia > Anura > Pelobatidae > Pelobates > Pelobates cultripes. The sequence goes on from OW240923.1 coordinate 55,617,824, forward strand.
AGACATCCCCAGCTGCTAGGAGTAGTAGTATGGAAAGGAAGAGAAGGTGGGAATAAGATTTAAATGTTGGAGATGAGAGCTTATATTTAGGGGATTTAGAGTGGTGTGTGGAGAAAGGCTGGATAAATATGAGTAAAGTGCTTGTGATGAATACAGAGATGAGGGGAGCAGAGAGGGTGCAATAGAGATGGTGTTAGCAGGAACAGGTAAGTAAAATGATAGAGAGATTTTAATGATGAGGGATGTGAGAGAGAAAGTGAAAAATAGAAGTTATATGTATTGTATGTCTCACAAATAATTGCTAATTTTCTTTAAATCTCTGGTAACTAAAAGGAATACTAGATTTTATTTTAATTGTTGACCCTATTCCTTTAATTGATCCTTTCATTATTATGCTCAACGTGCACACATTTTTCTACCTAAATTTATTCTAAATTTACTCTAAACTCAAAAATAAAACCAATAGAAGAAAAAGGCTATACACATCTCAATCATTTTAAGTTGTTTATTATAATATTTTATAATCTGTCTTAATTTCTTGATAATACAATATTTAGGTTGTCAGCAAATGATTCAGTTTCTGGTCCAGGATTTTGTAAATAATGTAAAGTTACCCTAGTGTTGGACTTCAATATCATGATTAGACAAATGTCTTTGGAGATGACGTACTGTACAGTTGTCATAACTTGTAGGGTTTTCTTGAGAAGTTACTGTAGTAAAGATTTATCATTTTTATATTCCTCAGTATTGTTCCATTACTTTGTATAATATACTATGAGTGTTCTTAATATTTATATTATTATTACTAGGTGAATTTACTGTATAGGCAACTTAAAAGGAAACCGTCACTTTTCTTGACACCATTGAATAAAACATTGAAAGTCACGTATAACTTTTTTTTCACAAGATGCTCTGTTTTCTATTAAATTGATATTAAAGTTTTAGCAAATGACATCATGATCCAGTTCAGACAAGGCAAGTCTGTGAAAAAAAAATGCACACGACGAGGAGAAATGCTTTTTCTGTGTTGACTCTAGGTAAAAAGCTTATATCAATGATTGACAGAGAACTAAGATGTAGGCGCCACTTTCAGGATAATAAGGTGTGGATTTTTTCTACATTTAATTTTATTTCTCACACCTCACAATAAGCAAAATATATATGTAAACATAGCATTAATATCCTGGGAAGTTTTAGCAAACCTCTGATCACCTACTTACTGATGGTCCCCTCTTGCCTAAGGTTTTGTAGAAGGATGTAGGAAAACAGAAACATAGGTTTGTCATAATATTACATCACTATAGTGTTTACCCAGTAGTGTAAGAGATGAGGCCCATAAAGCTTTTCTGACCCCTGCAAAACCTAAATCAACCCTTTATACTCTGGAGTGTAGACAGTGACAATATAGGATATTGGCCAGACCTATCACTGGATTGTCAAACTTAACTACTACATATTGTAAAATAAAAATTATTATTGGTAACAGGCTGATGGTAGTAGTATATCAGAATTAGAAAATGACCATTTGTTAGGGTTCATAAAATTTTACAGCATTTTATGCTATCGGTTTCTTATATATTGTGTCTCCCCACCTTCTTATATGATTATGCTCTGCAGTTTGTGATGTAAATTTTACACTATATTTTTTTTTACTAGTTTTGTCCAACATTTATCCTACTTTATTTTTTGCCAAATAGGGATCTTGGAAGGTTCTTAGTCCTCCAGAAAGCTTCTGTACACATGGTTATTGTGTATCTCTATTTCCTCTTAGACTGCTTTCTGAATGGTAACCATTCTCAGTGAAGTCAATTTATTCTACAAAGTAAGAAGAGCTATTTTAACTGTTCCATATGTAGAAATGACCCACTTCCCTAAGAATCACATCCTCCCTTTCACCATCAAACACGGAATACAGATGGTATAATGGTTATTGGAAAGTGCAATTATATAGATTGGGTTATGTAGGATAATGTCCCTGTAAAAGAGTTTGGATGCAGGATGCTAGATTATGATATTAGTATGGGGATTTCAAGTACATCAGTGTGGGAGGAGATGGAAGGTTGAACGATGGCAAATAGTGGAATAGGATATTGCAATATCGTAAAGCATTGCATAATAAGTTGGCACTATATAAATTCCAAAAATAATATTAATATAACAAGCATATGAGGAATTATTACTGGGGAGAAAAGGAATGTCAGTAATGTAAGAGAGTAGATATGGGAACAATGATGAAGAAAATAATTCTAATTATTCACATAGGTTTTAAAAGGTTATTTTTAAATGGGGCATTCATAAGAGGATAAAGAAGGAAAGTAATGTGAAAGAATATGGGTGATCCAAGTAGGCAATCTGGCTGCCCATGCATGATGCAACCTTGAAACATAAGCAATTAATGGGAATTTATTAGAGATATGGTAGAACAAGAGAAAGATGGACATTTTCTTGCACTGCTACATGTGGAAAGAATACTGAAGACATTCAGAGCATGTGCGTTATAGAAAATTATTGAAGACATTCAGAGGTTGGAAATTTGCTAACAGTGTTTAGTGGCTTACATGATAGACTGCCCAATATGAAGAGGCACCAAAGTGAAAGTTTCACTGGAGCACCAAGTCACCTTGAATGAAACATGTATGACTGTTATACTAGACCTTGGTTACATTGTGTGTATGTTTTTTTTTAAAACTATGTTTCAATAAATTATAGAGTAAATATATTTTAGAATGTTGCAGACTGTGATTCTTTGTAGGAACCTTTGCCGAGAGTTAAACAAATTATTCTGCACTGTCGTGGTTATGGTGCATGGAGTGGGCTGTAGAAAAATTAATGAAATAGGGTTTTGTAGGTTAAAACAAGATATTTTCTAATAAGGAGAATAAAAATAGCATCAGAGGAATGGAATGGGTTGGAAGAAGAAAAAAGCAGAAGCAGAGTGTGACCACCTATTCAAGCAATCCACCTGTGTGAGGTGCTGAACTGCAGGGAACTGATTAGTTTAAAGGATGCAGGCCTTAATGTAAAAGTTTGGATGTTTTTCAAATGATTTAACATTTTGGAAATGCTTTTAAAAGGATTTAATATTTAGAAAGATGTTAATATTTTGATATATTTTGATATACTGATTCATATTTTATGTATTTTTTTTTTTTAATGCTTTAATATTTTGGTAATTTATTTTTTTTTTAACAGTTTATCAAAAGATATTGAATCATTTGGAACAATCACTGGATGAGCCAGGGCCAGGGACCTCCTGTCATCATGACAACTTAGTTTTGATGAAGTTGTTAGGGTGCCCAAACTGGTTCTTTACATCATATTTTGTGTGTGTTTCTATGTACTTTCTATCTGTCTTTTTCTTTCTAATTGGAGACTAGAACTTTTTCTCCCTCGCTCCTTTATGTAGGAATACAGCACTAGCGTTTGTTAGTGCTTGTGATGCTTTTCTGCCCATAAAGTAATTAAGTTAGTTTTCGTAATGTTCCTATTTTTATATAAACTGCGAGTCTGTAATTTTAATAATGGCACTCTTGATAATCTCACTCCAGTACAGGCATTGCACAGCTCTCTCTTTACTCATACACTCATTAAAGTTCTAACTCCCTTGTGTAATTGTGTTCTCTTTCTATATAGCTGGACACAGACATGCTGTGCTAATAGTCCATCATTACTGACTAGTCAGTAATTGTTTTTTTCAAAATTATTTTTGTTATTACCTTTGCTCAGATTGTAATGCGCTATCTACATAACACTTTAAAATGGGGGTCATTTGCAGACTGGAGAATTCCTTCAACATTCAAAATGCTCCAGCCTCATCTCCTATATATTAGTATATAGGAGATGAGGCTGGAGCATTTTGAATGTTGAAGGAATATATATATTGGTATATAGGAGATGAGGCTGGAGCATTTTGAATGTTGAAGGAATTCTCCAGTCTGCAAATGACCCCCATTTTATATATATATACACACACACACACACACACACACACACACATATACATACACATTTATACCCTTTTTATTTAACACTGATAGGGAGACAATGGAATGAGTGACGGAGTTGCATTAAATAAATTAATATAAATGAATTTGCAGTCATCAGACATTACTTGCAAATAGATTATCATTTTGGCTGTCTCTGGTGTTATGAATGGTAAAACCAAACGTTTTTAGATGAAAACACGGGGAAATAGAGTGATCAATGAGGGGACAAAGAAAAGAGTTGAAAGTAAATCTTATAGACAATGAGAAAATTAGATGTGACAAGGCTGAAAGTGAAGGCTATTTGTCTGACTCCTTTTTTGAGATTTTTATATTTTAAATAGAAACACACACACATTGAGGTGTGAAAAACAAAAAGTAAATGTAAAATATCAACACTATCTTATCCTATAACTGGGTACCTCCAACTTTGCTCCCTGGTAATCGTTAAGCTTTGTCCTTTGCACCACTTAGTCAGTATAGAGTAAGGAATAGAGATGACAAAAAAACAATGTTTTTATTACTCCTTCTCATTTGAAATGTTTGCCATGGCTGTTACTGACATAAACTGGACTTTGATATCATTCTCTAAATCATTTTTTAGTCTTTTCTTTTATTCAATGGCGTAATTCCAAGAAAAGAACAATTTAAAGGGACATGCATCACTTTGAGACAACTGTCTCATTCAAATATTTAAGCCTTGTATGAGGCATTTGCCTCACTCCGCAGACTGAAAAAAGCTGGTTTATATGATGTATTAATCTATGTTCATATTTATCTGCTTCTTCTTTCTTATACTTTCTATCCCCACTTCAAGGTGACTCTTACCTAACCAAACAGTGTCCTATCCCTAGGAATGCTGGAAAAGTGCATGGGCATGTTTTGCAGATTTACATATGTGCAGTTGGAAGATCACTTTACTTTGCAACATCCGGACAGGGCTAGAAGATATAAAGTTCGATTATGCAAGCTAAGTTTCTCTCTGCTGCTGCATAATGATGCCCTGTTTCTGTCATTAGTGGACTGGCCTGAAGCTGAGATTAATGGGAAATGAGGGGGGAAGGCAAATACACTCCCTTAACTTAAAGACATGCTCAACAAAGCAATCTAACCATGTTAAAGTAAGTTTACAGATGTGCATTACATATGTCATTCTATTAGCATAGCATCACGGGTATTACCATTCCTCAACAGCAGGATATATGACTGCTGAAGACCTTTAAAATAGCCAAGGTGGGACATGCAACTGTCACTAGTCTAATACTATCCTTACCTTTTTGTGTCATTTTACCCCATTCCCTCTAGCATGTAAGCTCATTGAGCAGGGCCCTTAACCCCTATGTTTCTGTGTGTCCAACTTGTCTGGTTACAACTACATGTCTGTTTGTCCACCCATTGTAAAGCCCTGTGGAATTTGATGGTGCTATATAAATAACATAATAATAATAATAATAATAATAATAATAATGTAGATACCGAACTACTAAACGTTCTAGCTAAATATTTAATTATTGAAATAAATGAAAAGTGGAGTTAATGGGACATTCAACTGACATAAAGCATCTGTGTATCTTTTTTTTACTTTACAAAAAGTGCAGATTTCAAAAGAAATTGACACTTTCATAAATTGTTACACCCCCTAGATTTCAATCAGACAAGGTCCTGTTACTTCCAAGTAGTGTAGCTTAATGGAGCTAAACTCAAATACAGGCAATTGTCCAGAGCTCCTGCCTTACAAAGTCTTCTCAATCAGCTCTAGTTGACTGTTGTAAGTCTGTAATTGGACAGCCACAGAAAGTATAGGCTGGGTTACAGGTGGAGGGCTTGCAATTACTGCATACAAGTTGCTTTTAGAGGTACGATCAGGGATGTATTTACCACAAGGCAAACAAGGCATTTGCCTAGGGTGGCACTTTCGGGGGGGAGGGGGGGAGGCGCCAAAAAACACCACCCCAAGCTCCCAGACAAATGCCTTGTTTGCCTCATGTTCTGGGGCTGTCCACCTTACTGTGAGTGAGTGAGTGTAGCTGTCAGTGTGTGTGTGTGAGTGAGCGAAAGTGTTTTTTTTTTTCCAGTGAGAACAGGTGTGCCTGTGAGTGTGTAAGTGTGTGTATGCCATTTTATGTGTATCTGAGAGTGTGAGCCTGTCAGTGTGTGTCTGTCAGTGAAAGTGTGTGTTGGTTAAACAGTGTGTGCCAATGACTGTATGTGTGTGCCAATGACTGTATCTGTCAGTGAGTGTATATCAGTGCATGTATCAATGAGGGCATGTGTCTGTCAATCAAAAAAGTGGCCTTGACAAGAATCGTGGGGCAAATTTAGATTTTGGGGGTGCCCGAATTTAGTCGTGCCTAGGGCAGCACAAATCCAAAATACACCACTGGTTATGATCAGTGGAAAAATGTTTTCATTGAGTGTATACCTACTATATAGTGTCTTTGTGTATTTTTTTGTATTTGGGTAGTGGAGTGTCTTTAATGGTTAAATACCCCATGATTTTATTCACTGCTCCATCTGTTTACTACTAAAAGTATGGTTCTTGGTCTCCTCCTGATATCATAGGTTCATAATATGAACTTGGCTATATCAGAGAAATGTGATATATTTTCCTGGAAATAACATAAATTAAAATATAATATTGTATTAAATTTTCAATTAAATAATGTCATACAAGTTTTATATTGCTTAATCTAAAATATGGGAAACCATAATGAATGTTCTGTGACCTGATATGCCATACCCTTATCACAAAGCATACAATAAATTGTGCTATAGGAATAGATAATCATAACCAAGCGTTACAATGAAAATTGACAGGACAAAAGAGGAAATGAAGGATATAATCCACTTTTTCAAATATAATTTTTTTTCGTTTTTTTTCTTCATACATCCAAAAATATGTGTCATATAAAACCCACTATCCTTGACAGGACAGCAGATGGTTACATGAATAAGATGACAGGTGGTGAAATGAGGAGTGACAAGTTATACCCATTAAAATAAACTCAAGGCTGCTAATTTCTATGCATAAATACATCAAAGTTGCAGCAATTCTCTCACTCTGTACTTTCTTCTGCATGATGTTCCACAACATTCTTCCTTTCAATGTGACATTCAGATTAAAGGGATATTCTCTGAACCATGACCATTTCAGCTGGTTGTTAATAATTTGCAAAAAAGGCAAAAACACAGTTTCCTTACACCAAAAGCCCACCCCCTGCAAGGAACCCACACTAAAAGGACCTATAATCCATATGACGTCCCCTTAACCCAATAAGTGCTTCTCAGCAAAAGCGCTCTGACCACAAGCCACTCGGCATCATCAGCATGCCAACTGCAAAGATCCAACAATACTTCCAGACCAGCCACATAGAACTATTTTCGACTTGAATCCAAGTCACAATTTTAACCGAGTGGTGTTTCCTCTACAGACTTTGGATCAGGGCGCTATTTTCACAGATTGGGCACTTGGAGGAGAGCCATCTGTGGGTACAATATGTGTGGGGGTTCTTCATGTTTTTTATATGTATGGGGGATAATTCAATTACTAGAGTATGTTGTAATCCTCTCCCAGACACAGAGGCACCTGGGCGGACTTTCAATACAGACCCCATACTGGGTGTCTGTGTATATAAACTTGTGTTTCTTATGTTAAATGTTGTTTTACCCTTCATCAAGTCTCGACTCATGTATGGGTAGCAAGAGCAATAACCACTATATTCTTTACAGGACTTGGGAGGCACTACTAGGAGTAGTGGGGATCTACTACACCCTCTGTTACCAACACTGTAATGAGGGTGCCTCACTTCCCTATTATACAGCCTAATATTTGTGCAAACTAGTAGGATTTGCAAGTTTTAAATCTCAGTTGACTTTTAATGCGTTGGTCAGTTTGTCATTTTGGAAGACAATAACAGTGATTCAGCACAGATAATACCATATATAACATCTGTATGATATGAATGTATGATGTATGTATCTAACAGATATTTTTCTGGATAATGAGGAAGTGCAGTTGTAGACAGTGTGTGTGTGTGTGTCATAGAGAGAGAGAGGGATGTAAATTTAATATGTGTGTGGTATAAATGTATGTGTCATCATACTCTGTGTGATGGTTAATTGTCAATGTAATGCATATTTAATCAGAAGGTTGCTGGGGAAAGGCTGGCCGGGGCGAACTCTAAGTGGGCTCCTAAAAAGCCCAAGGTAGCACCTTTTCATAGATAGCCACTAGCCTCTAACAATCTGCAACTGGAGGTGTTATTTCTGTCTCAGTGTTTGTAATAACATCTTCAACTGCAAATTTTCCAACAACCTCTTCTACTTATACTCTCAGTAATAAATTACAACTTAAAGGGATCCTATAGTGCCAGGATTACAAAGCTGTATTCCTGGCACAATAGCTCCCCAAAAGCACCCTGGCTCCTCCCCCGCCCGTGTGAATAAATGGTTAAAACCCCTTTATTTACTTACCTGATCCACCTCCTGCTCCGACCTGCGACACAGGATGTCCTCATGCAGGGAGTGAGGATGTGCATCATAGGTTACCAAACCAAATGTCCTTTTGGATGCAGGAAGCACCTCTAGTGGCTATCTGAGAGAATTAGCGCTGGCAGACTTAGTGCTGCAATGTAAACACTGCAGTTTCTCTGGAAGTGCAATAGGGATACTGCACCCAGACCACTTGAATAAGCTGATGTGATCTGGGTGCCTATAATAACCCTTTAAAGAGGATCTGGGACTTATCTAGAATTTACTCCATTGAGCAAAACAATGAAAATCACCTACTGCTTGTGTTCAACTTTTTCATGAGATAATATGTTTTCTTTTACATTTACTTTGATTCAGCAAATACATCATAATCCAGTTCAAGCAAGGCAAACATCGCTAATGAAGAGGAGAAATAGAAACATGGTTTAATTTCTCCTGGCTTATGCATGCTTTCTAGGGTCCAAGCTTACAAAAATGACTGACAAATGCGCCAATATGGAAGCACCCAGTTGCAACAATAAAAAACTGTGGATTTCTACATTTCATTTTATTTCTCACACATACAGATTTCCTAAGGGGAAACTGTCACTTTTCTGGAGTTTACACTATTGAATAAAACATTGAAAATAACCATTTTTCATGTGATGATCTGTATTCTTTTAATTAGATTTTAAATATTTAGCAAATTGCATCACACTTATAGAGTGTAACTGTTAAGGGTGAGTGCTAGGAAGTGCCATACTCCAGGAGTTTCCAACTCCCGGGCTCCAAGAATTTATTGCCGGTCCGCGAAAGCTTTTGCGGACCGGCAATAAATTGCCGCAAGACATTTCCCCGATGCTATGATCTTATGATCATGGCACTGGGAAATGTGCGTCTCAGTCCCCTGCCAGCTCCCTCTCCAGCCTACTGCAGCTGGCAGGGAAGGAAGGGAGAGAGGACCCGGGAGAGCTCTAACCTGCAGCTCCGCCAGGTTCTAATCGCATGAGCTAGGAGCGTTGCTGCTGTTACCATGGCAACGCTCCGAATCTCGCGAGAGTTAAATCAAGCAGCTCTCGAGGCTTCTAGAGTTCGCTCTCACCACTGGGACCACCAAGGCTTTCCCACCGGACCACTAGGGATTGCAGGGAATGTCCCACCTTCCAGGCAAAGGTAAGCAGGGTGGGGGATATCAAAATTACTATTATTCTTTTAATTTAAAAATAAATATATATATATATATATATATACATCTAAAAGAAAAGAAGGGGAGCGGTCAAGGATAGGGGTTTAGTGTAACACCCTCATCCCGTACCTAACCCACAAAAAAAGGTCGCCTAGACTGGAAAAGTAGGGGATAACCCTAGGGAATACAGTAAATAGCAGAGAACCAAAGGTGTCACTTGAATAGAAAGTGACTACAAAGTTAAATTTCCAATCCACTCCAATAAGATCTTAAAGGAGAAAATAATAAATAACAAAATAACTTTATTAGTAACTCTAAAACGTACTAGGACAAATTAAACAGTGTAGCCTGATATGGGGGGTGGGAGGGGGGGGAACAGCCCTGAGTGAGATGCTCAATAATAGATAGTTAATAATAAAGCATACCACACTAGTTCCAAACGGGTATGGATTGGCAGTACGAGAACTAACTGAAGAGATAGCAATCTCCCCCTTTATTTGTTTAAGCCCTCATTAGTGATGTCCCGAACGGTTCGTCACGAACGGTTCGCCATGGACTCATCATTGAGTAAACTTTGACCCTGTACCTCACAGTCAGAAGACACATTTCAGCCAATCAGCAGCAGACCCTCCCTCCCAGACCCTCCCACCTCCTGGACAGCATCCATTTTACATTCATTGTGAAGATGCATTCTTAGTGAGCTGTCTAGGAGGTGGGAGTGTCTGGGAGGGAAGGTCTGCTGCTGATTGGCTGGAATGTGTCTGCTGACTGTGAGGTACAGGGTCAAAGTTTACTTAATGATGAGTCTGCGGCAAACCGTTCGCGAACCGTTCGGCGAACCGTTCGGGACATCACTAGCCCTCATGGAAGTATTTACAGCACTGGTTGCGACAGAGCCTAGTGTGATCTTCCAGAAGCAAAAACTAAAACAAAAAAGGAATAGGGAGAGATATGCTAAATGGTGAGAACAAAGCACACAGGAAAAAATATATAAAAAGAAGGCTATATACAGAGAGATAAGTAATAGGGATATAACCAATTAAATCCACCTCTCTAGGGTTACCAGAGGTCTGTGGTAAGGGTATCCCTAGTCATTAGACCTTCAGTCTCATGTAACACCTTCATAGATATTCTATGCTTAAATACAGTTTAGGGAATATCAGGCTACACTGTTTAATTTGTCCTAGTACTTTTTAGAGTTACTAATAAAGTTATTTTATTTATTATTTTCTCCTTTAAGATCTTATTGGAGTGGATTGGAAATTTAAAGGACCACTATAGTGCCAGGAAAACATACTCGCTTTCCTGGCACTATAGTGCCGTGAGGGTGCCCCCACCCTCAGGGACCCCCTACCGCCCGGCTCTGGAAAGGGGAAAGGGGTTAAATCTTACATTTTTCCAGCGCTGGGCGGAGAGCTCTCCTCCTCCGATCCTCCTCTTCTCCTCCCATGCAGCTGAATGCGCACGCGCGGCAAGAGCTGCGCGCCATTCAGCCGGTCACATAGGAAAGCATTCATAATGCTTTCCTATGGACGCTGGCGTGCTCTCACTGTGAAAATCACAGTGAGAAGCACGCAAGCGCCTCTAGCGGCTGTCAATGAGACAGCCGCTAGAGGAAATAGGGGAAGGCTTAACCCATTCATAAACATAGCAGTTTCTCTGAAACTGCTATGTTTATGAAAAAATGGGTTAACCCTAGCTGGACCTGGCACCCAGACCACTTCATTAAGCTGAAGTGGTCTGGGTGCCTAGAGTGGTCCTTTAACCTTGTGGTCACTTTCTATTCAAGTGACACCTTTGGTTCTCTACTATTTATTTATTAATCTACCCTCCAACCCCACAGACCCACAATCATTCTCCCCCATACACACACACAATCTGCACCCCTCACACATACAGCACCACTCACATAAACTATTGGGTTTTATTTCTGGCTGATGACGGTCCGGAAAAAAAAATTCTCCTCTTTTCGCCAGTCCCCAGGTGATAAAAGGTTGCAGAACACTGCCATACTCCACAGCTGGTATATAGTGATATAGGAAAGACACCTTACTCACTGCAACAGGTACTAGAACAGAACTTTAACTTTAACTGCTGGCACTCCTCACAGTCATTAGAAAAGGATTCTTAAAAACTGTCATGTTTACATTGTAGGTTTAAAACTAAAGGAACACTGCACTCAGGCCACGTCATTGAGATGAAGTGGTCTGGGTGACTTTAGTTGTCCTATACTAGATAACTCCCCAATTCTATATCCCTAAACATAGCAATGGTATTTGGCCTTCATCTGGTAAAAGGTTGCCGACCCCTGCCATAGTAGATTATTAAAAATTCTCCAATTTATGGAAGTGCATTAGCATTATTAGACTTTTCATAAGATGTCAAGGTAATATTGAGTGTATTCTTTTGCACTTCTACTTAAAGGAATACTGCAATGTTAAAACATAAAATACATTTTACTCAGCTTTTTCTTCAGCACAGAGTCCTCTATTGTTGCGTGTTCACCACGGGGAGACTGTCAATGACAACGGTCTCCCCTTTCTGTGTTGACAGAACTGGCAAATATACAGCAATTGCCACAATTACTCCATTCAGATGCAGCTATCAACCAAAGTAATGCTTCCCTATGGAAGCATTCATTCCACTTCAATAATCTATCAAGTGGAATTAATCATGATTCATCCTGGCTGGCAGCTTGATTGCGTGGCGGAAGAACTGGAGGTGAGCAGATCTCCCCTTTTCTCTTCCCTAACATGTATCTCCAATTAATAGGCATGATACAGAGGAGGGTCTTTACAGAAAATACTGGGAGCCTTCCCCAAGCTCCTATCAGCTTCCTCCATCACTAGACAATAGCAGACCCTGTAAACCAGAATGAGAAACTGGCACCTCTTCCAGGTGAGTGTAGAGGTCTGTCTGAATCTACAGACAGTCACACTCACCTATATTGCAACACAACTATTGAAGGTTAAAGGAACACTATAGTATTAGGAATACAAATATGTATTCGTAACGATATGCAGCCCTAGTCACCTAAACGGTGACTAGGGCCCCTTCCACAGTGAATAAATGGTTAATTAACCATTTATTTGCTTACCTTAATCCAGCGCTGGGCTCCCTCGGCGCTGGTGACCTCTCCTCCTCCATCAACGTCAGCTCCTGAATGCTTTCCTATGGGGATCTTTGACGCTGGAGGTCCGTCAAATAAGTGCAATGTACTCAGTGTAAATCGCGGAAGCGCCTCTAGTGGCTGTCAGGGAGACAGCCACAAGAGGCTGGATGAACCCTGCAGTGTGAACACTTTTTAGCTGCAGGGTTAAAACTAGGGTTACCTGGCACCCAGACCACTTCATTGAGCTGAAGTGGTCTGGGTGACTATAGTGGTCCTTTAAGATAATGTTACATCTTATTGTTTGTTTGTTTTTTAATCCATTAATATTATGTTGCAGCAAGTAGCTGGTCAATTTTACCCCATGATTTGCTTTTCAAGGGTCCCTTGAAATAGCTGTAGTACAGATGGAAAGTACTTTTTCTTTGTGCTTGATGAGTATTCCTGAGTGGGAGGCTGCTGTAAACAGAAGGAAGTGATAGTGGAAAGGAAATTCAACAGTCTGCAGACACACAACATAATGTCAAATGTTTTTTTTCAATGAATTACCAATGATACACAAATGCTTCAACTAGAACTGTATAGTGGCATTTACTCAATTACATTTTATAAAAGTATTCTGCTAGTCAAGTAGATCCCTAATTTCAAACTTTTCACAAAGATGCAACAAATGTACATCTATCCCAGAGCATTGAGTGTATACACATCCAACTACTGAAAGAGAGAAGGTGCCTCTGATCACTCAGATTTGAAGATAAATGCCAGTCTAAATAGTTTTGATTTTCTTGGATCAATAAAACTAGTCAACAGAAAGTGTGCACAATCAAAAACATAGCAGGGTGTTGGGGGTACTAGCTACCTGGAGTGAGTATTACTTATACGTGGGCATCACTATATATGGTGTTGGTCTTATAGGTAGCAGGAGACTGCACATCCCACATGAGCCTGTCATCAGTAGGTGAGGGAGCCTAGTAAATAAACATCCAACTAATCTCAGGCAGTCATGCATGTCTGTGTGCTGCCCTGTGAATGAAGAAAACCTTACCTCAGCCTTAGCATCAACTGTAACCCAAGCCCTAAAGAATCATGTAATATAAGACATTCATAATGGTGAAGCCTGTATAAAGGAAAAATAATGCAATCTTAGGATGTTAAGATAGATATTAATAGCTTTTAACCCATTAAAATTATTTTACTATAATACACTGTTTACTTTTATGCATTTATTTGCATATATATTGACCATGCTTTGAATCCCAGTTAGGTCACCTCTCTAGTAAGATACCTAATGATATAAATTTGTCTATCTCAAAATTATGAGAGTCACACAAACTAAGAGAGACATGTCAGCTCAGATGAGCAAAACATCTAACCAGACAAATCTTTGCAATTTTTGCATCCACAGTCCTCTGTAGAAATAAGATAATATAGAGAGTAATTTTTGTTCTCTTTTGACCATGGCTAATCACAGCTTGGGGACAGAATAATTTGCTAAAAGCATCATTATTATTACCATTCAGGACAAAGGCTTCTTTTGATATTCAATGCGTTTGTGACCAAGTCCTTTTTTTTTTTTTTAGCACTTTGGCATGTGTTCATTCCACCACAAATTCACCTCTTCTGTTAAGTGCACCCACATGTTGCACATCTTGCTTTTAAAAGGAGAAATAAGGCTTTCTTTTAATACCCTATATGTATGCATGACATAGTCCCCACATCCCACCCTCCCCAGGGTACTCATTACATTACATTTATAGATAGCTCCAATTACCTGGCTTTCCTGACAAGCCAATCATGTCCACCAAGCACGCCACAGCTAAAACAGCCAAACTCACAATACCTTTTTAACCCTTAACCTTCCTAACCCCACCTACAATCTAAAAGCTCAATTCTCCATATATTAAAAACACAGCACCTATTCTCCTACTAATGTTCTCACTTCTATTTTTCACTTTCTCTCTCACTTCCCTCATTATTAAAATCCTCTCTATCCTTCTACTTATCTGTTCCTGCTGACACTATCTTCATTGCTCCCTATCTGCTTCCCTCATCTTTGTATTCATCACACACACTTTACTCATATTTATCCAGCCTTTATCCACAAACCCCTCCTAAATCCCCTAAATACAAGCTCTCGTCCCCAACATTTAAATCTTACTCCCACCCAGTGGCATACTAACGGGGGCCGTCTGTCTGTATCTGCATGTGTGTCAGTGTGTGTATATATCTGCATACATCTCAGCATCTTGCCAACATTACACACAAACGCATCCCTGCATTCCAGTGTAAACACTACATATAAAAACACCTCTGTATTAAAACATCACCATTATATATAACCACACCACTGCATCTCGCCAACACCACACAAAAGCATGCCTGCATTAAAATGCCAACACTACATACAAACACACCCCTACATTCACTCACACTTACTCCATACAAAAGCATGCTTACATTGAAACACACAAGCACTGCTCAATGCTACATACATTAAAAAAATTGTGGGTGTTTTTTACATTTTAAAGTGCAGGGGGTAGGGTGCCAAAACTAGGACCCACCCCGGGTGCCAAATGCTCTAGGTACGCCCCTGCTCCCACCTTCTCTTCCTTTCCATCCTAATGCTCCTAGCAGCTGGTGATGTCTCTCCAAACCCTGGTTCCTCCTCTATTAAGCCACCTAAGCCGCAACAATCTAATATCCATTCCATGTAACTCGCGTTATAATTCCTCCCGTTATAGCTGCCCTCTGGAATACACGCTCTGTGTGCAGCACCGTTAAATCAACTTCCATCTATGACCTATTTATCTCACACTCCCTAAATCTACTTGCACTAACAGAAACATGGCTCTCTTCCTCTGATACTGCGACCCCTCCTCACTATCCTTTGGTGGTTTTCACTTTACCCACAACCCAAGACAAGCTGAGAGTAAACGTGGTGGTGTAGGTTTTCTGCTTTTACCCCACTGCTCCTTTAAAACTCTGCCCACCCCCATTCCCTCTCTTTTCCATCATTTGAAATTCATTCAATTCACCATTTCAAACCCTTCTCTGCTAACATTGCCGTTATTTATCGTCCCCCTGGTTCCCCTAACCTCTTCCTTGACCACTTTGCTGCCTGGCTACCCTACTTCCTCTCTTTTAATATTCCATCCCTAATTCTTGGGGACTTTAATATTCCCATTCACCCACCTTTGACCTCAGCAGCCTCTAAACTACTTTCAATTTCTTCCTCCCTCGGGCTATTGCAGTGGGCTAATTCTCCCACCAATGTAGCTGGCAATACCCTCAACCTCATTTTCTCTTATGCGTTTACAGTATCTAATATCTGCAACATTCCATCTCCTCTCTCTGATCACCACCTCTTATCATTTGGTCTTGAGTACCCCCTCACCCAACAACCTCAGCCTAACCCCCCTCAACTAGGAGGAACCTTAATTCTATTGACCTCCAGCAGCTGTCAGCTGATATTAATTCACAACTGCTATCCATCCCTTCCCCTTTCCTGTCCCTCACTGGCCACATATAACACTACCCTCAGTTCTACCTTGTGTGCTGCAGCCCCCCTCCAAACATGCACCTCGAGGAGGACATGCCCCCAACCATGGCATACTAAATCAACACGCTATCTGCAAAGTTGCTCCTGTTGGGCTGAACGCGCCTGGAGGAAGTCTCGCACCCTGTCAGGCTGTCTCCCTTATAGATTCAGATTGTGTTCATACAGCGCAGCCCTTGCCCTCGCCAAACAGTAATACATTTCCTCTCTCATTAGTTCATGTTCCTGCAACCCCAGGCATCTCTTTGACACCTTTAACTCTCTTCTTTGCCCTGCTGAGACCACCCCCCCAACCACCCCCCCAAACTAACCTTACAGCTTTGCATGCTACTTTACCGACAAGATTGAACAGCTAAGGAAAGAATTCTCCCCACCTTGCCATTCTCTTTCTCAACCACACGTAGATCATGCCTTTCCTACCCTTTAGACTTTCTCCCTGGCTACTGAACAAAAGTTGGCTGTGCTTCTCCTTTCCTCTCGCCCCACCACTTGCCTGCTCGATCCTGTCCCGTCTCACCTCATCAGATCTCTCTCCAATTGTCTTGTGCCTTCCTTAACACACATCTTCAAATGCTCTCTCTCTCCTGGTGTTGTCCCTGCTGACTGCTGACCTTAAACATGCCACTGTAGTACCTATCCTAAGAAAACCATCTCTTGACCCGTCCTCCCCCTCTAACTATCCCCTTTTTCCACAAAGCTTCTGGAAAGACTTGTCTTTACCCGTGTGTCTCGCTTCCTAAATTCCAACTCTCTCCTTGACCCTCTTCAGTCTGGCTTCCGCCCTTTCCACTCTATTGAGACTGCTCTTATCAAAATTACAAATTACTTAATCGCAGCTAAATCCAAAGGCCACTACTCAATACTAATTCTTCTTGACCTCTCCACTACCTTTGACACTGTTGATCATGCTCCCCTTCTTCTAACTCTTCAGTCACTCGGTCTCTGTGACTCTGCCCTCTAGTGGATTTCCTCTTATCTCTCCGAATGCTCATTCAGTGTCTCCTTTTCCAAGAATACCTCCTCCCCTCGTCCTGGCTCTGTCCTTGGTCCCCTTCTTTTTTCTCTTTATACTGCCTCTCTTGGATTCCACTACCACCTGTACGATGATGACACCCAGATATACCTCTCCCCTGCTGTCCTGCAACATGTCACTGCTTGCCTTTCTTCCATCACTGACTGGATGTCCTCCAGCTTTCTGAAACTCAATCTCTCTAAAACTGAACTCCTCATCTTTTTCTCCTCCTAATACTGATCGTCCTCTCTCGCTGACCCTTCAAGATAGTGGTATCCACATAAGTCCATCTTTGCAAGCGCGCTGTCTTGGCGTCATACTTGACTCTGGCTTCACCTTTGAGCTTCACATCCAGTATGTTGCCAAATCCTGGAGATTGCAATTTAAAAACATAGCCCGCATCCGCCCCTTTCTTACGAAAGATACTACCAAGGAGCTTGTCCATGCTCTAGTAATTTCCCGCATGGATTATTGTAACCCTCTCCTGATTTTACATCTAAAACATTCAAAATAGATTTATGAATTAGTCCCAATTGTTAAAATGCCCTATGTGTCTAGGATTACAATTGTTAGAAATTCTAAAACAAATACGGCAAGGGGTGAAATACAATTTTAAAGCTAAAGCTTTGCAACATTAGGCATGCTGAGATTACAACTAGCAGTTATTTCTAGTAGTAACAGAATCCAAAAGCGCTACACAAAAATATACATTTGAGGAAAGTACATCCCCAGTGCTATTTAACTAAGAGCAATTTAGCACTTTTCATTAAACCATTTTGTGTGATGGAGAAGCTTAAGCAAATCTACCTGAATATGCAAATTAACATTTTTGTTATTTAGGTAGTGCATATAGCTGTTGCTACGAACAGAGGGCTCTATACAGGCTCTATAACTAAATTCACCTAGTTGTTATGAAGCATCAGCAGGACAGGAGAGCACACACAACAATGAACAATAATCAAACACATTATACACACCCTGCACCTATAATTGGCACAGAGTGACTTAGACATAGGAGTATTCCAGGGTCCTACATAAAGTGTCTGTATGAAACTTCAGGTGATGGTGACTTCCGTCACACCTTGGTCAAATCTGATGGGCATATTACATTTTTTGTTCTTTTTACAAGTTTTATTTTTGGGAAATTCACAGACTATGTGTGTGGTCCCACACTGTAAAGACCCCATATTTGTATTCTGCGATTGTCCGCAATTACAATGATTCTCCACGTGCATACCTTTGTCCCTCATTCTATCTCCAATCCCACCCCTAATCTTGTCCTTAATCTAACGCCTAATCCTGCACATAAAGCTGACAAGAGCAAGAGGAATTTCCCACCTCACACAGTACAGAGTACTCTGTGAGAGCTCTTTACTCCATGATTGCAATATGAGAGGGATTTCTTCCTCTCATGTTGCTGCATGTGCACACCGTGATTGGTGCTGGGCACCTGGTAAAGACTAGTGCTGATCACTGAGCAGATGTGCATGCAGGGAGATCTGATCAAGGTAATTGGCACCATACATAATTGTATATGACTAGGTGGGTGGCTGGATGGATATAAGTGCAAAATGGGTGGGGGTAGGTGACATGTTATGTGGCTAAGAATATGCATGTAACAGGGTGAGTGAGTATAAATAAGAAATAAGATGGGACTAGCTGACTCGGTGTATAAGGAATATGATCAGTTCAGTGTATGGTTGGATAGTTGAATAGCAATGTGTATGTTGTGTGGAGTGTTTGTTAGTGCATGTTATGGGTGTATTTGTGTATAGTGCTAGAGTGTGAATTTAGTGTTTTTATAGAGTGTCTGTGTGCCAGTGTGTGTGTGCAGAAGCATATTTGGGTGAAGTTTTAGTGTGCATGCATAGGTATTTTGTGTAGATGTACAGGTGTGTTTGTGTTTTCAATTCCCATCTGCCCCTCTTTACATCCTCATGCCCTTCTATTCATTGATCTTCCCCTCATATGTGTTCCTCTCCACCATTCCCCAATTCTCTTTTCTCCCCATAACCCTTCTCTTTCTCCAAATACTCCCTCTTCTCACCCCCCTATCCTTGCTTGTTCCCATCTTCTTCCCCATCCCTCACTCGATCCTAACTTCTTTCTTCTTCTCTTACTTTTACCCCCATTTCTTCTCTCTTGCATAAATCACCCGGCTACACGCAACTGTTCTCATCTTTTATCTCCTTATTCATCACCTGTGCCTTCTAATCTCTCCTTTCAATCACTTGTTCTTCTCTAATGTACCCTTTCCTCTTCTCTCACTTGTTCTCCTCTTATGTCCACCCTTAATAGTTCTCTTCTAGTCTTACCTTCTTCCCCTGTGTCTCTCTTGTAATTCGCTCACTTGCCCAGCAGGGCTTCTGCAGTTACTGCAGGCAGTCGGAGGTTGCACTTTATGACATCATATTCGCACGCACTCCTGCAGTTCCTTCCGCTGACTGTGGGGGAGAGAGGATCTGTAACTGTGGTTGCAAGAAGAGGAAAGAAGTATTCTCATTCTTACCCAAGCACTCCTGCTGTACTACCAATGAACCTTAGCCCAGCAGGGCCGTCCCTCTCTTCCGTGTGCCACCCCTGAGGTTGTGGCCTCAGTGACCTTATTTGAAATTAGGCCCTGAGTATTAATTCTTCAGAATATCAATCAATAATTCCAAGCTGGTGAAACGCATAAAAATTTGTGCCCTAAATGGCATTGTTCTGAAATCCTTTTACCTGAAACTTGCCTTGTGATATTAAGGATGCTTGCAGTGGGTAAAGAAACACAAATTGCTTTCAATGTGTAAAATCGATAGAATTTATTACAAAATACAGGTAAATCTTATAATAAAACTCAAGAAAGCCTCTCTTTGGGTTCTCCAATGAATCTTTTACTGCTGCCTTTGCTTGGCTCCTATCAACCAGAAGTGCTTGATCTTGGCAAGAGACTTTCTTAGTGGGTGGCTAGTTGCATTGTCCCTGTGTATTTATACCATCTTACATACTAAAATATCTTACAGCTATTTTGTAAAATCAATACAATGTTTTAAAATATTCATTAAATATCACGAAATAAAAAATATTAGTTTCAAATAAAAGCCCATTTTCTAGGTATGAAAATAAAAAAAACAGATAAAGCTAAAACAAAAATGGCATAATGCAAATGCTATATTTGGCCAATTAGGATTAGCATTTTAAAAGTATAAATCCGTCTCATCTCTGATATAGAGAATACAGTACAGAAATGGGATCCTCCATATAAAAAAGGGATACCCCTATGACAGTTTTATGGACTATAAAAAAAAATGATTTAAAAAAATTGAGATTTTTACTTTATTTTTACAGGTTAACATATTTGTAATTATTTTTGATCTTTTTGTGTCAGTTTGATAGGTGGTGGGTGACCTACTTAGTATATAGCAGCTATTTAATTTAATTTATTTTATTTCTATGTAAAGCCCTGCACTGCATGATGGAGTAGACCATTGTGTCGTCCTTAAGTACTTAAAATATGAAGATAAAACACTCAGCTATCATTAAAAAGAGAAAAATATGTTTGTGATACACTAATAAATGATAATGCATATTAAATAAAAGTATATCTAAGAATTACTTACACGGTCTGGCTCTGACGGGACCCTTGTGTCACACTTTCTGCTTCTGTCAGCAAACTCAATATGCCACTGCAGAATTGTTTTGCTGGGAAGATTCCACAAAGTTCTCTGGGTAACTTGTTACTTGCCTAGGTTCATAGGCGTGCGCAGCCTATTGCATAAGGGTGTGCACCCTAAAGTACAAACGATACGCCGTGTGTGTATGTATGTGTATATATATATATATATATATATATATATATATATATATATACACACATACACTGCTGTGTGTGTGTGTGAGGGTGCTGTTAGTGTGCTGTGTGTGTGTGAGGGTGCCATGTGTGTGGGTGCTGTGTGTGAGAGTGCTGGTAGTGTGCTGTGTGTATGTAAGGGTGATGTGTGTGTGAATTTCTTTGGAGGAATTCTATGTGGGGGTAGAGGGACAGATTAGGGAATAGCCCCTGCACCCTTCTTACCTTTTGCCTGGTAGAGGGGATCCTTGCTGCCACCCCTGATCCCTGGTGGTCCTAGTGTGAGTGAACTCTAGCCTGCAGGGTTAGAGTTCACTCTTGCGAGATCTGAGCGTTCCATGACAATGCTCTGACCTCGCGAGAGGAACCCCGCGGAGCTGCTGGCAAGAGCTCCCTGGGTTTTCTCCTGCCTCCTTCCCTGCCTGTAGGCCAGTGAGGGAGATCTCTGATCTCCCTCACTGACCCATGGAGGCACACAGAGCATGCTGCGGGGATTACGGTGTGCTCAGGCACACCTAGCACACCCTGTGCGCACGCCTATGCCTAGGTTACATTAATTGTTTATTTTGTATGGCATGTGTAGGAAGCACAAATGCTTTTGTGTTAATACACTCCCAAGGAGCAGATGCAATCAAGAATAGGACATTCCTATTTTAAATGCTGAACTCTGTTTCCTTAGTGCCTTTGCATTAGGTTCATTTTGTTAAAACCATGTTTATGTGTTATGCTGTTTCTGTACCAATACCAGGCTCTGATTCTGTTCACGTGGACACTACTTACCAGATATTTCTCTTGCTTGTGACCTCGCTGGTTTCTGTACAGATACCTGGTTTTTACTTGGCTTTGCTTACCTGGAAACTGTGTATCAGATACCTTTTCCATTTTTCTAAACTCTTACATTAAATTAGTTTGCTTTGCTGAACTATATATATATATATATATATATATATATACATATATATGTATTTTCTATGTTTATTCTATTTTGCTTTGACTGTTTATTAATATTGCACTTAGTACATTGCTTCGTAAAGATTCCGATTCCTGATTCCAAAAGACCTGCAGATATGCCCCGTACAGTGGCTCTTTCCTGCAATCCTAAAACAGAGTGTAATAAAGTAATTTTAAAAAAAACCAATGTAATGCAGGTTTTGAAACCACCTTTTTGTAAAATGGTTTATTTACCAAACTGAAAATTGTGAAGAAATGAAAAGGCATCTGTTCCCTATAGATTCAAATAGCTGGTTGGGAAAAAAAATCTCCAGCTCAATTATTTTTCCAGCTCAGTCATTTTCACTTTCAATTTTCAATTCTCTTTTCTTTCCTTCTCTTTTGTGCAGTTCTCAGCTTAGTGAATAAAGTCTACAGTTGTAGAATGTTGAGTTTATCTTACCATAGCATGGTCCCTAAGCTGTATTATTTAATTCACCTATTTGAACGTGTTGCTTTAACTTATAATCATATGTTCTTTTCATTAGTCATTGAAGCAGTGGGATTTAGTGCACAGGCAAAAGAAAAACCTCCAAATTAAAAAGAATAAGCCCAAAACAACTTATTGAGAGTTCTGTCATTCAAAGATACATGAAAAACCGAGTAACTACATATTTCACAGGTAGAAAGGAAAAAACTAAATCCAATCAGTGATTCACTGAGGGTTAGCCAGAGAAGCGATAAACAACAAAACCCTGCTAAATCTTCATCCATACAATAAACAAACTTTTACTAAAACTGTCCCAAACTGCATGTCCTAAAATAACTCTTTCAGAAATGCAATGGAGAAGAGAAAAGCACAGATCTCTGAAGAATTGAAGGAAACACTTCATTACAATACAAAACCGTGGAGATCATCAGATGTACTTGTACTGATGTACTTGTGCTCATATATGGGCTAGAATTAAATATTAGCTTGTAAACATGCTCTCTTTCTGCACGTTTCTGTGGTTTACCCAGATGTGGACCACACCAGATAAGACAGAGGCACAGATTTGGGCAATTTGAGAGGTATTCTTTTCATAATTCCCTAACACGGCACAATAGAGATGTGTAGCCAAGTGACATTATTATAAAACAATTATAGAAATGTATGTTTCTGCCTATATATATATAGCTATTAAGAACATTGTGAGATCTTCTTTTAAAATATAAAAAAAAATGTAATGATTTCCATAATTAATATTATCTATAATTATCAACACAAGCATTGCTTTTGCAAATAAGCTACAATTATAAGAGTTTGTTTACAGTACACTACATTCCTGTTTGCAATGCAGGTGTGTACAGTGGGATAGACTAAATTATCAGTTGGTGACACAAACAAAATCTCTCTTCTTGTTTGTTAAGTTTCTGCCATAAGCAGCCTAGCTTGTGCTATACATTATAGTTGAATATTTTTTTATAGACACAGTTAAAGGAACACTATAGCGTTAGGAATACAAACAAGTATTCCTAATGCTATAGAGCCCTAGTCACCTAAATGGTGACTAGGGCCTTGTTCCGCTGCAAATAAATGGTTATCCATTTATTTGCTTATCTTAATCCAGTGCCGGGCTCCCTGTGCACTTGTGGCCTCTCCTCCTTCATTGACATCAGCTCCCGAGTGAAATTGAATGTGCATGCATGGCCAGAGGCGCGCGCACATTCAAAACCGCCCATAGGAAAGCATTACTCAATGCTTTCCTATGGAGATTTTGTTTGACGCTAGACTCCATGAGGACGATTTACTCAGTGTAAATCGCGGAAGCGCCTCTAGTGGCTGTCAGGGAGAGAGCCACTAGAGACTGGATTTAACCCTGCAGTGTAAACATAGCAGTTTCTCTAGGGTTAAAACTATGGGGACCTGGCACCCAGACCACTTCATTGAGCTAACGTGGTCTGGGTGCCTATAGCGGTCCTTTAATATATTGTAGCAAATTATGGGAAAAGAAAGACAATATCTAATCCCAAAAAGTAACAAATAACCTTGTAGAATAACCCCCATCCAAGGCTCAAAGAAATAAATTGTAAATGTAAAAGAGAAAGTCACTAATGTTATCCAAGGAGTAAAAAAATCAAATGTGTATATGTGCATATGTAAAAATATATATAATGAAAACAAAAACGTTCAAACAACTATATACAAGTTAATGGATATCAAATAATACTGTGTTTGAATAAAAGTGCAAATTAAAGATAAAAAGAAAAGAAAATATATAGTTCTAAAATGGGATTATAAAGTCGACAGGGACAAGTCCACTAAACAGTTTTTTTGGTTGTGACTACAAAATATAGATCACACACTAAAGTACATAGCCTAAACCTCAATAGATGCAGATGATGTGTCAATGTAATACTATGTAGAGGAAAATAGATCAACATGTAACAGCTGGCATCTGAAAGTTCCTACTATTAGAACAGCTGAAGTCACTCCAAGGCGTGCTGTAATATTATAGTATTACATTGCATCGCAGTACTAAGACTTCCTCTAGTGACTGGCTATCAGACAGCCACTAGAGGCACTTCCTGGAGTTTACTGGACTAAATGACAGAGGATATCCTCACGCTCTGCATGAGGTAATCCAGTGTCAGTGAAAACCCCGTAGGAATGCATCGAGTCACTGTTAATGAAAAAAATTCAAGTGGAAATCCAAAAATGCAACTTCCTAAACAGTTCCTAAAACTACTAACAGTACTGGGGAATTACATGCACTACTCCATGTAAAAATACATAAAATCACTCAATGCAAAATAAAACAGAATAAAAATATTTTTAATAATTATATAGTTTTTTCAAACAAAAGTATGCAGTTGAATTTTTTTTCCCTCTGCCTTGGTTAGGGACTCGGTTAAAAAAAAACATTTAAAAGATATATTGTAGCTTTTTCAATGTTTCAAAAAAAGATGGAGAAATTGGTGTTCAGAATTAAACTTAAATACAACAATGCTATTGATTTTTTATGTATTGAATTTCATGTATGCTAGTTTTGTTTAGCTCTCACTAAATCCTGACTCTCTGATATTCTCAAACTTATTATGCAATCTTGGCAGCTATTTGTTTATTTCCTTCATTATATTACTTGCTCTTATTGTAGTTAAAGTGCATGATTAAATCAGTTCTATCTAACCTTTAGGTATCTGTCCCTCTACACTATTCTTATTTTTTTTTTTCTTTCAATTTGACCATTTTTATTTGTCTTTTTCATAAAGTAATGGGGTACAGAAATAAAAATTGGGGAGGGGTAAACAAAAGCAACAGTACATGTGTAAAGGGAAAGTACACAACACAGATTACATGTCACATTATCAACCCTGTAGTCGACACTCTAAGCAGGCTAGACATGTGGTAGCGGTGTGGGTTGAACCCAACATTGTTCCAGTTTAACTGAGACCATTTTTCTATGTCACTAGTAGGTCACTGCACCTTGTAGGTTGGTAATATTGGGTGTCTAGCAGGGGGGTCCATATATGTCAGCTGTGAATTAGGTGTTCCCTTGTGTGTGGATATTTTAGTAGGAGTCTCACATTTTCGGAAGAGTGTACTTTGCGGTGGGTGGAGACTGGGTATATTCTCAAGTATTATGTGGTATATATTGAGGGAAGAGACCTAATGTTCGGTGCCAGTTTTGTTTGGTGGGTATTTTTTTGCCGATGTTTGTTTCCATCTTTCCCCAGCTTGCTGTGTGCTCCTTGTGGATATTATTTCTGGGTTTGCCATCAGTTCATATGTCCAGTTTGTGGTAATTTGTTGTATTAATTCTTCCTGTGTAGGTAGCGTTGTTGTTTTCCATCTCCTAGTGAGTAAAGTGTTAGCAGCAATGATAATGTGGAATAGTAATTTACGTTTGACCGGTGGTAGGCCTTTTTGTCCCATGAAGAGGAGGCAGAGCTCTGGTATCGGGGGTATGTGTATAGTCAGAGAGTCCTTCACTCTTCCCACTACCATGTCCCAGTATCGTTTTAGAATTGGGCATTGCCACCAGATATGGTACATGGTTCCAACTTCGGCATGGCATCTCCAGCATGTGTCGGTGGTGCCAGGGTATATGTGGGCTAATCTTGCTGGGACTAGGTACCAATGGTACTGTAGTTTGCGGACCAATTCTAGGTAAGATATACAGGCTGTGGTTCCCCTGTGTACTGTGTATGCCACATGCCATTGTTCCTTGAAGAAGGTTTTGTTAAGTTCTTTGTGCCATGCTGTTGTGAAGGTATCCTCTAGGTTGGCGTGTTGTGTGAGGAGTGCTTGGTATGTGGTTGATCATATTTTCTTTTGTCGGTTCAGGGCGAGGCACAAGGATTCAAACCTGGTAAAGGTGGGGGGGAGGGGCAGTGATTGTGTTGTTGTTAGTAGGTGGGATTTTAGTAGCAAGTATGAGAAGATGGCTCTGTGCAGTATTTGATATTGTGCTTAGGTGTCTGGGAAGCTTTTCCAGGACATGCCTTCATAGAGATGTGCTACATGTGTGCGGCCGCGCTCGAGCCAACGTTTGTAGTTGAAAGTGGGGTTGCAAAGGCTGTATTGGGGGGTGGCTAGGGAGATGTCCATTGCATAGGACTTTACGTGTAGAGTCCCAAACATTTAGGAGAGGTTTAGGGCTATCCAGCATGTCTGGCCATGAGGGTCTGATGCCTTTCACAATCCAGAATATGTATTGTAGTCCTATTTTGCAGGACCAATGTGTTTCTAGTTTCACCCACTGAGGTGTCTCGGTAGTGGAGTGTGCCGTTATGATAGAAGATAGCAAGGCTACTTTATAGTATAATCTCACATCAGGGAGGTTTAGGCCTCTTAGTGTTATTGATTTGTGGAAGATTCTAGTGGCTACTCTGGGTGTTTTCCTGGCCCATATGAATTTGACTACGTTTTTTTGGAGGTTGATTAGGTAGGTTTTCGGTAGTGGAATTTGTAATGTTCGTAGCAGATAGATATTTTGGTAGTTGTGTCATTTTAAAGGCTGCTAGCCGGCCATGCCATGATATGAAGGTGCAGTCCCAGAGTTGGAAAGTGCGTGTGAATTCTTGCTCTAGTTTGTATAGTTCTGTTTAAATAGATTGTGTGTGGATTTGGTTATGTGGATTCCTAGAAACTTTATTAATTCGTCCCTCCAGTCAAAGGGAAAGTTAGTTTAAAGTGTTGCCAAGGTGCATTTGTCCATGTTTATGCACAAAGCTTGTGTCTTTGCTATATTGAGTTTATAGTTTGACTGCTTGCTGTATTCAGTAATCTGGGGATTAGGGAGGGAGATGTGTGGTTGTGTCAGTGTGAGTAATATGTAGTCAGCAAATAGATTTGTTTTGTATTCTGTAGTGCCTATTCTATTCCCGTGAATTGAGGGGTGAATTCGTATCATAACCGCTAGGGGCTCCAGAGCCAGCACGTACAGTAGCGGGGACAATGGGCATCCCTGGCATGTCCCACTGGTTATGCTAAACTGGTCGAATAGGAAACCGGCATTGAGGACTCTGGCAGCGCGTTTGGTGTATAGGGCTTGGACCGCTGACAAAAATGTGTCTGGCATCTGGTATTTGTGGAGCACTTCATCTAAAAAGGTCCAGTTCAGTCAGTTGAATGCTTTCTCTGTGTCTAACGAGAGAAATAGTCCTTTACTGTCGTGTTTGTGGGTTAGGTGTGGGGCTAATACAGTTTGACATTTTTTGTAATATGAGTTGGCAAAGCCATCTGGGCCTGGCACTTTACCAGCCGGTAGAGTGTTAATGGTGCATATTACTTCATCTGTGGTTATTAGGGCTGCTAGGTCGGTTTGTTGTCTGTGTTTAGGTAAGGTAGCCGAAATTTGGTGAGGTATTGTGTTATGGCTTCTCATGTGGGTTGGTGTGTGTTTGTGTCATTGCTAATGTCTGTGGGTGACATGGGCTTTTTACCGTCCCTTGTCTGTTCCTCCTCCTTTCTGTTATCTGGCCTGTTTTTGCTTTAGCCTGGTGGCAAGCAATTTCCTTTCCTTATTCCCATGGAAGTAGTGGGTTGCCTTTAGATTATGAAGGCAGTAATCTATTTTAGTAAGTGCTTGTTTTTGTATTTGTAGTTTGATTTGGGCCAGCAGGTCTGAGGTTTGAGCTATTGATTTGTTGTGGAGGAACACCGTCCATTTAAGTAGTGCGCCTCTGATTACAGCCTTAGTCATTATCACATAAAGCCATGGTGAATAGTGTTTTCACAACTATGGTGTCGGCAATACATGTTTGTATTCCTGACACTATAGTGTTCCTTTAAGCAAATTAAAGGAACATTCTGGTCACCATAACAACTTCATCTAAATGAAAATGCTATAATGCCAGGAGGCCACTGGGCACTCTCTTTCTTTCAAGGGGTTAAACCGCTCCCAAATGGTTTAACCCCAAAAGCTTCCTCCACCTCCAGATCTCCAGGTCGCTCAGTGGTATTCGGCTTCTGGGGAGCTACTGATTGGCTTAGAGTGCCAGCTGACCTCTCTAGTTACCCAGCGGCACTGTATGTACTTCCTGACACTCCGTAAATAAAAGTGAACACATTAACACTTATATTGATTTTACCTGGGGAGATGAGAAGGTCCAAAGTTTCTCTACCAGGCCCAGGTACCAAAGCCTTATGATGTGGTATCCAGAATGAAGTGGAGGGATCACTTCACTTCCTGCTCCAATCTCCTTTTCTTCTCCTTCATTGGACACAGTTTTCCTTTTCTTCTGACACTGTCTTCTCTCCTCCTTGGCTCATTCTGCTCCTTTACCTTTCTGCTACTTTCTGCTTCTTTTGCGCCCTTCTGCTCCTTTCTCTTTCTGCTCCCTTTCTGCTCCTTGCAGACTCTTTCTGCTCCTTCTCCTACTTTACCTTTGTGCTCCTTGCTGTCCCTTCCTGTTCCTTTCTGCTCCTTCTCCTGCTTTAACTTTGCGCTCCTTTTGCGCCTTCCGGCTCCTTGCTACCCTTTTCTGCA
Source organism: Pelobates cultripes (assembly GCA_933207985.1). Lineage (NCBI taxonomy): Eukaryota > Metazoa > Chordata > Amphibia > Anura > Pelobatidae > Pelobates > Pelobates cultripes. Next base: position 55,646,873 of record OW240923.1, read on the forward strand.
ACTTCTCCTACTTTACCTTTGTGCTCCTTCTGATTCTTTACCTTTGTGCTCCTTGTTGCCCCTTTCTGCTCCTTGCAGACCCTTCCTTCAACTTGCTGCCTCTTCCTCCTTCTTGCTGCCCATTCATGCTTCTTGCTGACCCTTCCTGCTCCTTGCTGACCATTCCTGCTCATTTCTGCTCCTTCTCCTATTTTACGTTTGTGCTCCTTCTGCCCCTTCCAGCTCATTGCTGACCCTTTCTGCTCCTTGATGTCCCTTCCTGCTCATTTCTGTTCCTTCTCCTTTCTGCTAGTTCTCCTACTTTACCTTTGTGCTCCTTCTGTTCCTTCATGCTCCTTGCTGACCCTTTCTGCTCCTTGCTGCCCCATTCCGCACCTTCTCCTCCTTTACCGTTGTGCTCTTCTGGCCCTTCCAGCTCCTTGCTGCTCCTTTTCTGTTCCTTGATGCCCTTTCTGTTCCTTGCTGTCCCGTCCTGCTCCTTTTCCTACTTAACCTTTGTGCTCCTTCTGTCTTTTCCTGCTACTGTTGCCCCGTTCTGCTCCTTGCAGACCCTTTCTGCCTCTTGCTGACCATTCCTGCTTATTTATATTCCTTTCTGCTCCTTCTCCTACTTTACATTTGCGCTCCTTGCTGCCTTTTCTAGCTCCTTGCTGCCCCTTTCTGCTCCTTCTCCTACTTTACCTTTGTGCTCCTTCTGATTCTTTCTGCTCATTTACCTTTGTGCTCCTTCTGTCCCTTTCTGCTTCTTGCTGCCTCTTCCTTTTCCTAGCTGCCCCTTCCTGCTCCTTCCTGACCCTTCCTGCTCATTTCTGTTCCTTCTCCTTTCTGCTCCTTGACATCCCTTCCTGATCATTTCTGTTCCTCCTCCTTTCTGCTCCTTCTCAAACTTTACCTTTGTGCTACTTCTGTCCCTTTATGCTCCTTCTACTTTACCTTTGTGCTGCTTTACCTTCCTGCCCCTTCCTGCTCCTTACTGCCCCTTCCTGCTCCTAGCAGACCCATCCTGCTCCTTGCTGCTCATTTCTGTTCCCTTGTGCTCCTTCTCCTACTTCACCTTTGTGCTCCTTCTGTCTTTTCTTGCTCCTGCTGCCCCTTTCTGCTCTTTGCAGACCCTTTCTGCTTCTTGCTAACCCTTCCTGCTCATTTCTATTCCTTTCTGTTCCTTCTCCTACTTTACCTTTGCGCGCCTCGCTGCCCCTTTGTGCTCCTTCTCCTACTTTACCTTTGTGCTCCTTGCTGACCCTTTCTATAGGCTGTCTCCCTCATCCCTCACCTGATCTGTAGGCTGCCACTCCATCCCTCACTTACCTGATCTATAGGCTGTCTCCCCCCATCCCTCATGTACCTGATCTGTAGGTGGATCCCCCCATCCCTCACTTACCTGATCTGTAGGCTGCCACTCTATCCCTCACTTACCTGATCTATAGGCTGTCTCCCCCCCATCCCTCACTTACCTGATCTGTAGGTGCATCCCCCATCCTTCACTTACCTGATCTGTAGGTGGATCCCCCATCCCTCACTTACCTGATCTGTAGGTGGATCCCCCCATCTCTAACTTACCTGATCTGTAAGTGGATCCCCCTATGCCTCACTTACCTGATCTGCAGGCTGCCCCATCTCTCACTTACCCGATCTATAGGCTTTCTCCCCTCCCATTTCTTGCTTACCTAATCTGTAGGCTGCCCCCCATCCCTCACTTACCTGATCTGTAGGCTGCCCCCATGACTCACTTATCTGATCTGCAGGCTGCCCCATCTCTCACTTACCTGATCTGTAGGCTGCAACCCCCATCCCTCACATACCTGATTTGTAGGTGCCTCCCATCTCTCACTTACCTGATCTGTAGGCTGCCCCATCCCATCTCTCACTTACATGATCTGTAGGCTGCCCCCATCTCTCACTTACCTGATCTGTAGGCTGCCCCACCATCCCTCACTTACCTGATCTGTAGGCTGCTCCCATCTCTCACTTAACTGATCTGTAGGCTGCCCCCATCTCTCACTTACCTGATCTGTAGGCTGCCCCCCATGCCTCACTTACCTAATCTGTAGGCTCCCCCCATGACTCACTTACCTAATTTGTATGCTGCTCCCCCCCACCCCTCACTTACCTGATCTGCAGGCTGCCCCCCTATCTCTCACTTACCTGATCTGTAGGCTGCTCCCCCCCAATCTGCAGGCTGCCCCCCATCTCTCACTTACTTGATCTTTAGGCTGCTCCCCCCATGCCTCACTTACATAATCTGTAGACTGCCCCCCTCATCCCTCACTTACCTGATCTTTAGGCTGCCTCCCCATCTCTCACTTACCTGATCTGTAGGCTGTCTCTGCAGGCTGGGAGTTGCTGGCTGCATGTGCTGCTCCCCTGCGGATTCAGTCAGTAGAGAGAAGCAAGGATAAGATGTAGTTTCCTATCCCTTCCTCTCTCCACACACACACACAGGAAGGAACCAGGTAACCCTTGTTATTTTACAGCCCCATCGACACCACTCTGCCAACAGGCTTTAATGTTTAAGGCAGAAAAAGATAAGCTATGAATAAAGCCTGTTTTAGAGAATTTTTGGTCACATTTGCTAATTTTTTTTGCATTTAATAAATTATTATTATTATTATTATCTTTGATTTTTATATTATATTTTATGTATATTGGAAAATAAATGTGCATACCTGTGTTAGAATGTCTCAACAGATAAGCTCTAAAATCATGTCTGTGTATGACATGTAGTGGCTAGTTGGAATGATGATGACTTGAGTCTGTAGTAATGAGCTATGATACATCAGCAATGATTTGAAACTGAACTGAAGATTTTGAGTTGAAGTTGATGTAGCAGAAATATATTTATGATTCTATCAATTTATTTTCATTACGTCTACAGATTTTAAATATTATTCATGAATTTATAAATGAGGTTTGTACATAATTTTGGTGTTGTACATAATATGAAGCAACAATGTTTACATATGTTAATGGAACACTCTAAACAACATAATCTCTACAGCTCAGTGTAATGATTATCTTGCCAATACTCTTTGGACTCTGTCCCCCAGTTCTTTGACAAATCACTTATAGGCAGTTGTACAAAAATCTAGGCTTTCTCCAACATACAGAAATGGCTCCCTTCTTGGTCACATTAATAATGTTGAATTTACACTGCATTTTTAGAGTCAAATTTGTGCAACCTGAATTGCGTTTATAGGCTGAGAGCGCTGAGGCTGAGTTTATAAGAGTAATTTCTTTAGAGGGACACTCCACTGCATTAATAAAAATAAAAAAATAACTGTTTAGTAGATGGATTTTTTATTGGGGTATATTAAAACACTTTGCAGTACATGTAGATCTCTTGTCTGAAGCCTTTGCAAACCCTCTTCTTTTAAGCCAGGTCAGACTTTTTTGTGGCTCTCCAACTACATGTGACCAATGCAGCTCAATGAGAAGTCTTGGCAAGGCAGACACTCTGTGCAATTAAAGAGACACTCCACTACCCAAACAGATGCACAAAAATAATACAAAGTCATTATTTAGCACATATGCCCTAAATAAAAACATTTAGCATTTCATTATGCATTTTTTTTCATTGGTCATATATCTAAAAACAGCTTGCAAAAGTAGCATATCACTTGTATGCAGTCTTTGCAATGATTCCTTATTTCCCCGGCTCAGGCTTTCTGTGGCTGTCCAATTTGAGAAGTCTTTGCAAGGCACGAGCTCTTGGTATTTGCCTGCCTCTAGAGTTTAGCTCCATTGAAGTAATCAGAAGTAATTGGACCAGTTTCCTGATTGACAGCCAAAGAGGTGTAACAAGATATGATGGAGCTCCCAGTTTGTTTCCTAAACACTTGCTAGGACCCTGGAGTGCTTCAACCCCAGTCGCCAAGGTTCCATCTGACCAGGCCACAACTGTCCTTTCAGGCAGGTATAGTTCCCTCTGCCTATTCTGCTGCAGCCCTTCTTCCAGGCAGGAAGGCACCCACCTCTGCCTTTACAATGGCACTTACGGCTCTCCTTTCTCGCCTTGACTACTGTAATCCGCTTCTCAGTGGTCTTATGTGCTCCCAACTTGCCCCATTACAGGCCATAATGAATGCGGCGGCAAGGCTCATCTTCCTGTCCACCAACACCTCCCACGCCTCACCCTTCTATCAGTCCTTACATTGGTTTCCTGTAAGATATAGGGTTCAATTTAAAATTCTGGTTCTTGCTTTCAAATCTCTACATAATGCTGCTGCCACCTATCTATCCTCCCTAATACACAAGTATGTCCCATCTAGGGACATACTTTTGTATTAGGCCCTTTCACTCTGCTGAAGACTTACGTCTATCTTCTGTCCGTACTCCCACCTCTGATGCTCGCCTTCAAGACTTCTCGAGGGCTGGCTGTACCATTCCTGTGGAACTCACTTCCCTCCTCTGTTAGATGCTCACCAAGTCTCCACTCCTCAAAAAAATCATTAAAAACCCACTTCTTCATAAAAGCGTATCAATTAAACTGTTAATAGCTCCCGTCTGATTCCTCTCTTGCAACTATTATTAGTCTAATACTATCCTTACCTTTTGTGTCACTTTACCCCACTCCCTCTAGCATGTAAGTTCATTGAGCAGGGCCCTTAACCCCTCTGTTCCTGTGTGTCCAACTTGTCTGGTTACCAAATGTTTGTTCGTCCAGCCACTGTAAAGCGCTGCGGAATTAAATGATAACATAATTATAATAATAACTTATCCCAGGGCTAGATGGATCATACAGCCAGCCAACAGGTCTGACGACTCTGTCACTGGGATCCCTAGAATTCCACATGGGACAAAAAGTTCCAAAAGAAACTAACATACAAATTTTTTTTCTCGGGACTGGCCCAAATGCTCCTTACATGTAACTTATAGTGACTACTCAATCAACATACAAATAATCAAATCATATCAGACAACATACAGGGACTTATAATGACATATTTATAAGGAATACAATAATTAACAGAAAATATCTCTACTGGCTGCAAAATTAGCAATATGCAAATCTACCTGAATAATCAAATTAACAAGCCTTGCTATTCAGGTAGAGCATATAGCTGTTGCTACCAACAGAGGTCGCTATACATAGGAGCAATTTAGGAACCTTTGCAAAGTGTCCTTCTGCTCTCAGTAATGGTGACTACTGTCTCATAAGGCTAATTAACAAATGTGATATTGAAATATGCATTTTTTTTGTAAAATGAAAAAAAATGACACATTCTTCACACATACTTGAAAATGATAGAAATCTCAATGTATCCTTACTGGTAAAATGTTTTATAAATAAATAAATAGAGCACTTCAGCAAGATACAGTTCTTTAGAAGTCTAAAGTGTACCTTACCGATTCCTATAAACATACCTCACAACAGTCCAAGGTTTGATGAGGTAGTCCTAAACGTGGCCCCTGTCCTGCTTTTCATGGTTATTTTCTAGTTCTCTGCTTTTGGGAACACCAAATGTTCTTAATAGGTTCGGTATTAACAGGGGCGTACCTAGGGCATTTGGCACCCGGATCGGGTCCTATTTTTGGCACCCCCCCCCCCACATACACTTTAAAATGTATAAAACAACCACCTTTTTTAAAAATGTATTTAGCACTGAGCAGTGTTTGTGTGTTTGAATGTTATATGTAGTGTTGACGTTGAAATGCAGGGGGTGTATATGTGTGTAGTGTTGGTGAAATTCTGAGATATATGCACATATACACACTGACACACATGCAGATACATATACACTCATGCAGATACATAGACACACTGACACACATACAGACACAGTGGCGAGACTAAAAACTAAATATTGGGGGGAGGAGGTAGATAAGATACCACAGTCAAAACTAGGGGGGCACTAAAACTTTTCACTAGGGGATGGGGTAATATGCTGCCATTGGCTGTCTGATGCCAGCATGGCATCCTGCAACAAATTTGCATAGAATTCACATTAGCCACCCATATTTCTTGTTGTGGGCTGTCTGACACCTCTTAACTTCGATCTTTGTTTATCAGATAACTCACCTATTTGATATTCTTATGTGGGATTGCCATATTTAAGGACACCAAATAAGGGCTCTATCTGCTAAACAGCACCCTAATTTAGTATCTTTAAATATGGAAATCTCACATAAGGGAATTATCTACTAAACAGCTAAAATATCAAAATTGAAAAAGGCCTTTTCCTAATTTTAATCTTTCGGTTGTTTAGTAGATAACTCACTTATTTGTTATCCTTATGTGAGATTGCAATATTTAAGGACACCAAGTAAGGAAGCTATTTATATAAACACGCAATAGCACAATAGATGTGTGTGACACACACAATCACAACACACAACACACTTAACCACAGACCTACACACACAATAAAAAAAAACACACTTAACCACAGACGCACACACAATCACACACATAAGCACAGACATACACAAACACAATCACAGACCACACACATATAATCACTGACCCACACACGTACAATCACAGACCCCCCCCACACACAATCACAGACACACACACACAATCATCACATACATACATACATACATTTAATAAGAGGTCCATCAAACTATCCTACCTTGCTCTGGGAGGGCTGAGTGGAGGGCTAGTGGTCAGTGGTTGCTGCTGGGATCTCTGTGCTCTTCCTGCACAGGTACCTTGCGTGCACTGTAATGATGCCGATGCCGACAGGGTCAAATATAGTACGTTACATTTTTCAGTTTATACACACTGAAATTTGCCAGACTTGTTATGTTGCCTTTGAGACCAAATAGTAGCCCAGGAATGAAAATTACCCCCATGATGGCATGCCATTTGCAAAAGTAAACAACCCAAGGTATTACAAATGGGGTATGTCCAGTCTTTTTAAGTAGCCACTTAGTCACAAACATTGGCCAAAATTAGCATTAGAATTAGTTTTTTGCAATTTTCACACACAAACAAATATGAACGCTAACTTTGGCCAGTGTTTGTGACTAAGTGGCTACTTAAAAAGACTGGACATACCCCATTTGCAAAACCTTGGGTTGCCTACTTTTGTAAATGGAATGCCATCCTGGGGGTAATTCTCATTCCTGGACTACCATATGGTCTCAAAGGCAACATAACCAATCTGGCAAATTTCAATGTGAAAAAAATGAAATGCAAGCCTTATATTTGACTAACTTTTAAAAACACCATAAAACCTGTACATGGGGGACACTGTTATACTCGGGAGACTTCGTTGAACACAAATATTATTCTTTCAAAACCATAAAACGTATCACAACAATGTTATCGTTAATGAAAGTGCCATTTGTATGTGCAAAATGCAAATATCGTCATTGTGATACATTTTACTGTTTTGAAATACTAATATTTGTGTTCAGTGAAGTCTCTTGAGTAAAACAGTACCCCCCTCCCCCCATGTACAGGTTTTATGGCATCTTGGAAAGCTTTACTTTTACAGCGTTTTTAAACTTTATTTAACTTTGTTTTAGGAATCAGGGGGACTGCCCGTCATTTCAGGCAGGCCCCCTGCAGGCACTGCTGTGGACGGCCTTTCCGTCCATGTGATCATGACGTCATCGCAATCACATGGCCCGGGATGGCCGGATTAGCAGCAGGGGGACTCCCTGGGATGCCAGGCAAGTCCCCCCATCGCGATCACGGGCGAGTAGGTAAGTGCATAGGACGGCAGGGACCTGGTCCTAAACGCCGGCGGGTGGCATAGTACGCCCGCCATCCTTAAGGGGTTATACACTGATAGCAAGTACCACACAGATAGTACCACAGCAGCTATCAGTTTCACATAGCTCAGTTCACTCTTTAGTGAACAGGACTATGTTCAGCTTTAGGCAGAGCCACAGTCCAGGGACCTCTCTCCTGGTCCAAACCCCCAGTATTGTCCCTAACCCCCTCTACAAGTTCTAAACCCACTACAGCTTCTAATCCCCCACTATTGCCTCTAACCACACACTAAAAGTCTTAACCCCTCACTATTGCCTCTAACCCCCTCTTCAAGTTCTAAACCCCACTACAACCGCTAACCCTCCACTATTGCCTGTAACCACCCACTACAAATTCTAACCCCCACTATTGCCTCTAACCCTCCACTACTGTCCCTAACCCTCCACTACAAGTCCTAACCCACCACTACTGCCCCTAACCCTCCACTATTGCCCCTAACCCCCTCTACAAGTTCTAAACCCCACTACAGCCCCTAACCCCCACTATTGCCTCTAACCACCTACTACAGGTCCTAACCCATAATTATTTCCACTAAGCACCCACTACAGCCCCCATCCCCTGTGATAGCCCCTAATCCCCTGTTAATGCCTATGATCCCCCACCACAAGTCCTGACCACTCCTCTAAAAGTCCTGACCCTCACCTACTGCCCCTAACCTCCCACCACAGGATCTGACCTCCCTACAGCCCCTCACCCCTGCACTACAGGTCCTGACCCACCACTACAGGTTCTGATCCCCCCTACTGCCCCTCATCTCCCACCACAGGTCCTGACCCCCTCCTATTAATCCTCACCCCCAGCCACAGGTTCTGACCCTCCCCATTTCAGTCTTTGATTCCCCAGTACAGGTCCTGACCCGCCCACACTACAGGTCCTGCACCCGCTTCCCCTGTGTTGGTATACCAATGAGTTTATCTTGTGTGAGTGTGAGAGTTCTACAAGTCCTGACCCTCACCTTCTGCCCCTCACCCTCCACCACAGGTCCTGACCCCCCTACAGCCCCTCACCCCTGCACTACAGGCAGGGCCGTCTTTAATTCTGATTGGACCCTGGGCAAGCATTTACTTGGGCCCCCTGACTACATATAGATACACACAAATACAAAACCTGACACACATGCAAATACACACTGACTGCATATAGATACACACAAGAACATACAGATACACACAGACTACATATAGAACACTGACACACAGATAGACACAAACACAGATACACAACCTGACAAACATGCAGATACACAGATACAAACACTGATACATGCAGATACAAAGGTACACACACTGACTACATATAGATACACCGACACACACACTGACACACATACAGACACACAGATACACAGATACACAACCTGACACACATGCAGATATACATATACAAACACGGACACATACAGATACACACTGACTATATATAGATACACACACAAACACAAACGGACAACATACAGATACAGAGGCACATTCTGACAGACGTACTGACACAGAGACACACACAGACAGCCATACTGAAACACACATACACACAGACATACAGAACCACATGGACACTGACAGACTCACACGTAGACATACTGACACGCTGACAGACATACAGACATTCTGGCACACATACACACAGACAGACATACTGAAACACACATACACACAGACACTGACAGACGTACACACATACAGACATTTTGACACTCACAGACAGCCATACTGAAACACACATACACACATACATACTGAACCACACAGACACTGACCGACTCACACACACAGACATACTGACACGCTGACAGACATACTGGCACATATACACACAGACGGACATACTGAAAGACACATACACACAGACACTGACAGACATACTGACAAACACAGACATACAGAACCACACACACACTGACAGACTCATACACACAGACATACTGACACACTGACAGACAGACATACATACATACTCACACACACACACACACACAGACACTCATGCAAAATTTGATAACCACCCTCCAGTTTCTTACCTTTTCCTGGAGGGTGGCTTCCCTGGGGTCCAGTGGGCTGGCTGGGGTGGCTGGGAGTTAAGCTCTCCCGGCCTGGCCCCCTCCGGAACAGCTCCTTCCTCCCGCGCGGCTCTTGTTTCTGTGGGAGGAAGTGACGCGCGGCTGTCACTTCCTCCCAGTGCTGCCGAAAAAGCAAGGACCCGGTCGCGCTGTTAAAGCGCCACAGCGCCCGACCGGGCCCTGCTGACACAGGCCCACCGGGTGGCCCTAAGTGCATGGGCCACCCGATGGGCCCCCATAGTTTGCGGGCAGAGGGCAAAAGGAGCAGCTGTCTTGGGCCCCCCACCAGGGACAGGGCCCGGGGCAGCTGCCCCGTTTGCCCTGCATTAAAGACGGCCCTGACTACAGGTCCTGACCCCCCACTACAGGTTCTGATCCCCCCCTACTGCCCCTCACTTCCCACCACAGGCCCTGATCCCCTTCTTCCCTCCCCCTTCCTTATTGATCTTCACCCCCCAGCCACAGGTTCTGACCCTCCCCCATTTCAGTCTTTGATCCCCCACTACAGGTCCTGACCCGCTCACACTACAGGTCCTGCACCCCACTAATGGCCCTGAAACCCCCTCCCCTGTGTTTGTATACCAATGAGTTTATCTGTAGTAAACTTGTGTGAGTGTCAGAGTTTGTACTAAGTTTGTGTGTGTGTACCAGCAAGCTTTTCTGTGTGTGTCAGTGAGATTGTCTGTCAGTGAGCCTATTGGTGTGTATAAGTGATCTGTTTTTATGTATCAATTAGATTGTCTGTCTGTGAACCTGTGTATCAATGAGCTTGTGTGCTTGTGTCAGTGAGATTGTCTGTCTGCATGTTCGTATGCTTACTGTATAATTAAATCTTTTACACTGAGAGAACCAATATTTTGAATTAAAAAACAAAACATACCAATAATATATATATATATATATTTATATATACACACACACACACACATACTACATGGCCCAATGACTTATGGGGGCTGGCATTGAGAATACATACATATACACACACACACACACACACACATATATATATGTGTATATATATACACACACATACTACATGGCCCAGTGACTTATGGGTCTGGCATTGAGAATGCTTTCCTATGAGACTGGCTGAATGCGCGCGCGGCTCTTGCCGCGCATGCGCATTCAGCCGATGATGGCAGAAGAAGGAGGAGATTCCCCAGCGCTGAGGGAGCCCGACGCTGGAGAAAGGTAAGTGTTTAACCCCTTCCTCACTCTAGAGCCTGGTGGGAGGGGGACCCGAGGGTGAGGGGGACCCAAGGACCCTATAGAGCCAGGAAAACTAGTATGTTTTCCTGGCACTATAGTGGTCCTTTAACTCCATTTTTACTTTTTTGCAGGGACCTAATATAAGAAAAGTGGCTACTACCCCTTTCCCTGGGCTCCCATCCAAAGGCTGTTGCTGCTGTTCTGACTGAATATCCCCTTTTTGGTGGTTGTTCTGAGTGGGGTAGGGCTGCAAGTGCTTTGCTCTATAAAGCATGGCAGTTTTTTCTTTTGCTTCTTTGTAGAAACCTTATAAAAAAGTTATTGCCACATTTTTCCCTGGGCTCACGTACAAAGGGCTACTGTCGTAGTTTTGAGTGAACCCCTTTTCTGCCAGTCTGCCATATTTTTCCTGGGCTCACATCCAGTTCTTATTTTATTATTATGTTAACATTTATATAGCATCAATATATTCAGCAGTGCTTTACAATAATAAAAAAGGGATATTTGGAGGCGAAGAAGACCCTGTTTAAATAAGTTTACAATATATGAGGATTTAACCAAGTAAATTCTTTCCACGCGCATTTATACTGTTTAGCCCATCTGATATTCACATTTTTGAGAACCCACCATTTTTTCCACCCACTGCAAGTCCAGTGATGAGCATCAGTGACCCCTCAACATTGAGAATTATTTGTGAGGCCTATACTGCCTCTAAAAATCCCATCAAATTTCTCAAAGCAGGATGTTAAATTACTGAACTCTAAATATATTGTATATAACTGCAGCATATTTCTTATATGTATCAGTGAAACTGCTTTATTGTGCCTGTAGCTTTTATTGGTTGAAGCATTTTTGTATCTGCTGGAAAGAGGCCTTTGCCTTGTGAAAGCTTTGCAATTCAAGAGTAACATGCCATGTATTCAGCTCTGGATATTGCAAATACACATCATCTGTTCTAGTTAGCAAATGACAGCCAGAACTGGTGATTAGTACAGCACTGTCTTTGCACAGTCTGTCCCTTTTTGGAGATGTAATTAACTCTTTAAGGACAAGAACAGGTTTGGCATTTTTTTTCTCCATGTTTCTCATTTATGACACCCATTGCATATATATTAACATGCTTTCTGAACAATACATGCAATGTGTGCAATAATTTGTGGACCTTGTTAGTACTTAGTAACTCTGAAATGCTTTTTAACTCTACCTTTAAAATATATCCTGTGCCACCGGCCACTACACAATCTTAAATCACAAAAAGCTGACTACCGTGCTTAATGTGGACTCTTTACTTGAAATGCTTGTGATTTTTTTTTTTTGTCCAAAAAGAGCATCAGACCACATAGGTTATTTCCAAAATGTCTTCTGCTTATCTGTGTAAAATGTTACATACTTTAGACATTGAGTTTCATTATTAGATTGCTGGTACAAGTTATTTTTGATGACATTTCCATACAAATCATGATTGTGCAAGCATCACTATGTACCACTGCACAGCTACTCCAGTATACAACACAAGAAATACAGTAGGTACGAAAGTAATAAAAATAATACTTATCAACAGTAAAGAAACAGCCTCCCACAGATCACCTACCAAGAAGTGGTCTTAACAAGCCATAGAAAAATTCAAACATACGTGGGATTCAGCTGATATATCTAAAGAAAAAAATTAATAAACAGAACATAGTGTAAAACTGTTAAACAATAAAGAACACATGTGGTTTTAGATTGCAATTACAAGATGTTTGAATAAGAAGCGCTCCAAAGGTGCCTCCCCGAAGTAGATGGGGGGCTAATAATCCTTCTCAGGATCAAGTATCACCATAATTCAGGAACCAAACAGGACTCCAAAAGGTAGATAGGTGTAGAAAATATTTAGATGTGCTTTTCTTTTTCAATAGTACTATTTTCTTTTTTGTTGTTACCCTTTTTGTTTAGTCCTTTTTGGACTTTACTTTTACCAAGATTTATTAAAGGTTAAGTCTTAATTATTCTTTACATTTTACTCTTATAGTATTCCATATCTTTAGTACTTTAAGTGTTGCATCCTCTATGTTTTTCTCTTTTGTTTGGCGTATAAAATATGGTTTATTTGGTAAAAAAGTATGTTACGCATTTTGTCCCAGCATTGGGACTTCCTCAGAGACCAAATTATGAATAAAAGCAGTGATAGTTACAATGCTTCCAAATGCAGCCTAATCCCACCCCCTCATGAGTCCCTTTAAATTGGGCTAGTCCCTCAACTTCATTGGTGCTCCAGTGGGTGTCTTCTTTCTAATCTCTTTGGGGGGTGGGGTCAGCTCTCCACTTCACCTGTAAGTCAGTATGTTATAAAGAGCATCTCCTCTCAGGCTCTCAGCTGATTCAAATTCATCCGATCGGCAGAAACTGGAAGTGACATCAGATACGCACTTCCGTGCGTTCCAACGAGCACTTCCCTGCGCCCCACCACCTGCTCCCTAGATCCAATTCCCTCTGTACTCTGTCTTCTCTTTCTCCACCTCTCAGTAAAATTCTCAATCTCTCTCTCTCCTCTGGTATATTTCCATCGCCCTTCAAACATGCAACTGTAACCCCAATTATAAAGAAGCCCAATCTTAACACTAACTCCCCATCCAACTATCGTCCTATAGAAACATAGAAACATAGAATGTGACGGCAGATAAGAACCATTCGGCCCATCTAGTCTGCCTTTTGCATCCAAGATCCTTGAAAGAATTGTGTATGCGAGATTGACAGACTTCCTCGAGTCCAACTCTCTGCTAGACCTGCTTCAGTCTGGTTTCCGTGCTAAGCACTCTGTGGAAGCGGCACTGACCAAAGTATCCAATGATCTACTAGCTGCAAAATCTCATGGTCACTACTCTATCCTAATTCTCCTTAACCTGTCTGCGGCTTTTGACACTGTTGATCATCAACAGCTTCTTCTCATCCTCCGCAATATCGGTCTACAAGATATTGCTCTCTCCTGGTGCTCCTTCTACCTCTTTCAGTGTTTCTTTCTCTGGCTCTGCTTCTTCTCTCCAACTCCTCTATGTAGGTGTCCCCCAAGGTTCAGTCCTTGGTCCCCTACTGTTCTCCATCTATACTGCCTCCCTTGGTAAACTTATTAGCTCCTTTGGCTTCCAATATCATTTCTATGCAGATGACACGCAAATCTACCTGTCCTCTCCTGATCTCTTCCTGTCCCTCTTGACTAGTGTATCTGACTGCCTCTCTGCTATTTCTAACTGGATGGCTACCCACTTCCTTAAACTAAACTTGACCAAAACTGAAATTCTGGTCTTTCCTCCCTCAAGTGTTGTTACTCCTGTGTCTCCCTCCCTCCAAGTCAACAGTGCTACCATCAGCTCCACCACACAGCCTCGCTGCCTAGGTGTTCTCTTTGACTCCGACCTCTCCTTCAAGCCTCATGTTCAATCTATCGCCAAATCCTGTAATTTCCATCTCAAAAACATTGTGCGCATCCGCCCCTACTTAACGCCAGTTGCGACTAAGGTGTTGGTCCATTCCACTGTCCTTTCTTGCCTTGACTACTGTAATCCGCTTCTCAATGGTTTTACGTGCTCCCAACTTGCACCGTTACAGTCCATAATGAATGCGGTGGCGAGGCTCATCTTCCTGTCCGCCCACACCTCCCATGCCTCACCCTTCTGTCAGTCCCTACATTGGCTTCCTATAAAATATAGGGCTCAATTTAAAATTCTGGTTCTTGCTTTCAAATCTCTACATAATGCTGCTCCCACCTATTTATCCTCCCTTATACACAAGTATGTCCCGTCAAGGCCCTTAGGATCTGTTGAAGACTTACGTCTCTCTTCTGTCCGTACTCCCACCTCTGAGGCTCGCCTTCAAGATTTCTTGAGGGCTGCACCGTTCCTGTGGAACTTGCTTCCCTCCTCCGTTAGATGCTCACCCAGTCTCCACTCCTTCAAAAAATCGTTAAAAAAACACTTTTTCATAAAAGCGTATCAATTAAACTGTTAATAGCTCCTGACTGATTCCTCTTCTGCAACTGTCACTAGTCTAATACTATCCTTACCTTTTTGTGTCATTTTACTCCACTCCCTCTAGCATGCAAGCTCATTGAGCAGGGCCCTCAACCCCTCTGTTCCTGTGTGTCCAACTTGTCTGGTTACAACTACATGTCTGTTTGTCCACCCATTGTAAAGCGCTGCGGAATTTGATGGCGCTATATAAATATCATAATAATAATATTAATAATAATAATAATAATCTAGTGATCCAAGATGGCCATGCGTTGCACTGTGGATCTGGGAAAGTGATGTGCTTCCCCCCTGTAATTTCTGCAGTTAACCAATTCTACAGATGCTTATCATGCTTTGGTGAGGAGAACCATTCTCTAGGAAAAAAAAACAACCAATTTCAAGTGTCAATTCTCTTTAATAATTTAAATATGTGAAAGAAAAAATTGTAATAAAAAAGTGCAATATAAGTATCTGATTTAATATTTGATATTCATAGTTATCTTAATTCTAGATTTTAAGTGAACAGCAATTAATTTAAAGTGTAAAGCTATACAATTAATTTATTCTCCAATCACCGAATCATTTTAACTTGACAATGAATTCATATATATTATAACATAAGCTGTAAGTGCCACACATACCCATTTACTATCAACATGGTTCACAAATATTTTACCCAGATAGGTATTAAAAATGATGTTATGAAATAATGTAATAAGGGATAGCTAACTGTGAAGTCTCCATGTATCCTTATAATAGTTTTTATCAAACAGAGAAAATCTGTAACAAATTCGCAAAAATAATATACATAAGGCTATTTACAAAGCAAACACAAAGCTATTTAAAAAAAACAAAAAACAGACCATGTCTATATCAACATTCAGTCCCCTAGGTTCTAGTGTTCGCAATTCATAGATCCAATATGTTTCTTGCTGAGATAGATTTTTAACCCTATCACCCCTCCAATTTGGTAGTACTCTTTCAATTCCAATACATTTAAAACCTTTGAATGTAAAAGAGGGTCATGAATTGCAATGTACGGGGACTGAGTGTGATAAAAACTCTCTTTTTATACTATTGATATGTTCAAAGATGCGTGCCTCTTGGTACAGCCAACACAGTTTGCCACACCGACACTGCAGCAAATAAACTACAAAGTCCATGTGGCAACCCACCTCTGATTTGATGTTGTAGAATTCCCCTGTAGAGAAACTAGAAAAAGTATCCATTCTTTCAAAATAAATAGTAGAGTAAGCTTTGCACCGATTACACCCCCCAAAGCCCTGATGATCTATTTCTTTTTCTTCAGTGTCTGTCACCACTGCTGTTGTTTATGGAGTCTATTACAGTAATATAGTACTTTGCAGTAATATGGAGGTATAATGTCTATTTTCTGACCAGTTTACGGGGAGTTCTACATGATTTTTGTTTAGCTGAAAGCTAAAGATGAAAGATGTTTTTGCTCATAATTACACTTGTATTAATGGTGTGGTGTTTTATATAGTATTTGACTACTTTGATTATTTTAATACTGAATACTTAAGCATTTCAAATTATTGTGGTGATTTAGCACTTTAAAATAAGGGTTAATATATACATGCCCTTTTAGTTTGTAACACTGAGGACATGCTGGTTAGTTTTGAAATGTTTAGCTACTTAGAGGAGTCCGATATAGTTGAGAGTAACCAAAACAAAGTTCCAAGAGTCAGAAAATGTATTTACCACTACATAGTAACCTAATGAGTCAATATCAATTCAAGTTTTAATACCTTACAAAGAAATCACTAGTGGATCAAGTGAAAAGTTTTTTTCTGCAAGTTCCATTTTCCATTTTCTATGACTACATGTAGTAAATAATTAATAACCATACATATGTTGTTTATGTTTGTTCATTATATATATATATATATATATATATGCACATATATTCACAAATTACTGTTGCAGATTACCTGCTCATGTCATGATTGAACCCTGAGAAGTCCACCAACAAAGTAATACTGAGAAATCATATCTCCAAAATCATACATTTCGTATATCTTGTTTTCTCCTGCATTTTTATAACAATGGATCGCTATTTCAAGTGTAGCTTTTTAAATCAAAGCATTATTTTATTATCCAGGAGGGCTAATGACCAAAAACCAGACATAAACTGTGCAAGTTTAACTTTTAAGTCTCTTCTGGTTTGGAGATGTCTCTCTGTGTGCATATAGCTAGGTGCCAAAGAAGTTATGTGAGACCAAATGTAATAATGGTCCGCATAATTTTGATGTGTGGCTTTTTTACTTAACTTTCCCCATTTAGGTTTAGTTCAGGAAAAATTAGAATAACCTGTTAAAGTTCAGACTTCATCTTGCATTTTCACAGTCACCGTTAGGAACAGGGCACTGTTATAAAATTCACATTTTTAGATAAACGAGAAATGGACTGTATTTACTGTTTCAAACATTTCATTTTTTTTTTTCAGTATGGTACAAGTCTGGAAGTTGATGTTTCTCTGTGCATATAGTTAGATGCCAAATGAATTGTAGAGACAATTAAAATGTTGTGTTTAAGCAACAGTAGGTGTGACATATAAAAAAAAAGTGTTTGGATTGATTTCATGCCTGCATCAGTTTTCATCCAATACACCATGTGCATAAACATAATCCTCTGACATTTATACATGTCACCTTTGTGATGGACAACAATAATTTTGGTATTTGCATCACATTTTAGGAAGTTTTGTCAAATTGTGGTCTCAATACAACTTGTTTGGCACCCAAGTAGAGATACTTCAACTTCCATGCAAGAAGTGATACCATATTGAAACAGGTAAAAAGCTTGATATTGGACAGTGCATGCCTGGTTTTCCAATAGCATCTTTTGACACAAAATACATGGTTTGGCTTAAAAAGCTGTGTTTAAATTAATGTTTTAATACATGATGCCTGACATTTATGATAATTGTTGAAACATATTTGCTGTGGCCTGCGTTTTTTTTTTTTTTTTTAATTCTCATCAATTTGAGGGGAGCTTTATTGTGCTTGATCTCACCATAAAGTATTTGCCAGGTAACTGTATATATGGCTTCATAATTCAAAATGTTTTATGCTACTAAAATCTTCTCTTACTACATGATGTCTGGAAAGGGCAAGATAGCATCATTCATAGCAACCCTTCTTTAATGTAACTGTAAGCCTATCAGGGATGAATGCAGGCAACCTTCTATAGTATTTTAAGTACTCACTGCACAGCGCTCAAGTTGGTTTGTAGCTTTTAGGCAGAGTTCTATACTCTCTACAAAGCTTTACTATGTTGGTGCCCATTTTTAGTACTTTAATGCCTCTCTTAATGGCTACACTTATCACGTTTGTGGCCACTATTTAACAACTGCTGCTTTCAAGTGTATATGGCTCATTTGCCAGGGCTGACTTTTCCCCTTGCATATTGCTAGTAGGTGTGCATTTAATCCCTTAAGGACACATGACATGTCATGATTCCCTTTTATTCCAGAAGATTGGTCCTTAAGGGGTTAAACTAAAATCCTACTCTATAACACACGCTATGCCTAGTCCTGAATGTAAAATGTTGACTCACATTATGAGGCCAAATATTATAATGGATTTAAAAAGTATTATTTAAACCTGCATTTATATACTCCACACGTGCTGTATTAATCCCACACCAAGTTGTATTCACCTTGCACTGGTAGCTTTAACCCCAATTTAAATCATGTATTGGTTTAAAGGGACACTATATTCAGCAGAACAACTACAGCTTATTGAATTTGTTCTGGTGAGTAGAATCATTACCTTCAGGTTTTTTGCTGTAAGCACTGTCTTTTCAGAGAAAATTTTGTGTCTACATTACAGCCTAGTGATAACTTCACTAGCCACTCCTGTCTGTTAGAGATCCTCCCTGGGTCATTGCTGCCTAAAATGCATCAAAACATTCAGTGTCTCCACCCTCTGCATGCAGACACTAAACTTTCCTCATATCGATGCACTGATTCAATTTATCTCTATGAGGAGATGCTGATTGGCCAGGGCTGTGTTTGAATTGTGCTGGCTCTGCCCCTGATCTGCCTCCTTGTCAGTCTCAGCCTATCCTATGGGGAAGCATTGTGATTGGATCATGCCACCACTTCTGATGATTTCAGCAGGCATTGGGCAGGTCAAAAGGAAACAGGGACAAAGCCAGCAGCTTCAGACTTGAATACAATTAAGATTTTACTATATTTAGGGAAGCAAGAGGGAGCCAGGTGGACAAGATGATGGTTTTAACACAATAGGGTCAGGAATACATGTTTGTGTTCCTGACCCTATAGTGTTCCTCTAACCCTGCACCAGCAGTAACCTAAATTTAGAACATTAAAACTGCACTTAAAGGGACACTATATTCACCAGAACATTACAGCCTAGGAATACCTCCACTGGCCACTCCTCAGATGGCTACTAGAGATACTTCCTGGGTTAGTGCTGCATACAATGCAGCATTGCCATTCAGTGTCTCCACCCTCGTTAGTGAGACACTGAACTTTCCTCATAGAGATGCATTGATTCAATGCATCTCTATATGGAAATGCTGATTGGCCAGGGCTGCTGGCTCTGCCCCTGATCTGCCTCTTTGACAGTCTGAGCCAATCCAATTATTTATTATGTGAAAGCATTGTGATTGGCTCAGATCCCCACTTCTGATGTCAGTCAAACAGGTAGATCAAGGGCAGAGCCAGCAGCAGCAGACTGGAATAATAGGTAAAATATATATTTGGGGGGAGGGGGAGTAGATGGTATTTTTAACACTATAGTGCCAGGAATACATGTTTTGTGTTCCTGACCCTATAGTGTTCATTTAAAACAATGCCTCAACACTGTGCTGTATGTTAGCTCAAAATATAGTGCATTAAATTGGCCCTGTCATAAATGAATATTTAAAGAGTAGCAAAATTGGACTAGGAGCTTTTCAAGATCTCACTCAGTGCTTCAGCTGCTCTAAATTTCAGGTATTCCATTTAACAGGTATGGCTGATCGAAAGTTAAACAGTAATCTAAATTAAATTTGATTTGATCTTTCATTCTAAGCTTTTATATATATAATGTTGCGAGTATTCCTTGCACTCAGGCTGTAAAGCATTAATGTGCAGGGTGCATTCAGCAGGGTTGACAAAATGTAAATATCTCGGTAGATAGGCTTGCACTCACTGTCTTCTCAGTTAAAAAGTCATACTTTATTGAAATAGATTAAAAGTACAGATTGACGTTTCAGTCCCAAATGGGACTTTCATCAGGATCAAGGATACCGCCTTCGGCGTCCTGCTGTGCCAAGTGCGCAGGTGCAAAAAAGGCTCCTCCCCTACTTGCCATGATTGAGTTACCTGGGCGACGGATACAAACTACGGTCACCCAGGAAACCAGAACTGTCGGGTGAAGATAGAATACTAACATACATATCAGGAAGCCTGTGTGCTTAACCCAGATAGAAGCAATCAAAGCAGGACTGGTCGTGTGATCAATGTTGCGGGGTGAACAGACACAGTCACGTAATACTAGGACGAGTGTTAATAGATAAAGTGCCTAAAGTAGGATTGTTGATTATTTATAAAAGTGAATATAGTGCCAAGATTAGTGCAAGGTCAAAGAATGCAGGGTGGGTGTCACTGCCTATAAGATGATGTGGTGTGACATCATAACTATAATAAGTGGATTATAGTAACCAAATAGTGCCCCTACATATTTAACACATCCTGTTACCTTTTAAAACACAGCAAAAAATCACAGAAAATCAATAAAATCAAATGCAATGAGGAGCCTATAAAAAGGAATGATATGATATGACTTCATTTAAATCTCGGGGAGCTATTGTGTCCAATTTAAATATCCAAAAAGTCTCTATGTTAAGTTGAAGTTTCCCACAATCCCCATCTCTTTGGTACTGGGATGTGGTCTATGCCTAGAAATTTGAGAACTGTTAGTGGATGTTTTAGTTCCAAAAAATGTTTTGTCAACTGGTTGATCCGACTGTCCATCTCTGTAGGCTACCCGTATAGTAGACCGATATCCCCTGATCCGTTCACTTAAGGGCATCTCAGTCTTGCCTATGTAGGCAAGTCTACATGGGCACGTAAGTTTGTACACAATATAATGTGTTTTACATGTGATAGTGTGACGGATTTAGTAGACATGGTTACTATGTGGGTGACTAAAAGTACGTGAGGGCGTCATGTGCCCCCACGTAACACATCCTAAACACCTGAGACTGCTACGGTTCTGTATTTCTGTATTCTTCTCATAACTGCTCACAGGATCTGTACGGACTAGACAGTCTCGTAGGTTCTTGTTTCTCCTGTAGCAGTGTAGAGGTCTTTCCTTAAACACCTTGGGCAGGGTGTCATCACAGGCAAGCATTTTCCAGTTTTGTTTAACTATTTTATTGATAATTGGTGTTGTATGATTGAATGTTATTGGGAAGACCATTCTGAGGGCTTTATTAACCACCTTGTTGGTGTGTGCATTTTTTGCATCTTCAAGCGCTGACAATAGGTCCTTAAGGTTGTAGCTGCTTGCCAGGAATTTCATCCTATTCAATTGATGCTCCATGACTGTCTAATCCAAATTATTACAAAAAACTCATGTATTGTGCCTTGGGTAAGGATTTCTTCAGTGCTGTCGGGTGTGCGCTGTCATGATGAAGGATGGTGTTGCGGTCCGTTGGTTTAGAGAAAAGATGTATGACATCTTATGGCCCTTTACTGAAATTTCCAGATCAAGGAATTGCACAGTTTCCAAGCTGATGTGGGCTGTGACCATGATTCACCATGATTGTGACCATGATTCACATGGTCAATCATAGCGTGTGCTTCTGTTGACTCCCACTCCAGAAGATGAGCAAATCTAAAGTACCCCCGAATATGTTGGTCAAACTTTGATAGTATGTGTTCTGTTTTGTAAGCGTATATGTACGCGTTGGCCTACGCATTGGCCACCAGGGACGTATTTTTCACACTTGCACACTTTGCACAGCAGGACGCTGAAAGACGTACACGGTTCACCTGGGGTAAGTCAATTATCTTATTTCATATGGCTATATAATGTGTGTTTGTTTTTTAATATGTCCTTGATCCTGATATAAATCCCGGATTGGGACTGAAACGTTGATCTGTAATTTTAATCTATTTCAATAAAGTATGGCTCTTTAACTGAGAAGACCGCGAGTGCAAGCCTATATACAAAGCTCACAAAAGGTTTTGTTTTTTTCTTCAACTTCCTGAATTAGGCAAAAATAATGGGGATTCAGTTACAGTATATATGATTATACATAAACCTATCATAACACCATTGTACCCCAATTTTGGCAGGCCATATTTAGAAACACAATTCGTGCTCTTATGAGGTTTTGTGCTCCACAGGGAGAGTTTCATGGTCTGTTTCAACTGAGTAGAGTTCTGTTATGTCTCATAAAACTGAAGGAAGACAGAAACAAGGTTGGACGAGCTTATGGAATCTATCATTAAAGGATCACTATAGGCATCCAGACCATTTCAGCTCAATGAAGTGGTCTGGTTGCCAGGTCCCCATAGTTTTAACCCTGCAGCTGAAAACAGCAGTTTCAGAGAAACTTCTATGTTTACAGTGCAGGATTAATCCAGCCTATAGTGGCTGTCTCCCTGACAGCCACTAGGGGCGCTTCTGTGATTTAGACAGAATAAATCACACTTATTTGATGCTGGACGTTCTCACGGACCTCCAGCGTCAAAAAAGATCCCCATAGGAAAGCATTAAATAATGCTTTCCTATGGGCGGGATTGTGATAACTAGAAGAAAATAAGACCCTGTTCAGAAAGCAATTTAGACAGCTGTGAGCTGCGTTTGTAGAAGGAATTTATGTAGTTTATGAAATGTAGAGAATGAGGTTTCAGTGTGGTTGAGGATGTAGTTACAATTTCCACAGGCCAAGAGACTGCCATATGTGTTCTGCTCCAGGAGATTCCCTACATGCCTACATGTTACATATTGCCATGAGTTTGGGCCATAGATATTTCTGATAGTGTATCGTTGACATAACCAAAGATCAACATCTTTCTGTGAAATGAGAATTCAACTGATTTGCTATTAAGGACACACATCCCTCTCTTTTTGGTTTGAGAGGCTGAGTGGAATGCCCAATTGTAGTTTTGTTGCAAAAGCTGTCTCCTGAATACACAGGGTGCAGCTACAATAACATAATCACAGATGGTCCAGAGCAGGGTGAATATGATTTAAACCAAGTTGATTTAAATCACAGTTTTAATCAATAGTCAGTAAGACTCGATTTGAATATGATTTTTAAATATAAAAAATCTATAATTGGATGCAGCTGGATACTGTCTTGGTGACTAGGGAGGACAAATTGAGGCCAGGGACATATACTGCAAGGCTGCAACATTCATTGTGCAATGGCAGCAAAGAATGTCACAAAAAATGTATGGATGTTAAGCTGTGGTGGTATAGAAGATAGTTGGGTAATGGAGAGTTTTAACATTTGCCCTTAAATTGTAGATTACCACAGAATTATTGTAGAACTCCCGAATACGGGACAGCTTTCTTTCTGCCCTGACAAACCACACAGCTTCTTTAAAAACAGATTTAAAAAAAAAAAAATAAATAATAAAAAAAAAAAATATATATATATATATTATATCACAAACCAAAAGTAATATTTAGTTAGTGCTAGTGTTGTGCTGTTAGCCATATGTTTTCTCCTTTAACGTGAAAAATTATTTTACAAATGAAAATTGTCTTCTTAGTGTAACCATTCGGAGGTGAAAAAATTGGCAATAGGTATATTTTCCCTAGGATATTACATCTTAAGCCTCCAACCTTGTAGGGAAATGAGAAAAGACCAGCTCAAAGTAATCTAAAAAATAACATTTATTAAATTATCTTAAAATGTCCATAGGAACAACTGCATCAATGTAAACTTGTTAAAAGAAGAACTGTCAAAAACAATAAATGAAGAAACATTTATCTAAATTGAGTTATACTAGTCTTAGGATAGATGCATAAAAAGAATAGAGTTTTGGCAAAAAAATAGAAAAATAATTCACAAAGATAATATAATTCAAAATTGTCAATTCAGTATAAATATGAGGTTATTTACTATCCATGTAGGTTGTGCCTGACAGTAATCTATCTTCAAAAATAATGGATACATATTACTAGACTTTCTTGAATCCAACTCTCTGCTTGACCCCCTTCAGTCTGGATTCCGCGCTGGTCACTCTGTCGAAACTGCTGTGACCAAAGTATCCAACGATTTAATTGCTGCTAAATCTCGCGGCCAATACTCTATCCTAATCCTCCTTGATCTTTCTGCCGCCTTTGACACAGTTGATCATCAACAGCTTCTTCACATTCTCCGTAACTTTGGTCTACGGGATTCTGCTCTCTCCTGGTGCTCCTCCTACCTCTCCCAGCGCTCCTTCAGTGTTTCTTTCTCTGGCTCTGCCTCTTCTCCCCAACCCCTCCCTGTCGGCGTCCCCCAGGGTTCTGTCCTCGGCCCCCTACTGTTCTCTATCTATACTGCCTCCCTTGGTAAACTCATCAGCTCTTTTGGCGTCCAATACCATTTATATGCAGATGACACGCAAATCTACCTGTCCTCCCCTGATCTCTCTCCGCCCACCTTGACTCGTGTTTCTGACTGCCTCTCTGCTATTTCCAACTGGATGGCTGCTCACTTCCTTAAACTCAACCTGTCCAAAACAGAACTTCTAGTTTTTCCTCCCTCAAGTGCTGCTACTCCTGTGTCTGTCGCCATCCAAGTCAACGGCGCTACTATCACCTCTACCTCCCAGGCTCGCTGCCTAGGGGTCCTTTTTGA
Organism: Pelobates cultripes; assembly: GCA_933207985.1. Classification (NCBI taxonomy): domain Eukaryota; kingdom Metazoa; phylum Chordata; class Amphibia; order Anura; family Pelobatidae; genus Pelobates; species Pelobates cultripes. The sequence goes on from OW240923.1 coordinate 55,671,693, forward strand.
TTCTGATCTCTCTTTTACTCCCCATGTTCAATCGATAGCCAAATCCTGTCGCTTCCAACTCAAGAACATAGCGCGCATCCGCCCATATCTAACGCCGGACGCGGCTAAGGTACTGGTTCATGCTGTTGTTCTCTCTCGCCTTGACTATTGCAATCCCCTTCTCACCGGTCTTACATGTTCCCAGCTTGCACCGCTGCAATCTATAATGAATACAGCTGCGCCACAGTCACAAACGTGATATAAAATAGTTACCACTTCGAAGAAAGAAAAGTAACCTCACATGAAAGATAAAAACATAAAACGTTTTGGCAGAAACACCATAGCAAGATTACTTTAAGATATACCGACTAAGAGTTAATAGACCACTAATGTTAGAAGTATTGGCCGAACTTTCCTTTTTTCTTTCTCTCTTTCTCCTTTTTCCCTCTTTCTTAGTTTGTTAAAAAGCATATGATGATATGGGACCTTGATAATGCTATTTGGTAGTGGCGTAAAGTAGTCCCAATATCTGCTAAAAAACAAACAAACAAACAAACAAAAAAAACCCATAAAACAGATCATAGTGCAAACTTTAATTACAATGGTGAAATAAAAACAAATACAACGGAACACTCACAAAAAGATTGGCACAATTAAGAACATCAATTGTGCAAAAATGCTTTGTGCCTACAAATTAACCTAAGTCTACAGGCATGTCAGCTCGCAATCTGTTCTCCGCAACTAAGAAGCAGTATGGGAATCCAAGAGGTCACTGTACTTTTGTACCAAAGTCCTTACAGGGGTTGACATGTTTGGGGACTTTTGCACAATTGATGTTCTTAATTGTGCCAATCTTTTTTATGAATGTTCAATTGTATTCCTTTTTATTTCACCATTGTAATTAAAGTTTACATTCCTTTCTTTGAAGTGGTAACTATTTTATATCACCTTTGTGCAGGTGGTGCCCTGCACTGGATTTTAACTTTTTGGGTTTCTATACAGTTTTTTTGTGTATATTCGTTAGAGGGATCTTAGGGAGTGCTCCCATTCTCAGAGGCCTGCCTGCACAAATGTTGCACTTTAATTATCCCACTTACCTGCTATTTGATTTACCCCTATAACTGCTCTGCTCCTGTCCTCCCGCCCCACCACCTGCTCCCTCGATCCTATTCCTTCGCATCTCATCCGCACTTTGTCTCCCTCTCTTGCTCTTCCTCTCGCTAACATTTTCAATCTCTCCCTTTCCTCTGGCACATTTCCCTCTGCCTTCAAACATGCAACCGTAACCCCAATTCTGAAAAAGCCCAACCTCGATCCCAACTCCCCATCCAACTACCGCCCTATCTCGCTACTGCCATTTGCCTCCAAGATCCTCGAGAGAGTTGTCTACGCCAGATTGACAGACTTTCTTGAATCCAACTCTCTGCTTGACCCCCTTCAGTCTGGATTCCGCGCTGGTCACTCTGTCGAAACTGCTGTGACCAAAGTATCCAACGATTTAATTGCTGCTAAATCTCGCGGCCAATACTCTATCCTAATCCTCCTTGATCTTTCTGCCGCCTTTGACACTGTTGATCATCAACAGCTTCTTCACATTCTCCGTAACTTTGGTCTACGGGATTCTGCTCTCTCCTGGTGCTCCTCCTACCTCTCCCAGCGCTCCTTCAGTGTTTCTTTCTCTGGCTCTGCCTCTTCTCCCCAACCCCTCCCTGTCGGCGTCCCCCAAGGTTCTGTCCTCGGCCCCCTACTGTTCTCTATCTATACTGCCTCCCTTGGTAAACTCATCAGCTCTTTTGGCGTCCAATACCATTTATATGCAGATGACACGCAAATCTACCTGTCCTCCCCTGATCTCTCTCCGCCCACCTTGACTCGTGTTTCTGACTGCCTTTCTGCTATTTCCAACTGGATGGCTGCTCACTTCCTTAAACTCAACCTGTCCAAAACAGAACTTCTAGTTTTTCCTCCCTCAAGTGCTGCTACTCCTGTGTCTGTCGCCATCCAAGTCAACGGCGCTACTATCACCTCTACCTCCCAGGCTCGCTGCCTAGGAGTTCTTTTTGATTCTGATCTCTCTTTTACTCCCCATGTTCAATCGATAGCCAAATCCTGTCGCTTCCAACTCAAGAACATAGCGCGCATCCGCCCATATCTAACGCCGGACGCGGCTAAGGTACTGGTTCATGCTGTTGTTCTCTCTTGCCTTGACTATTGCAATCCCCTTCTCACCGGTCTTACATGTTCCCAGCTTGCACCGCTGCAATCTATAATGAATACGGCTGCGAGGCTTATTTTCCTGTCCGGTCGCACCTCCCACGCCTCCACGCTCTGTCAGTCCCTGCATTGGCTTCCAGTTAGATATAGGGCCCAATTCAAAATTCTGGCGCTTGCTTACAAATCCCTACATAATGCTGCTCCAACATACCTATCTTCCCTCATACACAAGTATGTCCCGACGAGACCCCTGCGCTCAGCCCAAGACCTACTCCTATCCTCTGCCTGGATCCCCACCTCTGATGCTCGCCTTCAAGACTTCTCCAGGGCTGCACCTATTCTGTGGAACTCCCTTCCCTCCTCAATCAGACTTTCACCCAGCCTCCATTCCTTCAAAAAATCTTTGAAAACTCACTTCTTTATTAAAGCGTATCAATTAAACTGTCAGCAGGTTTCTCATCCCCCACCCCATGACTCCGTTCCTTCACCTGTCAAAAATGACCTACCAAGCACTCAATAAACCCTTCTGTAACAAACTATTTAATTCCCCTACTTTAACCCTTTGTGTCACTATACCCCACTCCCTCTAGCATGTAAGCTCATCGAGCAGGGCCCTCAACCCCCTCTGTTCCTGTACGTCAGTGGTCTGATCTCAATTATGTGTCTGTTAGTCCACCCATTGTACAGCGCTACGGAATTTGTTGGCGCTATATAAATAATAAAATAATAATAATAATAATAATAATAATAACTAAGGCTAAAGAAAAATGTTAATACCAGATATGAAACCCATCCAAAAAGGCAGGTGAAACGAAAGTCAAATGGCGAAAACAGCTTCAAGTTCCTGTGTGTGGAACATCTAATTATATAGTGTATATCAACATGATAATAAACAAAGGATAAACAGATTTATTGAAACCACATGTCAAAATTAACACATACATTAAGCAAAATCCTGAAGCGCATTTCACCACAAACAGGCTCTTAAAGAAGAGTTCTATTCTTTTTATGTATCTATCCTATAGGTAGTATAACTCCATTTAAATAAATGCTTTTACATTTACTGTTTTTTATTGACATTTGTTCTTAACAAATTTAATTGATATAGTTGATCCTATAGACATTTTTAGATGACTTAAATAAGCATTATTTTCTTAGATTACTTTGGGCTGGTCGTTTCTAATTTCTCTACTTGTATGTGTCTGTGAGTGTGTGTATCTGTCAGTGAATGTGTGTGTATCAGTGAATATGTGTGTGTCTGTGAGTGTGTGTGTCTGTCAGTGAATTTGTGTGAGTGTGTGTCTGTCAGTGAGTGTGGGTGTCTGTCACTGAGTGTGGATCTGTGAGTGTTTCTGTGAGTGAATGTGGATTTGTCTGCCAGCGTGTGTCAAATCAGTGAGTGTATGTTTGTGTGTATGCCTGTTAGTGGTTGTATCAGTGTGTGTTGGTTTAACAGTGTGTGTGTGCCAATTACTGTGTGTGTGCCAATGACTGTGTATCTGTCATTGATGCATTAAAATTATTTGCATTTAAACAAATAAAATAACTAAAAAAGAAAGATTCCACTAAATTCAAATAACTAAAATAGGTGATTTAGAAATAGTGCTATCATTTAAAATGAAACAAACACAATTGATGTGGGTTTGTTTCAGTAATCATATGGGGATGAAATATTCTCTGGCACTCAATTAAACAAATCCAATCGCCAGAAAGCATACAGGGGAAGTGGAGAAAACTCAAATATCATTATTTCTTTAATGTTCAAACATTAAAGAAGGAAACTATTAACCAAACAAAACTGGAAATGTGTGAAATAATTATAGAGGATCAAGAAAGCAGAAAAAACACCATTGGCTTCAAGTTTGCAAAATGTAGTAACATTCCAAGCACCATAACCTTTACAACGCAGGAGAGTTGAGGGTGGCCCTGTATTGTAGTAAGGGTCTTTTTAAAATAAAAATAAAAATTTCAGCCCTGCACATTCAAGGAAACCTTGTTGAAGGCAACAAATGTAAAATGTTCTTTGTCATCTACAAAATATTCTATGGTTGGCTCTCAAGAGGTTGATAATAAATCATTAAAATCTAATTGCCATTTTCCTAAGTTCTAAAATGGTAAATGTTGGTTAATTTTTATTTTTGCCTTTGTAGAACCACAGAACAGTTAAGAGCCTTAATATCTATTAAGTAAGCAGATGTATATCTCTAGGAAGTTCAAGAACCTCAGAACAAAGATCCAGCCACCTTACAGTTAGTCTCCATGTTAGAACACTAATCTATGCATCTACATCCCTTGCACAAAAAGTATTTCCTGAAATGACTGGTAGATTGTTTCTCTTAAATGAAGAAATCATATTTTGTGAAAGGAATATCCCAATGTTTTATTTTGGTTACTTTTTAAGCTGTTTGGGAGTTTCTGTCATGTCATTCCATTTCTTCTTTGCTCCATGAAAAACAGATATGCTCATTAAAGGAATTGGCCACCAATAATTGCTGTGACACAGAGCAATGTTATTGTGATTATTATCTCTTGTTCCTAATTTTGAAAATTATTTTAGACCTTTATGTTGAGAATTGATTAATAGACGAGGGAGATGCCATACATCTTTTATGGCTTTTTTTTTATTTTTTATTTTAAATCTACTCCATTCTGCTAAAAAAAATAATATATATATATATATAGATGAAATATGCAGCCTTTCAGTTTTCAACCATGTTCACCCTTTGTAATAGCTTCTGGATTATTACATATACGCCCATGAGATTGATTGAAGTTATTTTTTTGCACAAAACCTTTCTTATGTTTTCTTTTCATTATATTTATTTAGTATGATTTGTTTTCTTTCTCTAAGCGTGGTGTCAAACACCAGATCACATCATTTCTATGTCATAGTGTATCATTGGCGCATGTCAAGGCATGAACTCAAACCCTCCTTTTCAGAATTTTATGTAAGAACGTTGGGAGTTATGAATGTATTCTTCTTGAAGGTACCTTTTACTAATATTTTCTCTTTTAATTTAATTTTTAAAGTCATCACACTATAAACAGAGATCCTCCTCTAGGCTTTCCCTGCTTGCATGAGTCCATCCTTGCAAGCTCGTTGTCTTGGTGTTACCCTGGCTTCACCTTTGCGCGACATATTCAGTATGTTGCTAAAACCTGTCGATTCCACCTTAAAAATATCACCCGCATCTGCCCCTTTCTCATGCAAGATGCTGCCAAGGAGCTTGTTCATGCTCTGGTAATCTCTCACATGGATTACTGTAATTCTCTCCTAGTTGCTCTTCCCAAAAGCCAAACTGCTTTTCTACAATCGGTAATGAATGCTGTCACCAAGCTGATCTTTCTCATCCCTCGTTCCTCCCATACCTCACACCTCTGTCGATCCTTACACTGGCTTCCTGTATCATATAGGTGTCAATTCAAAATACTAATCCTTACTTATAAAGCTCTAACCAACTCTAGCCCCTCTTACATTTCTTCCCTGATTCATAGATATGCCCCTTCTCGGTCTCTCCACTCTGTCAGTGACCTTCCCCTGTCCGCTGCCTGCACCCTTACTACTAACTCGTGCTTGCAGGACTTCTCGTGGATGGCTCCCTTCTTTTGGAACAGCCTGCCTACCCCCATCAGACTCTCCCCTAGTCTCCAATTGTTTAAGAAGACCCTCAAAACACCTGTTCAGAAATGCTTATGGACTCCCAGAGTAACATATCTATACTTTTCCAAATGTGTCTCTTGCTCTACTAAAGAGCCATACTCCACACTCACCTCCAGCGCTGCTACTTTTCCACCTTGTTTGGTGGCTGTCACACTTGCTGTCCTCTTGTGTATTTGTACCCCACCCCATCTAGACTGTAAGCTCGTTTGAGCAGGGTTTTTATCTGCCTATTGTTCCTGTGTCACTGTGTAGTTGTCTCATGTATTGTACATTTCCCCCCTTTGATAATATTGTAAAGCACTGCAGAAATAGTTGGCACTATATAAATACCAATAATAATAATGTGGGTGCTGCGGCCTAGCAGATGGCACCACTCTCCATATGTGGTGGCACTGCACAAACTTTCAAAACTTTGGAAAATTGTCCATAATTTACTTTCAAAGGCGATGAAATGCCTAATACCTTTCTCATCCCAAACTTATCTTCTTTTGGACTTACCTAGCACACTGCCTAGGCACAAATCGAAACTAGTCATGCATATTGTCTTAAAGGCACAATGATAGATAAGCAACGCTGATATGTATTATATCTCTCTTTCTCAAAGCTTTTTTGGTTAGCATTAGGCTGTGGGACACATCAAGATCAGGTGCTCATTAAGATGTAAAATCAATATGTGTTTTATGACTCCTAAAGTATGTCTGGATAGATGTCATTATTTAAAAGTTCTATCTTGAACGCTTTCATCTCACTTGCTTCATGCACATTTGTTAATGCGCTCCCTGAGAGGGAGACAAATACCGTGCCAACTAGGTCATGTATGTCCGTGGGTCCTCCTTCCTAGTCTGTTATAATGCAGCTTTGGTCCCTACACCCCTGACATACTCAGAACAAGCCTTGCCTTCTCTTTTCATCTGCATTGTGGCAACTGATACTCATTCAAGGAGTAGACTAGAATGCACGACCCAAGCGATGTCACTTCCACTTTCCCCACATCCTCATTCTCTATACAGTTAAGAACCAAAAGGAGTTCTTGTCCACCTTTAGCAGCATTATAATTTTTATGTCCGAAGATGTCATTACGTTATGTTACTAACTATGCCTGGCTTTTCTGTGTAATCATGTGTGTGTTGACAATTCCCTCCCATCCCCCTTTTTTTAGTATTCCTTTCATCTTTTAAGTTTTAAACTCAATAAAATGAATAAAATATTTTCACACAAACCACAAGGCTTTCTGAAGCAAGAAAGGTGGCTCCACCACATAGAATTGCTAGAGTAAGAAGTAATAGCTGCAGCTGTTAGTGGAGATAATGCCATTAGTCATCCCAGGCAGTACATACCTTAGAACAATTTGGAGGTTTTCTTTCTAGGGGATATCCAGGCAGTAGTCCCACAAAATATCTTGGCTCATCGGTCAGGAATTGGGAGTGCTAATTTTAATAAGGTAGAAAGGCAGCCCTAGCACATCGGCTAGGACAGCAGGCAGGCACACTAGAACAAATATGTTTTGTGGTGACTGACAGTGCAACAAACATGGTCAAGTTTCTCTGTGATAGTCAATTTGTAGGTGTGTGCTGCTCAGCTGATATATTCATGTGGTAGTGATGGCAGGTCATTAAGGAAAGCACTGGAAGGTTGGTAACACTTCTTGAGTCTTGTAGGAAGAATGCTAACCACTTCCACTACAGTGTTAATGATATCATTCTCCTAAAAAAAATGAACAGAGTAAGGCAGGCATCCAGCAGCACCTTCTCAAACAAGATATAGGGACAAGGATGAACTCTACTTTGGAAATGCTGGTGAGTATTCTGAAGCATAAGAAGGCAACCCACATCATGGCTTTATAAATATTTCACTTGGATCATTAGCCCTTAGGCAAGGAAGATCGGTCAGTGATTTGGCAGGTAGGATATCAGGGATATCACTAAGTATTTTAGCCAAGATACTGCTTGCTTTGATCAAGTTCCACCTTGTTTATCCAACATTCAAACAAGATGGATCTTTTTATATCAAATCAGAAAGTATTACCTTGTGGCCAACTACTTCTTTCCACACTTTTTAGGAGGCTCAGGAAAACTGGTGTGTCAGTTCAGTGTACACATGGAGATGTGCCCTAAGTTAATGCATGCGTCCATGTATGACCCAATAATGAAAGGACCACTATAGGCACCCAGACCACTTCAGCTTAATGAAGTGGTCTGGGTGCCTGGTCCAGCTAGGGTTAACCCTTTTTTTAATAAACATAGCAGTTTCAGAGAAACTGCTATGTTTACACTGAGGGTTAATCCAGCCTCTAGTGGCTGTCTCATTGACAGCCGCTAGAGGCGCTTGCGTGCTTCTCACTGTGAAAATCACAGTGAGAAGATGCCAGTGTCCATAGGAAATCATTGTAAATGCTATCCTATGAACTGGTTGAATGCGCACGTGGCTCCTGCCACGCATGCGCATTCAGCCGATGACGTCGCTAGGAAGGAGGAGAGGAGGAAAGCTCCCCGCCCGGCGCTGGAGAAAGGTAAGATTTTAACCCCTTCCTCTCTCCAGAGTCCGGCGGGAGGGGGACCCTGAGGGTGACGGCACCCTCAGGGCACTATAGTGTCCTATAGTATGTTTTCCTGGCACTATAGTGGTCCTTGAAGCTTAGACTGACATTCCACATGACTTCCTTGACTACTTGCATGGGTTTCACAGAAAGAGGTTCATGTTATTTGAAGGAGAAGGAGAGCTGGTCAATCCACTGGAGCAGCTGCTTTTTGGGCTGAGTTCGTAGATAGTTTGGTGGGACCCCCTAAACGTCCCTGAAGAAAAGAAAGTAGGGCTTCAGAGATAGTGAATGCTTACCATAGCAAACCTCCTTTGCCCCTTACAATATATTTTTTTGAGCTTCTGAGATGACAAGGGGTGTGTGTACCGCTCTCTCCCTGGTAGCCCATGAGCTCCTCTCTTGTGTCCCAACCACTGTCCAGAGTGAGCAAGTTTATATTTGTTACCAATATATTGTGCCTCCTGCGCTCACAACTTTCTAGGCAACCTCTTTGGGTAGAGAATTTTACACCTCTATTGTTCTTATTTTAAATAGCCCTTTTACCTGCAGTAAGCACCCTTTTCCAGTTTCAATGGATGATCTCTTGTTTGTAGTATAATAATGACAAACATGTTAGCAACTAGTGGTTTGTACTGACCCTGTGTATAATTGTATGGTGTCATATTCTCTCCGAGACGTCTTTTTTCTAAAGAAAACATATGCAGTTTTTCTAGCCTTTCTGCATAGCTAATGTTTGCCATGCCCCTTCTTAATTTTATATCTCACCCTTTTTGTATAAGACTTATTCTAGTTCTCCATTATCTTTCTTTAAAACGGGTGCCCACAATTGCATTGCATATTCAAGAGCAAACTTTACTTTTCGAGGAAGCCAGTATAATAATAATAAATGCTCCTTTATTTTCAATAACCACTAATACATATGTAAATTATATCTTAATTATATTAAAACATGAAAATAAAAAAGAGTTAAATGCATATTCAGAAACCTACAGGATAAGCCACACTCGTTTTATGTAACTCCATGATATGCAGATGATGAGAGTGTGCAGGTTCATTGTCTATCACTGTTAACCTTTTCCTACCTTTTCTACCTGACGCTTGTCCTCATAGGCATTACATAAGTTCAGTGAGGGCAAACTAGTAGCTTCCTGTAGTTTCTATGCTCACAAAGTGCAGAAAGCCCATGACCACAGATATATGAAATAGTGGTCATAGATATTAAAGTGTAAAAAAGTTCAGAGTTATTCAAGTTGTTGTTTCTGTATATGTATCTGTACCTCTTTGTGTCTCTATTTATGAATCTTCTGTCTACACCAGTCTATGTCTCCCTTCATCTCAGTAGAATTCAGGAACCTCTAACTTTCTAAATTTCTGCTTCACTGAAGCTGAGCCTAATAGCACCTAATAAAGTAATACATTGAACATATAACATGACATAATGATAAATATGTTAAATTGCTTTAGGAGCTCTTGTGGTAATACTACTATTACTCTCCAGCCAGAGTCATCATGATAAGAGGCCTGTGGGTATTACACTAATGTAACACCCATCCCCTTCCTCCAATGCAATCAGCCCTGTATGGGAACATGCTGGCTTCATTTCCAGATCATTAGCATCAAATCAAAGTGGCATCTGTCACTTTGTTCCAATATTCGTTCATCAAGCATGCGACTTCCTTGCTTGGGAATAGTGCAGCAACTACTTTGTAATGAAGACCAAAGGAACCACTTTTATAAGGCTTCTCCTGCTCTTCTATACCATATAACTAATGGTCTTTAAGGTTCACAGGTCATGCATGACCAATAAATCTGTAAGAGTTTTCTAAAGGTTTACATAATTGACATAGTTTTCAAATATTGTATGAAATTAATTACTAAAACCTATATGATTACTAGTAGACCTTTATAATAATGTAATGCACTACAGAATCTGTTGGCGCTATATAAATGTCAATAATAATAATAATAAGCACCATACAAGAGTTTTAGCCCAGTAGTTTTATATTGAATGTGGAGTAAACATAACACTAATGATCCAAACATCTGTATACAGGGCCGTCTATAATATGAATAGGACCTTGGGCAATGCATTTTCTTCGGCCCCCTGGGCCCTGCCCCTCCCACCCCCTTTACCCCAAATTACGCCCAACCCACAATCACACTGTCAGACATACTGACACATACACACAGACAGACATATTAAAACATTCGCCGATACATACTGACACACACATACACTGACACATAAATATGTACTGGCAGACATATTGACACACATTCAGACATACTGACACACACACAGGCACATACATACATACACAGACACATACACTGACAGATATACTGACAAACACACAGACACATACACTGACAGACGTATTGACACACACAGACATACTGACATACACACACAGACATACTAACACACACACACAGACACATACACACACACAGGCATACTGACAGACATACTGACAAACACACACACACAGACATACATGCTGATATACACACACACAGACATACATACACACAGACATACATACATACACACACACACACACACACTGACATACTCACACACAAACATACTGACATACATTTAGCCACCATCCAGGTTCTTACCTTTTTCTGAAGGGTGGTTTCCCTGGGGTCCAGTGGCAGGCTGAGGCAGTTGGGAATTCTCCTCTGGAACTCCCTCCCTCCCTGACTTCCTCCTCCCGTGCTGCTCTGATCCCCGTTGCCGAACTGGGCCCCTGCGGACACAGGCCCACCGGGTGGCCCTTAGTGCATGGGCCATCCGTGGGGCCTCCTCAGTGTGCAGGCCGGTGCGGCTCTGTGCAGCCGCACCGCCCGGTCCATGGGTGCTGCGCAAGTCGAGGGGCCCACGGGGCAGCTGCCCCCTTTGCCCCGCGTTAAAGACGGTCCTGTCTGTATAGCTACTTCTCTGTTAAGCTGCCTAATAAAGGCTAGAGGTATGTCACACTATTTGCAGTTAGCAAAATTAAAAAGACATGTCAAAAAATATATTTGTTAATTAATACATTTAGGTTTTTACCATATAAACATAATTATCCAAAATAATCCAAGAATCCAAAATAAAAAATATAATATAGTCAAGCAATCCAGTGAAGCTATTGTTACTTTACTTTTTTATTTTAATGCTTTACAAAAAATTTCTCTCTGGGCAACAGGGGACATATAATTAAGTATAAGCATTAAAAAACATAAGTGAAGAATAAAAAAATGTAAGAAAGGAAACAAAAAGGGTGAAAAAATAAATTAAAGAATCAAGGAAAAAAGATTCAAATTAAGACAGTGGGGGACAATAAGTCACAAATACTAGGGGTTATAAAATAAGGAAGAAAAGAAGCATGTGAGGAGTTCAAGAGGGAAACAAAGGAGAAGAACAAAAATAATATTGGAGTATAACAGATATAAAAAAATATTAAGGACCAAGGAAAAACAAAAAGGAACATGACTAGTATCGAAAGAGTAAGAAACAGAGGGTATAGAACATAATTACGAATAGGAAGAGTCATGTCTAGCTTGTCAATTGTATGGCGACCTATGGAAGTACAAACTGGTTATGGTCCAGTTTAGGTGTCAGTAACCTTTTACCTCCATGGAGGTATTTACATTAAATCTAAACATTGTAAGGACCTATATTATACCTGTCTATCCATTTACCTTACCTACAAGTTTATAGTCTACAGGAGGTGGGGTATAAAAACACAGTAGAAAGGGCAACTTGGGTAATAGCAATGAAACAAGGAGGGAATGTAGCAGAACTGGAGGTGAGAGTGGAATGTGGCCCTTTAGGAGAGAGCAAGAGACAGATTGAAGGAACACAAACATGTATTCCTGACCCTATAGTGCTAAACCCACCATTTAGGTGGCTTGTCCCCCCTCAGGGCCCTTAAAAGTTAATAAAACTCACCTTAATTCCAGCGCTGTGTGGGTCTGCCAGCGCTAGCTACGCCACCTCGGTGACATCAACAGAATTGCAGATTTTTAGCCAATCCAATGCTTTCCCATAGGGGTGGGGCCAAACAGCGTTGTGGCCTATCAGCACCTCCTCAAAGAGATGCATTGAATCAATGCATCTCTATGAGGAAAATTCTGCGTCCCCATGCAGAGCATGGAGATGCTCAACGGCAGTGCTGCCTACTATGCAGCACTCAGCCAGGAAGCACCTCCAGTGGCCATATGGGCAATGTAAACACTGTGTTTTCTCTGAAAAGGCAGTGTTTGTATGAAAATGCCTGCAAATAATGATTATACTCACCGGAATAGCTACATTAAGCTGTAGTTGTTATGGTGACTATAGTGTCCCTTTAATTACCTTATATTTGTTTGTGCCATCAGCAAAATTTAAAAAAATATTTTCAGCAACCCCGTCAATGTTATCAGTAAGAAGATGAAGAAATATTGAGAAGGTCCTGCTACCATAGGTAGCATATGTACCTTATGCAGGAAAAGTCTCTGAAACTGCAACATTGCAAAGAAAAAAGTGTGATATCTTAAAACAGCAGATGCTAGAAATGTATGCCAGGACTCTCCAGCACCTAATAAAAAATAGCCTAATGAAGAGTGAATATGTACTGATTAGAGACTTAACTCAACCCTAAACACACTATACAGAGCACAGTAGTGCCACCACTGATTAACATTGCTAAAGCGGTCTATTTAATGCCCTGCAAAATAACTATAGTATTAGTATTCTGGTGTTTAGATATATATAGTAATAGTTAGTTTTGTAAATAATGTGATTAAAAAAAACAAGCCTGGATGTCAGATTATCAAAGCACATAAATTTAGTAAAATTTAAAAAATAAACATACATTTATACTCGTCACATCCCTTCTGATAGCTCATTTCACACACTACTAACAATAAAATGTATCCTATTTCAAAATAAAAATATCATCTGACTTAATAGGAAAGGTACAATAAAATTATTGTAATTGTGGCTGCTATTTATAGAGTCATATACAACAGTAATATGATATATTTACACTATATTTTAGTTGGTTATGTATGTTATATAGTCAGTTAAGCATATGTTAGTATGATATTTTTATTTAATAACTAATAGAAAAAAGATGAGTAATCAGTGGTGACAGTTGAAAGATGGTGGGACACAAGACTGAATCCCCAAAATGTTTGCCTTATGGGTCTCTGACCATTTTGCCTTCAGTATTCATTGCCTCACCCAATGAGACATCATGCTCTGTTCAACACAATAAACCTGTAGATACATTTGTGCAAGGAACAACAATAAAGTCCACCCACTGATACTGTTACACAGTGACAGCTCTATTAGGGTGACCAAGAGCTGATGGTCCAATTCTATAGCCATGAGTGCTGTTTGGAATCTTGCTGAATTAACATGTCTCAGAGGCCTAAACAAATAAAATGGACTACTTAAAAAATGCCACAAAAGCATAATTAATTGTTTAGATCTTCAGCAGCATCTCAGCCATCAATAAAGGGGGCTAAACGTCATGACAGAAATAATACATTTTTATCTAAAACACTTGTCATTTTAGTATAAAAATATATACTGGATTTTATTACATCCAACAAAAATTGTGAATATGCTGCCATACATATCCCCGAGGACCAGCCTCCACTTTACCAAGACATTACTTGGCTTACATATATGAAAATGCAGCACAGATGCACAAAATCAACTTAGTACACACATACACACAGGCTTATTTGAAAACATTTTGGATGATTGCATAACCTCCAAAATTGTAAGTTAGAATAGACTTAATTTACAAAGTTTATTTTTAAAAAAAACCCATTTATTGTAGTTTAAAGATACATTACTATAAGTTTTATTGTTGTGTCCCCTCATATATATTCATATATATTCAAATGTTTTCAGCTGTTAGAAAATATAATCATTGAGTGATTTAGTCCCAACATAGGTGCTGTCCTATCTATACAGGGAAAATTGAATTTATGATATTCTGTGGTCATAGGAAAATGTATCTGTCACTAAACAAACCTAATGGATTTGTACTTGGCAGGAATAGTTTCTGATATTAAAATACTGAGCACAGACGATACCAATCTATAAACCCACATCATCATCAATATTACTCATTTGGTTTTATTGCAGGATGGAGAAGAAGCAGTCTTTGTATCTGTCATTATTATCTCTCTAATTCTATCTAATGGATTAATTGATTCGTTCTGCACCAGCTATATTTTAACTCCTCCGTTTTGTGCACGCAAAGGGAGAGAATTTGACATGCATATGCAGAATGACTCCTCAGTATATTCCATGGGCACTCATAGCTTTCCATAGGTTGGATACCATCACTAGAGATTGTTTTAACTGTAGGTATTTAAAGGACCACTATAGGCACCCAGACCACGCCAGCTCAATAAAGTGGTCTGGGTGCCGGGTCCCCCTAGTTTTAATCTGCCAAGCCAATAACAAACAGAAAAACATAGCATATAACTGTGTAAATGAATAAACCACAGGTGGTGTATTCACAAATGGCTACTCACATATTCACTGAGGTTAAAGTGCCTTAAATATAAATTCCCTCCAAGGATTCAATCTTCACTCTGTATTCAAATCACCATGGGTTGGCTGGAATATATGTACTTAAGAGAGAAAAAATACAATTGTAGTGCACAATCAAGTGTATAATAAAAAAAATCAATTTAATCACTTACATCAAAGTTAAAAACAATGGGAGTGGCCATTTGTGAATACAACACCTGTGGTTTATTAATTTACACAGTTATACGCTATGCTTTTCTGTTTGTTATTGGCTTAGCAGATCCCCTATTTTTTGCATATATTTCATGGAAGATAGGAGGGAGTCTTTGGGGGTACCTTTGAAAGCTTCACCTTGTACAGGGAAGTTTCTGTCTGCTAATATCTTAGTTTGCACTAATTGCACTTTTTGGTTTGTGTACACACATGTTTTTCCTGCCCCCTAGTTTTAACCCTGCAGCTGAAAACATAGCAGTTTCAGAGAAACTACTATGTTTACATTGCAGGGTTAATCCAGCCTCTAGTGGCCCTCTCCCTGACAGCCACTAGAGGCCGCTTCCACAATTCTCAGTGTGTAAATCGCATTGAACTCACACAGCGTGCTTTCCTATGGGCGGTTTGAATGCGCGCGCAAGCGCATTCGGCTCCACTCAGGAGCTGGCGTCAGCAGGGGGAGGAGAGGTCACCAGCATCGATAAAGACCGGCCCTGGATTAAAGTAAGTGGATCAAGGGGTTTTAACCCCTTCAGCCCAGCGGGAGGGGGGCTCCAAGGGAGGGGGGGACCTACAGTGCCAGGAAAACAGATTTGTTTTCTTGGCACTATAGTGCTCCTTTAATTGCAATTTTTCCATAGGTAGTAAAGGGAAACTGCCCATTGCCAGTGTTTTAAATATAATCTTTACTTAGCCCTATATTTAAAAAAAATATGTATTATAACATGTAAAAAACAAGATTAAATGTAGAAATTCACACCTCTTTATCCTACAACTGGGCACCTCCATCTTACTTTTAAAGGGGGGGGGGCGGGGGGGCCAATCACAGGATCCGCCCCGGGTGCCAAATATTCTAGGTACACCCCTGGTTCCACCATATGGCCATATTATGGTAAACCCACCACTACTTCACAGTACCCTAGTAGCAGTGGGTCCTACACCAATTCCAACATGGGGGACAAATTAAAGCATACTAGAGCTAAACAAGCCAAAGTGTATTTTAATAATCTGTTGTAAGAGTGTGGTGAATATCGGAAGGTTCATCGTATGATTGGCATAAGAGTATTACCCCCCTCTGATCCCCAGTGTTTGGGTGCATGTGGGTTCGTGCTGAAGCCGATTGTGTGTGTGTACGTGGAGTGTGCCAATGTACAATGCTAGGTCTACAGCGTTATATGCAGTGAATCTTTAAAATTGTGTGTGTGCTTCTTTGTATGAGGCTACGTTCCAGGCTTCTGTGTAGCTGTCCCATTAATGAGTCTCTCATCCTATGCCCTGTGGGCTCACGTTGGTCTCCCAGTGCATTGGGTTGTGCTTCATCTTCTGTGGACCAGGGGTGAGCAGTTCCATAGTGGGAAATCGGTCCGATCGATGGGCAATGTGCAGACCCCTTTGGGTAATTCTGTGGTTGGTGTGTACGTGGGCTGTTGCAGTGCCGGTGTGGGTGAGCAGCCACTGCTGTTGAGTTAGGTACGCCGCTTTCGCATACTAGCTCTCTGGGCTGCGCCGGTCCAGGGTCCATGCTGGATCTCTGCACTTGGGTGAGGTGATTTTCGGCACTTGACTGTGGGTACCCCTTTGGCTTTGGTTGCTTTTTTTTGGCTGCTCCCGTTCTTAGTGTGGTGCCAGTTCCCTGCGGTCGGAGTGGTTCTTCTTTTGTGCCTGGGGAAGGAGTCCCATGGGGTTGCTATGTCCCGCTCTGGGTCTTCCCGTGTCAGGCACCGTGGTGTGTTTCCCGGTGGGGGTTCCTGCTCTGTGGGCCATATGAGGGCCTTCAGCTTCTCCCAGAAGGAGCTGAATATGTTGTTTAGTCATAGCTCTGTTACCCTCCAGGCTGTGCCTAGGGTTGCGTTGTGCGAGCCATCCGCCATTTTGGGCTGCACTGTCACTCTCCGGACTTGGTGAGCTTGTTGCTTGCAGCTTAGTGTGGGGATCTTGTTGGGGTGGCCGGGATAACCCCCGCCGGTCCAGAGCGGGGGGAAACATGGGCTCAGAGGCGAGATATCCTCTGTACCCAGCGGCGGGAGAGCGGCTGTTCTCTTCCGCGCCCACTATGCTGGTAGGCCTCTTCAGGGCGATCAGGTACGTACCAGCGCAGGTGTCATTTAGCGGGTGTCGTTGTGTGCGCCCCGGTCCCCCCTTTCGCCAGGAGGCCTTTAGTCGTTGATTTAACGCCTTGCCAGGGATTGTTTCTCGTTTTTATTGTCCCAGTATTCAGGTGCCGCCGAGGTGAGCGTCCTCTCGGCTCAGCGGTCAGGCCACGCCCTGTACTATACTATTTTGTATATACTCACAATGTATATCATATATCTGCTCTATAAAAATTATAATTACAATTACATTACTATTCAAAAGAAGCCGTGTGCTTAACACAATATGGCCATATGGTGGAACTGAATCCCCATATTTGTTTGCTAAAATAGGTGATTTTATGTAGCCTCATAAATCTGAAAAATGTATTTTTATATGTGTGCAGTTCCTTAATCTGTATAATGTAATACCAGTTTGGGAAAGGTCATCCTCTTGTTCAACCATCTAATAAACATGTTTCATACCTTTGAGGACAACACGAAAGTTGTTCCTGGTGACAAACTCCACACCAATGTAGCAGCAACAGTGGTCAGAAAGCTGAAAGATCTACTAAATGCTCATCTGAGCAAATGAGTTGCTAATTACGCTGATATGATACTAGCTTTAGAGTGCTCAGATACAACAGATTGACATCCTGAAGGGACTGAGTAATTAACACGATCCGCAATTGGCAGTAAAAGAGAGGCATGCCATTTGAGAAATGTGTGCATTGAACCTACCATGTTGCCACTGTCTATAACTACCAGCAGCAGTGTTGACAGCATAACCCAAAGCAAGCAGTTATGCTTTGGCTTAATGCTGTTTGTGGTTTGGTGGGAGAAAGTGGAGCAGAAAAGAGCTGAAAGGAGAGTTACCTTTTTGAATCCATTTGCCCTTTTTTGAGGGGCCTCTAAACTACTAAGATAAGAAGAATATGTGGAGCCTGCTCTATGACTGGTTGCCCAGCAACTATTGTCTTGTCCACTGACCACTGTCCAAAGTGACCAAGTGTTCTCTGTTACAGGGAACATTCTGAATCCCAAATAATCACAAATGTCTCTGCAACTAATAGAGCATATAGCCTTCCTTAAAGGACCACTCTAGGCACCCAGACCACTTCAGCTTAATGAAGTGGTCTGGGTGCCAGGTTCCTCTAGGATTAACCCCTTTTTTTTATATATATAAACATAGCAGTTTCAGAGAAACTGCTATGTTTATAAATGGGTTAATCTGGCCTCCAAATCCTCTAGTGGCTGTCTCATTGACAGCCGCTAGAAGCTCTTGCGTGCTTCTCACTGTGAAAATCACAGTGAGAAGACGCAAGCGTCCATAGGAAAGCATTGATAATGCTTTCCTATGAGACCGTCTGAATGCGCGCGCAGCTCTTGCCGCGCATGTGCATTCAGCCTAGGAGGAGGATCGGAGGCGGAGAGGAGGAGGAGAGCTCCCCGCCCGGCGCTGAAATAAAGGTAAGTTTAACCCCTTTCCTCGCCATCCAGCCCGGCAGGTGGGGGCACCCTCAGGGCACTTTAGTGCCAGGAAAAGGAGTATGTTTTCCTGGCACTATAGTGGTCCTTTAAGTTCAATTTCCCCAAGCTGGGTTACTTTGCTTTTCAGTTTATCACTTGAGATGTCATAATCTGGTAGCTGAGATCCAACTAGCCCCACACCTCTCCCATCAAAGTGGTTTCTAAAAACAATTTAAAAAAATAAAGATTACATTTCCCTTCTGTTATTTTCAAAGTAGTATTTTGCCCTGTCTGGTATTTGGAAAGGATTGTTATTGTCCTGGTGGATGCAGTGAGTGGGTCGTGTTAAGTTGATCACTGACTTTTTTTTTCTTTCCCTTTTGGATAAAACATCTATTTTAAATGACTTCCGCACCCCATTTTTGTAGCATATACCATAATTGTAGCCACATTTGCATGTCAGCACATTCTTAGGCAGCAATTTTCCTGCTTTTTTAACAGTCCAGATCTCCTTCTCAGACATTACATTATTGAAATTCAGATGAAACAGACGAACAGCAGTATGAACTAAATTATGTCAAACCACAAATATATACTTTTTTTCTACCAAAGTGCTTCAACAAACCAACATTTGTAGCCCTGCATAATTCTATAAATATTAATCTATAATCTATATCTCTATACACATCTTTCATTAAAGGACCACTATAGGCACCCAGACCACTTCAGCTCCATGAAGTGGTCTGGGTGCCAGGTCCATCTAGGGTTAACCCTGCCTGCTGTAAACATAGCAGTTTCAGAGAAACTGCTATGTTTACATATGGGTTAATCCAGCCTCTAGTGGCTGTCTCATTAACAGCCGCTAGAGGCGCTTCCACGCTTCTCACTGTGATTTTCACAGTGAGAAGACGCCAACGTCCATAGGAAAGCATTCGCTTTCAGCTGATGAAGTCGGAAGGAGGAGGAGAGTCTCCAGCGCCGAGGGAGCCAGGCGCTGGAGAAAGGTAAGTGTTTAACCCCTTCCTCCCGCTTCAGCCTGGCGGGAGGGGGGCCATGAGAGTGGGGGGACCTATTAACACAAGTTTGTTTTCCTGGCACTATAGTGGTCCTTTAACGAAAACCATGCATACAACTCATAGGTTACGTGATTTATGACAAGGCCGTTAGCAAATACCGTATATACTCAAATATAAGGCGACCCGAATATAAGCTGAGGCACCTAATTTTACCACAAAAACTGGGAAAACGTATTTATTCAAGTATAAACCTGGGGTGGGAAATGCAGCAGCTACTCGTAAATTTCAAAATAAAAATAGATCCCAATAAAATTACATTAATTGAGGCATCAGTAGGTTAAATGTTTTTGAATATTTATTTACAGTGTGTGTATATAATGAATGCAGTGTGTGTGTGTGTGTTTGTGTAGTGTGTATATATAATGAATGCAGAGTGTGTGTGTGTGGAGTGTGTGTATATAATGATTGCAGTGTGTGTGTGTGTGTTTGTGTAGTGTGTGTATATAATGAATTCAGTGTCTGTGTTTGTGTGTAGTGTGTGTATATATAATGAATGCAGAGTGTGTGTGTGTTTGTCCAGTGTGTGTATATAATGAATGCAGAGTGTGTGTGTAGTGTGTATATATAATGAATGCAGAATGTGTGTCTTTGTGTAGTGTGTGTATATAATGAATGCAGAGTGTGTTTGTGTATATAATGAATGCAGAGTGTGTGTGTGTTTGTGTAGTGTGTGTATATAATGAATGCAGAATGTGTGTGTGTGAATGCAGTGTGTGTGTATATAATGCATAGTGTGTGTGTGTTTGTGTAGTGTGTGTAAACTGTGCAAGGGGAGGGCATTTTTATTATTTTAATATTTAATTTTTTAACTTTCTTTTCTTGTCCCATCCCTGCTTCATACTTGGCCAGGGAGGGGGAATATAGCATTCCTTGGTGATCCAGTGGCATGGACTGAGCAGTGTGGGGGGGCCCGCAGAAGATGATACTTACCTTCCCAGCAGCTCCCTTCAGCTCCCCTGTCTAACTTTCGCGGCCTGTGTGCCGCGGAGCGTTGCCATGGTAACCCGGGACTCACGAGATTTAGACAATGGTGCTGAATGGAGCTGCTGGGAAGGTAAGTAACAGCTTCTGCGCCCCCCTCCCCGCCCCCAGTACCGCCAGGCTTGTAATGAGCCCAGCGGTCCTGGTCTGTATTATGGCAATGTAAGTTGCCATGATACAGACCCTCACTCGAGTATAAGCCGAGGGGGACTTTTTCAGCATAAAAAATGTGTTGAAAAACTCTGCTTATACTCGAGTATATACGGTAAATATATATTAAGTAGCAACAATTACACATTAAAGAGGGGGGCAGCCTTAAAAACGATTGTAATAGAAAAAAAACAGAAAGGAAATTTTGAGCCATTGATATAGATAAATAAAAGCTCATTAATATTTCATTGGTAGATGTAAAAAATACATTTTAACATAATGCAGATAACATTTTATGAACATTAACTGGCAACCACCATAAATTCATCATAAGGTAAAATTAATTCTCTAAGAAATGATAGAAAAAGTGAATGAAAACATATTTTTCTGTTGTATTGCTTCGTTCAGTTAACACTCTACAAGACACCCTACATTTTTGTAGCCTTGGTAATGCCTTTCCTAATGGCAATATCTTTGACCTTTTACTATGACATAAATATAGCAAATCAAAACAAATAAAATACTGAATACAATAATTTGTCTCATGATGTTATTTGGGTATCGTTTTATAAAACATAACAAGTGTAACTTAAGTAACCATTGTTCATCATAACTATGCATTTAATAGCAAAGCAATACAAATTCGCTAATTGTGATCTTACTGCAATGAAGTTTAGTAAAAAAAACAGTTTGCACTTCCTCTACTGGTGCTTTTCCCAGTGTTGCACTTATTGCAGAAGATGCAATTGCAGAGTAACATTTTCCCCGTAATAAAGGGTGAGCCATCCTACTAGCTGATTATCAGAGTTGCAATAATGTACAGCTATAGGTTATCATTGAATAGATAATATATAAAGTAAACCAATGACCTACAAACCTTGTGGGTAACAAGTTCACTTTCACGCAGTTCTAGTACAGGGATTCCCAAGCCAGTCCTCAAGTACCCCCTTACTGGTCCAGGATTTAGGGATTACCCTGTTGTGTCTAAAGTGTTTTTTTTTTTTCTTCTCCTGAAAACATCTTAGACACAACTAGGTAATCCCTAAATCCTGGACTCTTAGGGGATACTTGAGGGCTGGGTTGGGAACCACTACTCTAGTACTACCAAAAGTGTTTGCAAATGTAGATTAAAAGGTATACTTGTCTGAAGGTCATTACCTTCTCATCCAGAGTGGCTTCAGACAATTAATTCAATTGGTGTGGCTGACCACCTACAATTCACAGCATGTGCAAGAAGTATAGCTGTATACAAAGGATAAAAATGTGAATGCTCACTAACTTTTCAACAATATATTTGCAAGCAGTATGGTCAGTATAATATCTACATTAAATTGCATGCCTTGTAAATTGACACCAAGTCATTATAGTCATAAGAGGTGCACTTTACATGGGAGAAATTGCCAACTGCCTGAGGCAAATTTTCCTTTATGTAAATATAATTCAAATAGGGATATGTAAAGTTCAAAGGGCAATAAGGAAATTGTGTTAGGTACAACTGGCACAATATGTAGGCTATGATACCTTTAGTCACTGTGGGTGATTTAAAAAAAATCATTGTTAGATTTTTTTACTTGGCATCAGCCACTTTTGGTTTGGAGAATGCTCATTTTAAATGCTGCAAAGCTTGGTTATTTGTAGCAAAAGCATGAACTTCTAACTAGATGTATTTTAACCTTTTAAATTGGTTTTGTATACTATTTTGCATTACATATAGTTACATAAGCTGTGAAAAGAGACATGTGTCCATCAAGCTCAGCTTTTCTCAGATCTGTTTTTTGCTTTTGATCCAAATCCCTATATAATGTATTAAAAATAATATAACAAATTCAGCCTGTAAAGTTACTCCACACATCATGACCACTTTAGTGCTTTGAACAGCATGTGAAAACTAATGTGATTTCTGTGCATAAAATACATCTGTCGTCAGCCCACATATCATGCTGGTGATGTATACATTGCCCAACAATAGCACTGTCCCATTGAGTTATTTCCTTTGCTTATTTTCTTTATTATTATTAAAAAAAAAAAAAAGAGTGGGCAGTAACTGCAAGGGTTTCTCCAACTACAACACAGTTTTATAATAAAGAATTGTTTTTTTATTTATTTTTTATTGGTGAAACCATTGCTAATTATATTTGAATAGCATCATGACTGCAATTAAACTGAATGTGAGCTAGTCACATTCATGTGCATCATAACGGTTAGGTAAAAGTCAGACTTAGTGAAGGCAGGGATAGTACAAAACAACTCACAAAATCACATACCTAGTTGCAATGTTTCCTATAGTATTTTCAGAAGCAGTGTGCATGCTGTATTGTGACTTCATTTATTTTAAATTTATGTTGAAATAACTAACAAGATGTTTTGTTACAATACTCGTTACATAATTATAATCCTGCATTAACCCTTTTTAAGTAAAGACTGCAGATACCAGATACAATATTACATTTCAGCTCACCTCCTTCCCCTTAATGTGGCAAACTTATGAATGATGTTTGCTACAAGATTTCATTATATTTAATAATGTGAGATGACAAATCCTCCTCTGTGTAACAACGCCTGATAGTAGGAAAATTAATTTAGCAAGTCTAGTATGGCATTATGCATTTTTCATGTAGGTGACATAAGGCTATTATAATGTAATCTATCTCTGTAACAACTGCACATGTTATAGTGTGAAGTTTGTTGTTTAAAAGCAAAACAGTTAATATGTATAAATATTCATATATAAAGCAATTTCTGTTAAAAAAAAATAAGGATAATATATGCTCTCTGTTAAATGTATTAGTCACATTACATGGACATTCTAATCAACAACTTGTTCTCCTTACATAGTACACTAGGTTGAAAAAGACTCAAGTGCATAAATCAAGTACATAAAGTTTGGCATTTAACATATCTGTTTCTGCTGTTGATGTTAAAGAAGGTGAAAACCCCAATTTGAAGTGGTTTCTAATTGTGCCACAAAAAAGCAAACATCTTCTTGACTCCAAAAACAATGTCCTAATTCTCACACATTCACCATAATATCATTGCATGTCTTTCTTTGCAAAAAATAAAACATCTGGACCTATTAAAAAAAACAAAAAAAAAACAATCTCATCATACACACACATTTAATGATTGTTAAAGGCTTTTTATTTTATTTATTTTTTTATTGGAACTGTAGCAAAGTACACCAAACTGTATACTTAAGTGCACCTTTGCTACAATACTAGCAAAGGTCCAGAAGCTCAAGTACACAAGAAATCATACAAAGTATAATGCCTTTTGATGTTCACTATATGATTCGTCAGTTTTGAGAGCTTCATAAACACCAAAGGGATTTATATAAGGAGAGGCCTGGAGGTGTCTGGGAAATCATAGCGTGTACTCCCAAACCGCTCCATCAACATTACTGACTTGGGTCTCATTCACTGATATATATATAATACAACTATAAGATTTTTTTTTAACTTTTGTGCCATTACAGGTAATAAGGACAGGGGCAAGATTCACCCCAAACCTCTTTCACAATTATAATTGTAGTGAACGAGAGAGCAACACCGCTCATCTCTTGTCCAAATGAATAGCTCAATGAAATGGAGATATTTTTTTTTGACAGTTAGTCACTGGTGGATGTGCACTTACCATCCTACCAAGCTTTTCTTTCACATACGATCACATTGTGAGAGCCATATGTGAGATACATCACAGTACGATACAGTAGTGAAATTATTATTTTGGATGGCAGTAATTATCACATTTAACTCCAAGCTTTCCTTTCATTCTGTGAGATACTTGGAACCATTTAAAAATAAATAACATTTTGGTCACAGAGTTAGTCAGTGACAAATGATTTTTTATTTATTTATTTATGGAGAGGAACTTTGGGGAGAAGGGAAGAATTTTCAGTTCTAGGCTTGCAGGATAATTCACAATCGCTGAACTAGTAGGGAAGCTGGATAGTAGCTTCCATCAGCATACAACGAAATATAGTGCTAGGACAGGACTTGTCCTCTGAAAATGCGTTTTGTTACTGTCCCAGCATGTCAGTTGGTGAGAAGGAGTTTAATTAAGTTGGAAGTTTGAAGACAATTAGATACCTTGCCACCCTGTGTGCCCTCCTCCATCATATTTTTGGTCAAAAGGACCTATCTGAACACATCGACATTGACGGAGTGTTCACTAAAGTTCAAATCTTGTTAATCTGGACCAAATTTCAACCCAATTAACATTTCTCATGTTAACTAAAAGCCAATCCATACAGAATTCAGCCATTTAGAATGAATGAGCACATTTAATTCAGAACTATTTCATGCCTGCTTTAGAAGCAGCAAATGACATATGCAGATCGCATATAAAACATAAAATTCACATATTAATCAAACAGCAACTTTCTGTTGGGTTCACTAAAATCATTGAATGTATATTTAAAAAAAAACATAAAATTGTTACAATATTTACCATAATTGTATTTTCCTGGCCAATATCCATGTCAGCGTCACCTATGGGTTAGCTCCTCCCTCTCAGCTGATAGGACAGGAGTCTAAATTTAAAATGAAGGTATATAAGGAATCCACCTCCCCAGAATAAGCAGTCTTGTAACCAAGTCAGTCCAGAAAAAAAAGGGAGGGTTCGTTGATGCTGACATAAATATTGGCCAAAAAAAGAAAATTACGGTAAGTATCGTAACAATTTTCTGCTTTCCTGGCCAATCTATGTCAGCATCACCTATGGGACTTCCCAAGCAAAAGTAAAAGGTGATAAAAATCAATTATACCATATCATTGTTAAACCAAATTTAATCAAACAGTTGCGGAAGTAAGGACATTTCTCCCAAATGAGGAGGCAGATGAGCCTGAAACGTCTAGGCGATAGTACCTCACAAAAATGTTGAAAGTTGACCAGGCTACAGAACTACAAATTTCTTCTGTAGAAGTATCCGCCAAAGAGGCCAAGACAGCCCTAGTCGAGAGAGCTTTAACACCGTCCAGTACTGGTTTGCCAGCGACTCTGTAAGCTTTCTGAATCTCAGAAGTAATCCATCTCCTGATAGTAGAAACAGAGGCAGATATACATTTATGGTAACCAAAAAGGTACAATAAAAATCCATTTGACTTTCTAAATTCTTTAGCACGATCAAGGTAAATGCGTAAAGACCTAACCACATCCAAAGTATGCCAAAGGGATTCTTCTTTAGATGAAGGGCTTTCCAAGAAAAAAAGTAGGATAATCTTCTGGTTAAGCGTGAAATTAGGAAAGGAACCTTTTGAATGAATATCAGAACCAATCTTAGAACCGCCTTATCTCCAACAAATTAAGTAAAAGGATGATCAGATGAAAGAGCTTGTAATTCTGAAGCTCTCCTGGCTGAGGTGATGGCAACAAGGAAAGCACATAGTGTTAATACCCATAAAGAATCCATAGACTCAAAGGGTGTGCCTGTCAGACTATGCAAAATTGTAAAAAAAAGTGCAAGATCTTTCACTATATCACAGACAACTAATTATTCAACACAGTGCAATATTTGCTATAAAATCACACCAGTTAAACAGTATAGTGTTCAAGTGAGTTATAGGTGCTTATAGAAAATGTGTATGTGTGTGTATATATATATATATATATAAAACTTCCTTTTTAGTAATGGATATAACCTGAAGATCTCCTCAAATCTTCAACAAATATGCAAACAAAATAGGGTGAATCCAACTAGGGGAAATAAAGATAAAACATAGTGCAACTCTGTAAAACCCAGATAAGGTAATTATTAGTGTCAATGGGTCACTCACACTTTGATTGAATAAAAATGGCATTCAGCAATCATTGGAGATCTCAAGTTGTGTCTCTCTCTTAGTAGATGATATTGCAGGTCTCAGCAGCATGTAAAACAAAGTGCAGCCAGAATAAGGTAAAAATATATTTATTACTTACACAGAAGTAAAAATCAGTCAGCATCAAATACAAATAAAATCTATCCAACGCGTTTAATCCCACTCAAGGACTTCCTCAGGGACTGCATCTTATTCAAAAGACAAGTACAAAAATGCATAAAAGTGTTCTCCCCTCCCTCCCTCTTAAATACACCCCACAATCAGTCCATTATTGCTATCCATCAGTCCATTATTGTGTTGTTTTGGCTGTCCGCGATAAAATCTTGATTATTTCCTGTTTCCGGGTGTCCGACGTCATCACGTTCCACACGGAGCGTCAGTCGTGCATTATGTTCACATGGCGGCTTATGCGTTCCACCATGCGTTCCATTGCGGAACAGTCCATAATTGCACAAGTATGTGGGTGAATGGAAACTGATGGGCATGGAAAGGGTGAGAGATATTATTGATCATATAAAACAAATATATCCAAAAATAAATAAATATATATAAACGTTTACGAACCATAGATGGAGCTTTTGTACACAATTATATATCTCTTGATGGTATAACCCATTATCCTAAATCATTTCAAGGAACAATCCTGATGATTGTAGGAGGGGACCATAACCTCATCAAATACCTTTATAAATAAATTATTCTCTGTATATAAAGAATGTTTTTAGATGGTTTCCTTATCTTACATTGCTAATTACCTCTTTTTTTTTTGTTAACCAATGTTATAGAAGTATTATAAAGAGAGAATGTTCTAAGATTGCTTTCTAAGATTATATACAACTGATCAATAAAATAGAAGGGAAAATGTTGATTCCTTTTGTTAATATTCATCCATAGGAGGTTTTTGTCTCCCCATCAGGCTTGTTGCTTACATATAACTGTGGAGAAGGACCCCTCAAAATTATTCTGAATACAAAAAATTCCTAAGTATAATGATCTAAAAAAGAGAAAGAAAAGATCCATACACCATAAAGTAAAATAGAATAAAAGGTAGAAAGCCTAAATGGAGAAGCTGTAATTATTTAAACCAAAAAACACCATAGGTCTATGTCTAAATGTAACCCCCTGGGTTGCAAGGTTTTTAACGCATTGATCCAATAACGGCATTTTATTAATTTGGAAAGGAACACAACAGGAGTTGGAAAAGTTTTTGAAATACATTAACATTTATAATTATGGTTTGAAATTCACCTATACACATAATACAGAGATAATTAATTTCTTAGATATAACATTTTATGTTGATGAGGGCAAAGTTCAATCAAAGTGCTATTTTAAGGAGACTGAAGGAAACAGCTGTATACATAAAAAAAAGCTGTCATCATGAAAATTGGCTAAACTCAATACCTAAAAGTCAATTAATCCGTATCAGGAGAAATTGCTCCAAAGATAACAATTATCATGATCAAGCCAAATATTTATCTAATAAGCTGATATCAAAGAAATACGAAAAAAGAGCTTTAAAACAGGAAGCATCTAAGATTGGAGAATTGAATAGGGAGGAATTATTAAAACGAAAGATAAAAGGCAAGGCACAAAAAGAGGATTATAAATATGCTTTTATTACTCAGTTTAACACCCAGCACCATTAAATAAGAAAAATCCTAAATAAGCATTGGGATATCTTGTTAAGGGACCCAATTCTAGGGAAAGTACTCCCACATAAAGCTCCTATGATTTTTTAAAAAGCAAGAAATTAAAAAAAACATGTTAGCTTTAAAAACCACACACAGGAACACTCCAACAGATGGAAGGAGAGGTTTTAGTTCATGTAACAAATGCAAGGCCTGTAGGACACAAAGATTATTAAGTGTTAAAAAGTTCAAAAGCACTGTAACTGGAAAAGAATTCAGTATAAAAATCAAATATAACTTGCGAAACAAAGAAAGTAGTATATGTTTTGCAATGTCCTTGTGGGAAGCAGTATGTGGGCCGAACTGGTAGGAAATTAAAAGAACGTATTTTAGAACATATAAATAACATTAGAAAGAAATCGAACAAACTTATAGTCCCCATCCATTGCAATAGATGTACTAAGTTTAGCTGGAAAGAATTATATTTTATATGTCTGGAAAAAATAGAAAACTATTGGAGAAGTGGAAATATAATTAAAAAGCTGGCACAACGTGAAACATATTGGATCAATACGTTAAAAACATTGCAACCCAGGGGGTTAAATTTAGACATAGACCTATGGTGTTTTTTGGATTAAATATTTACAGCTTCTCCATTTAGGCTTCCTACCTTATACTCTATTTTACTTTATGGTGTGTGGATCTTTTCTTTTTCTTTTTTAGATCATTATACTTAGGAATTTTTTGTATTCAGAATAATTTTGAGGGGTCCTTCTCCATAGTTATATGTAAGCAACAAGCCTGATGGGGAGACAAAAACCTTGAGACAAAAACCTCCTATGGATTAATATTAACAAAAAGAATCAACATTTTTCCTTCTATTATATTGATCAGTTGTATATAATCTTAGAAAGCAATCTTAGAACATTCTTTCTTTATAATACTTTAATAACATTGGTTATTAGCTCTGAATGAATATAGGATAAAATTAGAAAAAAGAGAGGTAATTAGCAATGTAAGATAAGGAAACCATCTAAAAACATTCTTTATATACAGAGAATAATTTATACCTGCAATATCAACTACTAAGAGAGAGAGACACAACTTGAGATCTTCAATGATTGCTGAATGCCCTTTTTATTCAATCAAAGTGTGAGTGACCCATTGGCACTAATAATTACCTTATCTGGGTTTTACAGAGTTGCACTATGTTTTATCTTTATTTCCACTAGTTGGATTCACCCTATTTTGTTTGCATATATGCAAAATTGTAGGCAAGTACCATGCTGGGATGAAGTTTTTAACAGATGGTCTAATTCTCATCGCTCCTTTAATAAAATGTTTAATTGTAGAATAGCCGAAAAAACACATATAATTGTATTTTAAGAGAACTAAGGCTCAACCTTCATTCACACAATTTAGTAAAACTTCCAACAAATCAGGAAGATTAAGGGTTTCAGAAACTTTCCCGAGATCAACATAAAAGTATACGATAGAATCTCGAAAGCTTGACGTAGTGTGATTGCTATCTTTGAGAATAATCTCCACTACATAAACTGATAAGCCTCCAGCTTTCAGAAAGGTCTTCTCAATCTTCAGGCCTTCAGACAGAGTATTGCAGGACCTTTGTGGAGAACTTGGCCATGTGATAATAGGTTCCTCTTGATTGGCAGGTCTCAAGAAATTCCTTGTGGCAGAATTAACAATAGTGAAAACCAAGGCCTCCTTGGCCAATGAGGAATAATTGCAATCACCTCTACATTTTTCTTCCAGGTCTTTTTGAAAGTTATCTGTAATAATGGAAGGAGAGGGAATACATATCCCAGCCAAACATTCCATCTCTGTGTTAGGGCATCTTGACCTTTGCTCTTGAGTTAAATCTGATGGAATAGAAAAAAGGGTAACTTGTTTGTTTCTGTAGTTCAGCATCAGATCTTTGTCTGGTATTCCCCAAAGATTGCATATCTGTTTGAATGTATCCTAACACAGCTTCCATTCTCCAGGATGTACATAGAGTCGGCGATATCGTTCAGTTGTCCTGAAAGATGTATTGGGCTCCCCAACCTTTTCTGCTGGCTCCTGTGGTCACTAATTCTGACTCTGGGTCCTCTAGTGGGAAGCCTCTCATGATATTTTCTACATTCATCTACCTCTGTGGTCACTATTTCCAACTCTGGGTCCTCTAGCGGGAAGCCTCTCCTGATATATTCTCAGTTTATCCACATTCTTACTTCTTCCGTGATCCAGATATTTTGTTTCCATTTTTAAAGGAACTGCTCTAAGAAAATTTCCTTGTTATTCTCAGGTTCCACTGTGCCGCCCACCTCACTTAACCGATAATTGGGGACATTGTTCCCTGTGCTGGTTGCAGTTGATTCTTATTGAAGTTTATAATCCAACCTAAATCTTTTAAATCCCGAATGACTGTCTCTATATCTCTTATCAGTCCTCCTTTTCATTTGTTCACAATCAGTATATCTTCTAGATAATGGAATATTCTGATTCTTTATTCCCATAGGAGAGCAATTAGGCTGATCAAGATCTTTGTGAATGTACCAAACAGCATACCTTGGAATTGGAAATGACTGTCGAACATCTTGAACCTTAGATACCGTCTGTGCACAAGTGCTACAGGCATGTTCGACATTCTGTAGGATATATTTGAGGAATCATAGTCTGAACACTCTCCATCTTGAATAGTGAGTTCATCTTTTTCATATCCAAATCATTCTCCGTTTATCTCATGGCTTTGGGGCAAGAAAAACAGAAGAGTAAATTCCTTGAAATCCTTCTTTTGAAGGAATATAACAAATCACTATCTGTTGAATGAGCTTTTCTAGGCATTCTTGCATAGGTTTTTACTTTCCTTTATAACTGACAAAACCGAAAGACGTGCAAGGACCAGATTCGATCAAATTTTGCAAGGCGGGTGTAACGGATCACCTGGCACCCCGACTGGGTACCTCCGTTTACCTCCAATTACCTCCAGCATACAGAAAATGGCTCTATTCACAACAACAGTAAAAACACATAAAAATACATAATTCCTATTATACTTAACAGAACCCCAACATTCAACCTATCCACAGATAGCTTGGATCTGAGTGCTCACTATATCCGAACAGCGCTCAGATGCCACAACCACAGTCAGATCGCCATGGGGTTAAAACACAGCAAGAGCTGATGAGAGACCTGAAAAGAGACTTGTGTCCATCAAGTCCAGCTCTCACATATGTTTTTGCTGTTGATCCAAAGGAAGGCAAAAAACCCTGTGTGATGCACTTCCAATTTTGCAACAAACGAGGAACAAATTCATTCTTATCCACAAAATGGCAGTCAGATATCTCTTTGGATCATGGCACTCTAGAATATTCTCTTCCAGGCTATAAGATCAGGAGTCTCAAAAGGAATTTAGTTCTTTGTATCCTCTGCGCCATCCGCTAGGATATTGCTTTATTCTTCTGTCCTGTGGAAGGATACATTTTTTTCCCTTCAGCCACCTTAGGTAGCATTGTCTAAGGGTTTTCCCAAATAGAAGGTTTCCCTGAAAAGGGAGTAGGCATAGGTTAGTGTTGATGAATTATTTGCACCCCATGTCCTCAACCAAAGGGCTCTCTTGGCTAAAACTGATTGGCCCATAGCTTTGGATACCAATGCTTCTGTGATGAAATCTGATTTTAAATCCTTGGAATTTTTTTTCATGGAACTACGTTAATGCATACTTTATAAAATGTAAATAAAGCAAAGAAAAAACATTTAGTTATATGGTTATGTATGCTTTTCTTCCTAGCCAGTCCCAACAAAAAAAGTCCTACCAAAAAAATAAAATAAAAAGAGGACAAGGAGATTCAAAAATGGCTGCTCAACCCTAAACAGTGAGATAGGATTGTAAAAAATTTATATAATTTGGGACCGGTCTGGTGCCTCCTTATTTTCCCAATTGCACAGCAGTTGGTGGTTTAAAACATGGCAGCTATTAGTGGTGAGATGAAATGCCAAAGTAGGCCCCCCTCCCCTTACCCCAGGTATCCGGTTGGGACATATGAAATGTGAGTTTTCTCCCCATTTTCTTCCCACCATCCCATGGGCATCAGGTGGTACTAGACGAGAGATTGGGCATGCCATTTGTCCTCCCACTCATAGGTAGTTGATGTTTGCTAAATAATAATGAGGGGTTGGGGGGGCATGACATTGTCCCCTTTTTTTTTTACTGTGGAGGCTGACTAATGAGAGTTGGCACCACCACATACTTAACTATTGCAATGCTAAATGTTTTCTTTCTTTTTTTTTTTCTTCAACTCTTTGTCCATTGTCTGCTATCAGGTAAATAGTCAAAATTTTTAAATTGCACAGCTTTCAGTATCTGAATCAAAATTTCAGTCATTCAACCAAGTGGGCTGAAATATGGTGGACATTCAAGTCCATTCAGAGGCTGGATTTCAAAATCCAGATATTTATAAAGATTGTGAACACTTCTCATATTTTGCAGTCCGAATGCCTGTGGACATATATCTGGTTTATTTTTGGTAACCTGGAGTGAAGTCATTCGGTCATGAAGATTTTAGTAAACAGTGAGTCTCTTTTCTTTCAATAAGCTGGAGACCTGTTTTCATTTTATAGTTACATCGTTCAAATTATCCGGACATAGTTTGTTTTCTAGAACTAAGATACCCAAAAAATAAAATAAAAAAATAATTTATTTAAAAATGAAAGCATTTGAAATTGATCATGTTTACATGTAATTGCAGTAAAGGGATGTTTGAAAAAGTTTAAATTATGAATACCTTTAATATTTTTAATTCAAAATACAAAGTGATCTATGCAGTCATGGCTGTTACTGGACACATGGATTAATTTATTAAAATTAGATATCTATACATGTATATGTAAGACTATCTTTGCATACATCTACATGTCTATAGATTAATATAAAAAAATAAAAAATAAAAATCAAATATCAATTATCTTTGAGTTCTAAAAATGTAATTCCAAGTCTGTTATTTATTTAACCCTCTAAATACACCACTTGCTGGATCTAAATCCATCCTTTCATCTATTATTGCATTATTCATAGCAAATTCTAAATTTATTACATAAAAGAATATCTGTGTTTAATACTTTTCACAATGCATCTGTGGGAAAAAAAAGCTGTAGTTGATAACATTTTGCACACGGCCAATGTGAATAATGACATATTATGTAGCATATCGCGATTAATGCTGTATTCCTCTGTAATGTACACCCATTGTTTTCATGAATAACAACTCCCATAAGTTATTCCATGAAATGACACATGCTAGGGACAGTCCAATCCATTAAATTTACACTTAGTCTTTGGGTAAGAACAGTGCAGCCTAGGTACAAAAAACCTTAAAGTTAAATACAACTGTATATCTGTGATATACATCCTTGGGTTTGTTTGTGTTTTTGTTTATTTAACATTATATAATTTTTTCTTTATGAATTAATTACTTCTGTTGCTAGCCTTCTAACTTTTTATTGCATTTTCATGTAAAATGTTTTTATTTGTCAATTAGCTACAAAGAGATATGTATTGTTAAAGGGATAGTCTAGACACCACAACCAGTAAGATTGTAAGCTCACAGGCTATCTAGCTAAGCACTTTGTATAAAAGAGCTTAAATGACCACTATAGGCACCCAGACTACTTCAACTCAATGCTATGCTATGTTTATACTGAGGGTTAATCCAGACTCTAGTGGCTGTCTCCCTGACAAAAGCTAGAAGTCGCTTCTGCGATCCTCAATGTGAAAATCGCATTAAGGACATGCTGACGTCCATAGGAAAGCATTGAGTAATGCTTTCCTATGGGCGGTTTGAATGCAGGTGCGGCTCTGACCGTGCATGCGCATTTGGAGCCGACGTTGGCAGGGGGAGGAGAGGTCACCAGTGCCGAGGGAGCCCGGCGCTGGATTAAGGTAAGTGGCGGGGGGCCCTGAGGGAGGGGCGGACCTAATAACCCTATAGTGCCAGGAATATGAGTTTGTTTTCCTGGCACTATAGTGCTCCTTTAAATGGCTAGATCTCAGCTTACAGGCAGGGCGCTCTCTACCTTTTGTATTTGTCTGTGTATATTTTATGTCCTCCACTAATTGTGCAGCGCTGCAGAATCATTTTGCGCTTTGTAAATGCCAGTAATAAATAAATACAAAATACAGCACACAGTCTACTGTAGTGGATAAGGTGGTTAGAGTATCCATTATTACTATTGGCATTTATATAGCACCAACTTATTCCACAGCACAATATTATAAAGTTGGAGATTTAACAATAAATGAGACAATTGCAAAATGTTACAGGAACGATGACGACCCTTATCAAACAAGCATACTATCATTCATCCTCTTTCTTTGGAGACTGAGGAAAAGCTTTCAGATAAAGGTGAGAGGCTGACTTTTACCATGGGTGATTATGAAGCCCAACAGTTTTATAAGCTGTATATATTAAAAAGCATTATTGATTACACATACATGCTTATATATGCATAGTTTTTTTGTCATTATTACTGTGTAGCATGAAAAGAGACACCAATTATCAGTGTTCAAGAACCAGGAAATCCAAGCTGACAAGTTTACTTTACCCTTGATTCAAACCAAAAATATATAAAAAGAAGAAATCTGGAGTCCTTGTAACCCGTGCTGACATTGATTAGTATGTGTGTTTTTGGGTAGCATTCCTTCAGCCATGGAAATGTACAGCAGACTTTAGTTCTGAAAGTACGATTCGGACATTTACCAAGTTCACAGTGTCATTGCAAAGCAAGGTTATGAATGTGCGCCAGCTCATGAATCATTAGTTCCCTAATGCAAGGTGAGTGTAGTATATCTGTGCATGTTGTATAATAAAAATTGGAAATGCATATCTTTTGACTTTACAAAAACCTTATATGCAGCTTTAAATGACCACTCTACACCCCAAAAGCAAATTCGTTATGGGTAAGGAGTGCCCTCATTTAACCCCAGTTTATAAAAGTGCTGATTTCTATGAGAAATCAGCCCTTTTATAAGTAAGAATTTCTTCTTACTTCCGTTAGCTCCCTTGAGCTAATGGAAGTGGCAGGCACACTACTTAACTACGTGCCTGCCATTCTCTCCCTAACAGACGTTAGACCAACTTCAGCAGTGCACAAGCGCTGGGCGTGCATGTACGAAAATGCACGTGTGCACCTCACAATGCGCTAGTGTGCATGAGCCGGCACACGTGCGCACGTGGGACCAAGTCAGAGGCTTCTCAATGAGAATACAGAATACCATAAAAAGATAATTCAGTGCTTAAGTAAAATAATTACAGTCCAATGGCTGCTAAATCCCCAAATGCGGAGTCTCTCCCTTCCGATTAAAAGCTGGATAAAAAACACAAGGTAGGTGCAGTGCCTAAATAGTCCTCATAGGGGTATAAAAGGAAAATGGGAGACATAACAGTGTAGTATTTAAAACTTTGGTTGGAGTAAGTAAAAAAAAAAAAATGGCCACACTTTTATGGAGCTTAGATACAGCTCCAACTTATGCGCCTGGGCGAAATGATCCTTGCCTAAGGATTGAGTGCAGGGTTGATTCTTCGTATTGTGGTAGTTGTGGGAGGTATCCTCATAGAAATAAAAAGATAAAAGAAACATATATGGTGTAATATGTTGGGCTATGGAGCAAGAGTAGGTATAGATAAAAATGTGCACTCACATGTTATCGAGCCGTAGATATGGCTCCAAGGATAGCGTGTGAAATGGTATGATCCCCACGCAAGGTGCAAATAGTTGTTCTCTGTGGATATATATAGGAGGAAACAAATAAAACCAAAATAGTGTATACCGTAATATGTTGTGCAAAACACAAAAAATATAAAAGACCTACTTACATGCTCCAGAGCAAAATTTGGTATGCTCAATCTAGTGTGCTTAGGTGGTATTGTCCCCACCAAGGATATTTCCCAAAAGATCCAGCAGCAGCAGCAGCAATAGGTCCAATAAAAAAGTACTTTAATATAAAAAACTGTAAAAACAGAAGTAAGATAAAAATAAAAGTATAGAAATACACTTAACACATTTCACCATATAATGACTTTCTCAAAAGTGTTCACAGAAGGAAGGACCAGAGCTGCTTTAAATAATTTTTTTTCAATTTGAAATGTTTTATTTTTTAGTGAAGTAAACAAACAGGTTTGGGGGGATGGGTACAGAAAAGAGGTTGTGGGGGTACAGCAGATAATCAAACAGGACATAGTACATTGTGGGTATCCCTACTTATGTTTTGCAGTAATATTTAATAGATCTAAGGAAGGGACCCACCAACATTTCTTACAACAAGGGTGGCAAAGATTACTTTTTATACAGACATTGTTATGGTGTGGATAGCGTATATTTTACATGAGTGGTACTCTGGTGGACCAATCTCCATGTGTCCCAGGCGTTCCATGTTGTCCGGGATGGGGGCCACAGTTTACTAAAGTTACCTTCGTAGGTCATCTATGTCAAGGATTAGCATAGACATGGATGGGCATTGTGTAGACTTCCATGCTCTAGCTATAATGTTTTGGGCTGACAGTAGTATGTGGTAAATAAGTTTCCATTTAAATTTGGGTATCCTTTCTGGGAGGAGCATGGATACATAGGTCTGAGGGTTAAGGGGTAGTTTGAGTTCAGCAGTGGTTTCAAGGAGGTTTTGGACAGAGGTCCAAAAGGGTCTAATGGACGGATATTGCCACCAGATATAGTAAGCAGTCCCTTCTTCTATTCCGCATCTCCAGCAGGTGGGGGGTATCTGGATAGATCCTGTGGAGGCATGTCAGCACCATGTATTACCTATATATTGCTTTTCTATGTTGTTCTAACAGTATGGCGCTTGAGATGCTGTTTGTACTCATTCCATACCCTGATGTGGTTCCCTGTATATCATTCTGTTGCATTTTTGGTGAAGAGAAGGCCTAGATATGTAATGTTATCTTTCCTCCAGTCACAGGGGTAGCGTTCACGGAGGATAAACATGTCCACTTGCGGTATACCTATGCTTAAAGCTTGGGTTTTAGAGGCATTTAGGGTAGTAGTATGATTGTTTCCCATATTCCTGTATGAGGTTCATAATATGGGGTAGAGATGTTGTCGGGTGGGTCATGTATAGCAGAATATCATCCGCGAATGCGCTGATCTTAACCTCCCTTCCCTCAACTAGGAAACCTTGAATGCTAGGGTGAGCACGTATTGCAGTGAGCAAGGGCTCTAAAGCCAGCACATATAATAGGGGCACCGCTGTCTAGTCCCATTGGTGATCTCGAAGGGGGCAGAGAGGAACCTAGCTTGCATGATTCGAGCCATGGGAGCAGAGTACAGGGCAAAGATTTGGGTTACGACTTGCTGGAGGAATCCATATTTGGTCAGGGCGTGCTTTAGGAAGGGCCAACCGAGGTGGTCAAACGCCTTTTCCGCATCCAGTGCTAGGAGTAGACCCTCCCGGTTGGCCCTCTGGAGCTGTTCAAATATAAGTAAAAGTTTGCGGGTATTGTCTGATCCCTGGCTCCCTTTAACAAACACGGTTTGATCGCTAGTTATCAGGTTCGGTAGGAATGAGCTCAGTCTATTAGCCAAAATCTTCGCATAAAATTTCACGTCTGTATTGAGGAGGGAGACCAGACGTAAATTTTTACAGTCATGAGCGGATTTACCTGGTTTGGGAATTGTGATAATTGTGGCTTGGAGCACCTCAGGTGGAAGGGAGCCTGAAGTGGTGGCCTTGAGGTACACTCTCAGCAAATGGAGGGCTAGTACTTCTACATAGGTCTTATAATAGGCATTTGTGAGGCTGTCTGCTCCTGGGGACTTGGCTGGGGGTAATTCTTTAATTGCTGCTAGGACCTCTGCAAGCATTATAGGTTTTTGGAGCTCCTCTACTTTGGTTTGGGTGAGTTATGGTAACTGAACTTGGGATAGATATTGGGAGATACTCTCATCATCTGGGTTGTGTGTATTGTCATTCAGACGTAAGTTATATAGTTTAGAGTAGAAGAGTGCGAAAACTTGGCTAATGTCTTCGGGATTGATGTGTTTTCCGCCCTTGTCATCTATGATATGTGCTATTTTGTGCACTCTGTATTTGGTGCGTAGCCTAGCAGATAAATATTTGTTAGCTTTGCCGCTGTTATGGTAAGTGTTAGCTTGCAGCTTATTGAGAAGGCATCTAGTCTTCTCAGCGTTAGGGTCTCTAAGCTTGCTATACAGGTGGTTTAGTTTAGACACTGCTTCCTTTGAGGGCTGGGTTTTGTTCAGCGCTGTTTTATGGGCTATTTGGTTGTGGCATTCAAGAAGACCAGCGTTATGCTGTTTTTTTAAGGTAGGCAGATTGGCGTATGAACAAGCCCCTAAGAACAGCCTTGTGTGCAGACCAGAAGTCTGAAGTCTCTCAGTTAGCATTTGTTAGAAAATATTCTGTTAATTCTTCTCGTATAGTGGAGGCAAATTTGGGTTCAGTCAATAAGGAGTCGTTTAGTCTCCAAGTCCCTCTCCCTCTAAACTGAAATGCGCCATGTAAGTCTAGGGTAACTGGGCTGTGATCCATCCATGTGATCTCCCCTATCTTACCCCCTGAGATCAATAAAGAATGTATCTATTCGGGTATATGAGTTATGAACTCTCGAATAGAACGTATAATCCCGTTCATTGGAGTAGAGGGTCCTGCAGGCGTCGTAGAGATCATATAGAGAAATAAGTTTGGTTATGTTTTTACAGGTTTTGTCTCGGGCTGTTTGGTTGTATCCCTTAGTGGGAGCGGATCTGTCTAGTGGGGTTTGGGTGAAGTTAAAATCTCCATAGAGGAGCAAACTGTCCTGTTGGTATATATCGATTTTGGTTAGTAAGGACTGGAGGTAATTTTTGGAATCATCATTGGGGAAATAGGCTGTAACCAGCGTGTACTGGGTAGCATTGAAGAGGCCTAATAGAATTATAAACCTGCCCCGTGGGTCTATGTAGTGTCTCTGAGGCATAAAGGCGATATCTCTGTGTATTAATATGGAAACACCTTTAGTTTTACTATCTGATAGAGCATGGTATTGGGTGGGAAAGTGTTTACTGAACAAAGTCGGGGTATGCCCCTTCTTGAAGTGTGTTTCCTGAATGCATGCAATATCAACCTTATTTTTTGTGAGGTCTTTGAGTAAAAGCCTCCTTTTACCAGGGGCATTCAGCCCTCTCACATTGAGTGTGACAATTCTCATAGGTTTTTAAAGGGAAAAATGCTGGAGTACAAATAAGCAAAAGCGTTAACGCCTTTAGAGCAGTTGTCAAATGCCAAACTTGAAAGGCCTCCTGGATTGGTTTGGGAGTATGCGGTATGGATTTAATGGTGTACCCTCCAAGGGCCGCTCAAGCCACCTGTCTGGAACGGTACCACTTGGGCATAAAAGTTGGTCTGCTGAGAGGGGTGGGGGTAGATAGAAGAAGGTGATAACCTGGGTGGGGTAGTAACTGGGAAAGGGTCGGCGGGTGAGATACCCAGTTGGGCTCTATCGGTAAGAGCCAAGTGTGGTGACATTTTGTCATCAAACTAATATGATGACCAGGGGTCACGTGACCAAGCTCATGTATGCCTTTCTTATAAACTTTACCCTTTGATATGGTAATTAGGTAATTCAATACCTTTACAAGTCAGGAAAGAGATAACCACTTCCCCCTATTGCCATTCCTCCTTGTTCCTTCTTGGCTGTGTTACTGAGCAGACACGTGAGCAGACATGGGATAATTTGTATCATGGTGAACTGTGAGTGGGATCTGGTGACTTTAAAAGATTTAGTTGTTATTGTTAGTTAGTTAGATTATTTTTGTTGTTGTTGGTATAGTTAGTTAGATTGTGTGTTATTATTTGTATGTTGTTGTTGTTTTGTCTCTGAATAAATATTTGTTAAAGTAGACGGACCAGAGTTTATATGTGT
Organism: Pelobates cultripes; assembly: GCA_933207985.1. NCBI lineage: Eukaryota > Metazoa > Chordata > Amphibia > Anura > Pelobatidae > Pelobates > Pelobates cultripes. Next base: position 55,711,945 of record OW240923.1, read on the forward strand.
ATGCGTAAAACATAATTTATAGAGTTTGGTAAAATGCCACATTTGGCAACCATTAACCCCTTAAGGACCAAACTTCTGGAATAAAAGGGAATCATGACATGTCACACATGTCATGTGTCCTTAAGGGGTTAAGGGACTTCTACAACAAATGTTTGTGAGTCACAATAACTACCATATTGATACATAATCTAAGAGCTAGAGAGTTTGTTTATAGCATAGGATTCATTTTGTTGAAACAAATATACATATGTGTTTTGTTGACTGTTTTGAATTTGTGCATTGTGACTGACAACATATTTTGTTGCAAATTGTAGCATTTATAGGTTTAACTTTGTCACACAATCTAACTAACGATACCACCAACAACAACAACAATCTAACTAACTAACTAACAATAACAACTAAATCCCACTCACAGTTCACCATGATACAAATTAGCCCATGTCTGCTCACATGTCTGCTCAGTAGCACAGCCAAGAAGGAACAGGGAGGAATGGCAATAGTGGGAAGTGGTTATCTCTTTCCTGACTTGTAAATGTATTGAATTACCTAATTACCATATCAAAGGGTAAAGCTTTTACTCCTGTAATAAAGGCATACATGAGCTTGGTCACGACATTAGTTTGATGACAAAATGTTACCACACCAAGTCACGCCAAGGAATCCTTGGTCGCAAGGTGTGGGGGGCATGATGATGAGCGTTGTTGGGAATAACGGTCATCTGTGGTGCTTAGGGCTATCTGGGTCATATGGATCCTCTAAATGCCTCTGAGCGTCTGGGGTGGTAGCCTGGATGCACGGACTATCCCACAAAATCGGAGACGTCTGTCTAGAGGCTTCATCCATCCCCAGAGATACTAACATAGGTGATTGGAAAGTTAACCACATAAACAGCATTAATGTATAAAAAAAACAAAAAAAAACAGTGTTCAACCTCTAATAAACACTTACCATTGAGGTAAAGGTATTCCTAACCTCAGCCAGGTCTGCAGTGGAGAAACCTGGGTTAGTGGGCTCTGCAGCCCTCAAGTGAGAGTCCAGTCCGGGGACATCCTAGGAATTTTTGCGGTCCTCTCTTCCCCCCGGCATAAGACATCGACAGACCCCAGCTTCCGAGCTTTGCCTTGCCTGCCTCCAGCGAGTTCACTCTGTGGATAGCATCTTTGTAGTGGAGCAGTAGTTTTGCCCATCTGTATGCAATTCCTTGTGCTTGCAGTGTGGTCGTTAGTGGGGCCATGCTTTTGCGGAGCTGAAGGGTAGCTGCGGAGAGGTCTGAGAAGATTTTGTGGTCTTGGTATGGCTCCAGCATTCCCGTGGAGCGAGATGCCCGAACTATTCTCTTTTTTGCGTGAAACAAAAGTATCCAGACAATGACATCTCTAGTGGCACTAGTAGGTAAGTGCTTAGGTCTCCGAAGTCTGTGCGCTCGATCTATAAGGAGCTGATCCGGATGAATCTTCGGTGTAAGGGCTTGGAAGAAGTCAAGGAAGTAGTTATTGAGGGCCGGGTTCAGGATCATTTCTGGGATACCACGGATCCTCAAATTATTCCATCTCGAACTGTCCTCCATGTCAGCCAGTTTCATCTTATGGACGTGCAGAATTGAGTCTATGTCTTGGAGTTTATCAGCTAGGCTGTTGTGGGCCTTTGCAAACTCATCCATCTTCTTTTCCACATGTGCTGTGCGTTGGCCCACCTCAAGGAGCTCTTTCTGCAGGTTGACAGTTTAAGCGTGAATGTGTGTAGTCAGGTTACGCTGAATATTCTCAGTAAATTCCGCCATCATTTGTTGCATGTTTGCCGTTGTGAGGGGGCTTTCATCTGGTCTTAACTCTGGAGAGGCTGGGGACAAAGGCAGTCCCTCTCCTGAGCGTAGTTAGCCGTCATCTTTGGACGGGCTGCGGCCTTCTCGCAGTGTTGATGCGGAGGTTCTGGCAAGAAAAAAGGATGCTCTTCCGGCCTTGGCCGCCTTGTTTTTTGTCTCTGAGACATATTAGAGCTATAGCTTGCTGCTTGATGAGGTTATCGTTTCTTAGACCATTTATTTTTAGCTCTATAGCACCCAAAACTCAGGAGCTTCACCAACGTGTGTCCATTCAGTTCAGGTGTCAGGCCACGCCCCATTTTTATTATAAATATTATATACTATATGGCCAACCCCCGAGTATAACTATTTTTAGCACTTCTATTATTAGTATTATCATTTTTATGCATTATCTATTTTATGTATTGTTATATTTATGTATTATTTATTTCTCTTTTTTATGTCCATATCTCTGTAGTTTTATTTCATAAGGTTTACTTGCTCATGACCTATATATATATATATATATATATATATATTTCTGTTAAATCTTCCTATTTGTGCTAAGTCTATTTTTTAGACTTTATTATCTACTGGTCTTAATGCTGACTTTAACCTATATAATTTTATATAGCTCCCTCCCTCTTCCCCCCTTTATTATGATTAATTATTTTTAAGATTTATTATATTTATATTGTATCCCTTATCTTATTTTTGTTAGGTATTATTTTTTATTTGTATTTATATATAATTTATTTTATTGTATTTTTAATGTCACATATGTCAATCTCTACCATGTGCCATTTTATGAAAGATTCTATATTTATCAGGCTATATATCAGTATATCTGTTTATAACATTTCCTTTGAGTTCCTTCTAATATATATGTAGTGTGGACCTTTCGGTGCCCTCTACTAAGAACCTCCACCATTTTGTTGGCTCCCTCCCAGGCGCCATTTTGTTGGAAAGGGTGCGCCTTAAAAAGTAATTTGAGTAGATAATAAAATATAGTCCAAGTAACTTAACACTAGTCCAGTGTAGTGTAATCCACAGCAGTAGGGAGAGTTCTTGTGGAACAGCAGATAAGATGGATAGTCACAAGTGTAGGCTTTTAGTCCAATGGAATATGTGAGGAAGAAACAAAAAGAAAGGCCTCCAATGGTACAGTATATAGATGCACTTAGATATTGGGATTATAATAATAAGGAACTACTCACAATATCCAAAGCTTAAAGCCAGCTCTGGTATGGAATGCGTGAAGTGGAATGATCCCCACTCAAGGATATATGGAGTACTTCCGGTTATTAGACAGTACGGTAGTCCAACAGCAGAGTGGTCCAACCCAGAATAAAAGGTATAAAATATAGTGCTCACTGTATCTTTTAAAGTAAAAAGATAAAAGTGTGAAATATACTCACAGTATATTGAGCAGGCTCAGTGTATAGCTTATGGGTGGTATAATCCCCACCTACAGATTCTTTGTGCTTCTGTCTCTTGCTCTCTCCTAAAGGGCAGCACTCTACTCTCTCCTCCAGCCCTGCTTCACTCCCACCTTATAGTGGTCATTTAAGTATTATGCATTTTTCTTAATTCCTAATATTTTACCTTTGTGAGTACTTATGGTGATGTCCCCCTTTAATGATTTTTACTAATGAGATCAATTGCAACGTTTCTATCATTTCTATTATTTAGGGGGGGAACCATTTACTTGACTACATTTCCTTCATTCATTTTATAGCCTGATTTGTAAATTTTTCCTTTTTATAAATTTTATTTGTGAAAAATGTTGTCTAAAAACAATTTGCCATTACATTGCCCATTTAACGTTTACATACCTTAATTGCTTGAATTCACTATCGTACATCATTATTTACATGGTTCTTGTAACACTGATTTTCATATTTCCATCAATTAGTTTTTCTTAATTGTGTACAGAGGAAACAATAAGCTTCTACCATCTGATCTATATTAACTAACATTTCCATGCAGATTTGAACGTGCCATCATTTTCTTTTTTCTATTTAAAGTAGACCACTTGGTGGTCTTGTTTGGTTTGGTTTAGTTCTTTTGCTATAATTTTTTTTTTTTTATATAATTTAATTGCTTTTAATTTTTATGTTAATATATTTTTTGTTTTTGCATACATTGCAACTGATCATCTGATTTATCTATATATTTTATACATTTTAAATGCCATTATCTTATTTTCTAACTTCCTATTTACCCTGTTAAGTCACATTGATTTTGGTTTGTTTCCTTTACATTGCATGCCTAACATATATGGGTAATGGATCCCCTATACTTTGACTGAGTATATCCGCTGTAGTTCTCCCAAATCACAAGTATAGCAGGGATTAAAGCTCTGAGCTACCCAAACATCATCCTAGACTTGATGAAGGGTACTACAGTAATGTTTTATTCCGGCCTGGTGGCCTGCTTTTATACACACGAGGGATACAGTCAAACACGCCCATAACACTCCCACAGCATGCCCATGAATTTCTTAATCAGCATGACTGTGCATAAAAACATAAAATAAAAAAAATACATAAAAACACATATAAGACATAGAGGAACTCCCACAAATATTATATTGTTAGATAACCCTGATCTGAGCGCCCAAGTACTCCAAATAGCACTCAGATACATGCAGTATAGGGGAAACGCCACCATGTTACAGTTTTGACCGGCCGCACACATGGTCCTATGCCTTCAGTTCCAGGTCATTTGGTGCTTTTGCCAGTCAACTTTCGGGAGCTCCTGTGGCCGCAATATGGGATGCTCTGGCTGGCTCTTATGTAGCATTTGTTCCCCTTAATCTCAGACACCTTCCCTCCAAAAAGCGCTCTCCTGGCGGATTTCAAAGTGGTTCAAAACTGCGAACCAAGTTGTCCGGGATCCGCACGGTCACCTCATGCTGAATATAGTTCCATAACATTCGCGGCTATGTCCCGTTGAGGTGACCTGGAACCCACGAAGTCCTAATGCCAAAATTAGTTCCATAGCAGTCATGGCTAAGTACCACTGGGACTATTTGTGGGTTTGGTTCACGTGAATGACCGCCAGAGAGACAGCTTTCGGTTCCATTCGGATGAAGGGAAAGTGCCGAACCAGGGGCACCCAGGGCAAGCTGTTACAAAGCAGTTGGGGAGATTTAACTCCGGAACAGAGTTTTTGTATAAGGCCCATAGTCGGTGGGCAGGAGGCCAGCTTCTACACTCCTCCATGAATTTGTGGGAAATGTCCAGGTCAAGGAGTATTTGTCACAATATGGATATGCATGTGTTCCATAACTTTATGCCACTCTTTACATGGCTCTAAAGCATCAGCCATGATAACTTCAACAATCCACATTAATTCAACCCATACTGTAAAGATAAAATTTCCTATCTCTTCTCTTTTCAATGATGGTACAAGGACAGAATTTTTTTTTAAGAGATCCAAGTATTGACTTCGAATACTTTTGAATAAATCAACGATAGACAATTAAATGTATCTTATACAGGGAGTGCAGAATTATTAGGCAAATGAGTATTTTGACCACATCATCCTCTTTATGCATGTTGTCTTACTCCAAGCTGTATAGGCTTGAAAGCCTACTACCAATTAAGCATATTAGGTGATGTGCATCTCTGTAATGAGAAGGGGTGTGGTCTAATGACATCAACACCCTATATCAGGTGTGCATAATTATTAGGCAACTTCCTTTCCTTTGGCAAAATGGGTCAAAAGAAGGACTTGACAGGCTCAGAAAAGTCAAAAATAGTGAGATATCTTGCAGAGGGATGCAGCACTCTTAAAATTGCAAAGCTTCTGAAGCGTGATCATCGAACAATCAAGCGTTTCATTCAAAATAGTCAACAGGGTCGCAAGAAGCGTGTGGAAAAACCAAGGCGCAAAATAACTGCCCATGAACTGAGAAAAGTCAAGCGTGCAGCTGCCACGATGCCACTTGCCACCAGTTTGGCCATATTTCAGAGCTGCAACATCACTGGAGTGCCCAAAAGCACAAGGTGTGCAATACTCAGAGACATGGCCAAGGTAAGAAAGGCTGAAAGACGACCACCACTGAACAAGACACACAAGCTGAAACGTCAAGACTGGGCCAAGAAATATCTCAAGACTGATTTTTCTAAGGTTTTATGGACTGATGAAATGAGAGTGAGTCTTGATGGGCCAGATGGATGGGCCCGTGGCTGGATTGGTAAAGGGCAGAGAGCTCCAGTCCGACTCAGACGCCAGCAAGGTGGAGGTGGAGTACTGGTTTGGGCTGGTATCATCAAAGATGAGCTTGTGGGGCCTTTTCGGGTTGAGGATGGAGTCAAGCTCAACTCCCAGTCCTACTGCCAGTTCCTGGAAGACACCTTCTTCAAGCAGTGGTACAGGAAGAAGTCTGCATCCTTCAAGAAAAACATGATTTTCATGCAGGACAATGCTCCATCACACGCGTCCAAGTACTCCACAGCGTGGCTGGCAAGAAAGGGTATAAAAGAAGAAAATCTAATGACATGGCCTCCTTGTTCACCTGATCTGAACCCCATTGAGAACCTGTGGTCCATCATCAAATGTGAGATTTACAAGGAGGGAAAACAGTACACCTCTCTGAACAGTGTCTGGGAGGCTGTGGTTGCTGCTGCACGCAATATTGATGGTGAACAGATCAAAACAGTGACAGAATCCATGGATGGCAGGCTTTTGAGTGTCCTTGCAAAGAAAGGTGGCTATATTGGTCACTGATTTGTTTTTGTTTTGTTTTTGAATGTCAGAAATGTATATTTGTGAATGTTGAGATGTTATATTGGTTTCACTGGTAATAATAAATAATTGAAATGGGTATATATTTGTTTTTTGTTAAGTTGCCTAATAATTATGCACAGTAATAGTCACCTGCACACACAGATATCCCCCTAACATAGCTATAACTAAAAACAAACTAAAAACTACTTCCAAAAATATTCAGCTTTGATATTAATGAGTTTTTTGGGTTCATTGAGAACATGGTTGTTGTTCAATAATAAAATTAATCCTCAAAAATACAACTTGCCTAATAATTCTGCACTCCCTGTAATGTAAAAAAAAAAAAAAAAAATCCTGGTACACATTATTTCGTTTCTTTGAACTGCAATTTTATATTGTTCTAATCTAATAATTTTATTTCTGGAAACTTTCCAGTATATGTTTTATGTTCTTTCCTATACCAATGGATGTATATACAGACAAAGAGATATTTTCTTCCAGAGCATAAGTGCTAGAACACTTTTATGAGGCCTGCTTTCTAAAAGCACTTTACATAACTTGATTCGCATAGCGTTTATTATACTGTAATTATGTGTAAAAATAGCATGACTATTTGCTATGGAAATTTAACCACCATTAGAAGGTTGGTTGATATTTCATTTGGGCTTATTTCTACACTGAGTGGCAGTATTTTTTTTCCTTGTAAATATCTTCATATTTTACAGCCAATAATGCATTCTTTGCTATCAAAAAATTTAAAATAAATTATGATATAAAGGAAAATGTATTCCTACTTATTCTATAAATTCTTTTCCTGGTCATAGGCCATGGCAGCACAACAATGGGTAGCTCCTCCCTATCCCTAATTAGACAGGAGCCTAATTAAAACAGAAGGTATAAGTAACCCCTCCTACACCTCCCACCCTCAGTCTTGTTTCCAGCAATATCCCAGGGCAGGAACTTTGTGCTGCCATGGCCTATGACCAGGAAAAGAAAATTACGGTAAGTAGGAATACATTTTTCTTTTTTCTGGCCATATGCATGGTAGCACAAGCAATAACCAAGGAAGGGAAGAAATACACAAGATTCCAAAATATGAATGCAAATTGACAACACACACCTCATAAGCACATTGGAAATGAAAAACTGATTGCCCACTATTGATACATTATCAAATTGACCAACTCAAATGTATTAAAAACAATGTCTGAAAACTATTGGTTGAGGACTAAGCAGCCATTTACCTATAAAGTTTCAGGGAAACTTGGCCACTGACACTCAAAAGAGAGAATTGACTCTAGTGGAGAGCAAACAGATGTTCAGGTACTGTAACAACTAGGGCTTAGTAGACTAAAAATAGCCAAGACTCTCAATCTGCTGATGCCTTATATAGAGGCTTGAAGACCTTTTCTATTACATTAGTAAAGATAAACAGACTATCAGAAGAAAGCCAGATAGCGGATCTATAGAAATAGATCTTAAGACATCTATTAATGTGTCTTATTTGTTTGCAATTGTTAAGCTTATGCTTTTGATACATATTTAGGACAGTAGGAGAAAGTTTAATTACTGACTCTACTTCCTAATCAATAGGCTTTATATATATTGTGGAAGGCAGTAAAGGGTTCTGTTCATAACTTAATATTAACCAGTTGTGGAGAGATAGTCTCATGGTTAAGAGGGGTGAAGATTTCAGAGATCTTAAAAAAACAGGGAAGAATCCCATGTGGAGCAATGGCTAATCAAAGGATCATTTAAATACAGAGAGATCAAAGAGTGCTGAGACATGTACCTCTGAAGTGATGTGGCTAATTCCTAGACGAGTCCTGGATTGAAGAACTTGAAACCTCCTTGGTAGAATTAATTTGAATGATCACTTTATTAGAAGCAGAGCAGGAAAAAAGGCATCCCAACTCTGTAAAGGTAGCTGAGGATATGAGTATTACATGGCCTTCAGAAGGGTGTTAATTACTGCAGTTATATGTAATCCCTTCTTTACAATATAAAAACCTTCAGAAAGAGGAAATTAGCACTGGACTTGACGGAATTGGGAAGAACTCTTTTGGGGGGTCCCATGGAGGTACTGAAGAAGATAATATTGATATTGGCTCTTGCAACCTATGCAGAAGAGAAGTATTGGATGTTAAGGGTGTCCCTTTGAACATATTCAATTTTGGAGAAAGGTTCGACAACCCCAGTGGATGGTATTCATAATTATTACTCTCCAAGGGATTTCTATAGGAAAGTTAACCTTCTCCCTTGTGCCATCTTATCAGACTTATGGTGGAAGTAATGGATCAAAGCTCTCTTTGCTGAGGTAATATGACAGTCAACATCCTTTACTTACTTGATAAGTCTTACTGCACTTTCTGAAGAAAGCTGTACCGTGCCTTGGACTGTGTTGAACCGTGTTCCCAGCTATACCCTGAACTGCAGACATTAATCTTTCACCATGAAGTTGTAAAAATAAGTGTCCTTCCACTGCAATCTGAGAAACATCTGGTGATGTGGGGCAATGGATACATGGGAATAATGGATACATTGGATGATATAGATATCATCCAATGTACTAGGAAAACTACCTTTATGATGAAGAATGTTCAAGATTCCTGTAAACTAGAATGGATTTCCATCCAACAGTTAGAAGCAGAATGTTTGTGTTCTAGCTCCTTTAAACATTTCTTACAATAGCTCCCTCTAATTGAAGGGAAGCCATGAAATTAAAGGACCACTATAGTCACCCAGACCACTTCAGCTTAATGAAGTGGTCTGGGTGTCAGGTCCCCCAGGTTTTAACCCTGCAGCTGTAAACATAGCAGTTTCAGAGAAACTGCTATGTTTACATTGCAGGATTAATCCAGCCTCTAGTGGCTGTCTTCCTGACAGCTGCTAGAGGTGCTTCTGCGAAGCTCAATGCGAAAATCGTATTGAGCACGCAGAATGTCCATGGGAAAGCATTGAGAAATGCTTTCCTATGGGTGCTTTTAATGCGCACGGCCCTGGCCGCGCATGCACATTCGGTTCCACTCGGGAGCTGATGGAGGAGGAAGAGAGATCACCAGCGCCGAGGGAGCCCTGAGGGTGGGGGGACCCAGCAGGAGGGGGCCCTGAGGGTGGGGGGACCCTAAGGATTATATAGTGCCAAGAAAACCAGTTTGTTTTCCTGACACTATAGTGATCCTTTAACAAAGCATCTCTTTTACCTTTTGTCTTCCTCTGGTAGAATAATGACCACTTCTCAAGGTTGAGATCTACATGTGTGAGAGTGTGTGTGTGTTTCTGTGTATGCTGGATACAGGCCTTCATGCATATCCTGTAACTCTTGGATGGGAATGCATACATTCTTAATATAAGTATTTATTTAGTTTTTATTCTCCCCTTCTAGCACCATCTTCTGCACTGTTTGTTTGTTTTTTCTCCCCTCTCTCTCCTCCTCTATTACTCTGTGATCTTCACACAAGATATTTACGAACCTCTGTGAGAATGGTGTCTATTTTCTATGAAACCTGTGTTTTGCCTGCACATGCCGCTTTAGCCACTGTATCACAAATGTGTCGTCTTGCTCAAAAATGCTTTAGACTTGAGAAAGGGAAGTTCTCCCAAAAGCTTGTCATTACAAAATCATGTTAGCCCAATAAAAAAGGTATTACAAGATACAAATTGTATCTGTTTTCTTTGGGTTTTTTTACATCTATCTATCTATCTATCTATCTATCTATCTATCTATCTATCTATCATTAAGGAAACTGATCTTAGTGCAGCAGTGATGGCAAAGCCTGCCCTGGGTAAAAATTTAGCTAATTTGTTTGCCAGAACCTTTTTGCTGTGAAGATATTTGTTGTTCTGACATTGGGCTTAAAGTGTGAACTCTGCAGTCTGCATCCTTACCTGTAAATCTAGAATTTTGTGCTGACTTCTTTATCCAAAATTACATCCCTGAAAATGACAGCTCCTCAGTAAGATTAGACTAAGTGTGTTACTATGTATTAATTTCTGTCAAAAAATTATATTCAATTAAAAGAGTGAAGCATAGCCTCATTTTTCTAGCCCTATAAGTACAATACATTTTGGATTCTACTTGTACATTCACTGGAGATTACGCCTTACAAACATAATGTTAACGTGATTGTTATAGCTGTATCTACTTCAAAAAATGTTGCAATATGCACGACGTATAAAAATTTATTAGACAATCTGTGTGTTCTGTGATTAATGTATTGGTAATATATATGTCTCTCTGCAGATCATTGCATTTGATGAGCTACGGACAGACTTTAAGAACCCAATAGAACAGGGAAATCCCTCCAGAGCGGTAAGTGTTTTTGAACATCTTATCTTCCCCCTATTTATCTCTATGTTGCAGTGTCTCACCCAGTCTGGGTACAGGGTGGACAAGGTTGAGTCATAGATTTTCACTAACTTGTTCATGTCTCTCTGCGTGTTTTGTCCTATGTCTTCTCTCTTTCCCTCATTCTTTCACATGCCTTCCTATTGTTCCCTCTTTGATCCATTCTGATTTTCTGTGTTTTATTTTTTCTGTTTTCTTCTCTTTTGCTTCATTTTTTTCAAATTCTACAACCAAATTATTTTGTCACATGCCAATATATGCCTGATTTTGCTGTTTCCTCTCATTTCATTTCCTCTCTTTTTGTCTTTCCATTTTTCCTCTCCTTCAATGCTTTATTTATATAATTTTCTTGTAATTTCTTTTGTCCACATCCATGATCTCTTCATTCTCCTAACTATACCACTCTTCCACTTTCTACATCGCATCTCTCTCTCTCTCTCTCTCGCCCTTTCTGCAGAGAGAGAGGGTTAAGAACGTGGAGCGGATTTGCTGCTTACTCAGAAAGGTCAGCGACACAACCTGTGTGTTAATGTATGTAATTCATTGTAGACTTATTGTTGTGTGCAGATGATAGAAAACTTTGTTTATTGTTTACTGTGTAAATTGTTTCAGCCATGCATTATTAAAAATCACATGTTGAAGGGCCCATGTATGCTATAGTAAAGATTCAACATTCTAGCATGATTAGGGTTGCCACTTTGCCACTTTATTCAGGATATTTGTGAATTCTGTATAGAGCGGGAGAGGGATTATATATGCTACCTGGCAGTATATGGAATTCATGTTCTTCTGGTTGAAAACAGTAAGTAAGTCACTCTGTGTTCTTGCCTTGATTTTTAACTGATTACATATCAAATGTATATAAATTCCACATACTGTCAGGGAGTGCTTTGAGACTCTGCCCATCAGAATCTGGTCCCAACAAAAATGGTGAAGAGGTAACATAGTTGAAACATGCATTCAGTGTGTGAATCTCTAGTTGTATTGTATTTATATGTATTTTGTCACCATAAGCTTGCACAAGGAGTGTGTCAGATGTACTTATTTATATGCAAGGCCAAATTGTCCTTCCTACCTGTTTAGGTCTCTGTGGGCCATTTTGAATGAATTTGGGTTACAATACTATGCTTTTAAAGCATGCTACTTTGTATTATGTAACTCTTGTTTTTTTAAATTCTTTATTTCAAAAACAAGAAACAAACAAATCATAGGCATATGTTCCAGACTATGAGACTAATTAACAGCCGATCAATTATTTCTACACAAATTCTAACAATAGATAAAAGAAAAAAGTATGTGAGCATATGTCTTAGAGGCACAGAGAAGAAAAAATATTACTTAATAATCTTCATTCTGGTTTATACCGAATTTTTCTACATTAGTAAAAAGTAAAATTTAGATTAGTCATTGGTAAGTTTCTACAGGTGCACTTTATGATTTCAGTGTAATGCAATATAGCTAAAAAAATGTTCTTATAGTATGTATAGGGAATTAGCTGTTGTAAAAAGAAGCAATCAAATCACCATAACCACTGTAGCACACTGTAGTGGATATGGTGTCAGGAGTGCCCAGAAACTCTCCCCAGTGTAAGCAGTCGCACTATTTGGTAACAGTTTGAAAACTAACCTGAGGTCCACTGTGTGCCAACCACCTCCTCCATGTGAGTCAGTCTAGGGCTGGCTGTCAGTGTAGGACTCAGCTGGAGCCGTCAGCCACTGACCACCTGGCTCTCAATGCACAAAGTGACCTGTGCTGGGTGGGCCACAAGTAAGTTGTCAACCTTTAGGGGCACTAGACATGTGCATATGGAAAAAATTTAATACCGAAATTTGTTTAGTTAAATATCAATTTGGAGCTACTCAATGTTCAGATGTCCATTATTCCCTATAAGTTCTGCTTAGAAGATGACTCCTCAAATTTTGTTCCTGATTTGGGATTCCCCTTCTTAGGGTACCAAATTAGGGTGTTGTTTACTTGATGGCTCCCCTAATTTAGTACCCCGATGTTGGATTCCCCTGCTCAGGATACCAAATTAGGTGCTATTTAGTACGTGGCGTCCCTTATTTGGTACACCGATATGGGAGATTGCTTATTTAAGGTTATCAAATTATAGTGCTGTTAAGTTGATTTATTAAAAAAAATTTTATTGTTTTTTATGCTGTGCAGGGGACCGTAAAAGTGCAGCCATTGTTGAATTTGAAAACCACTATAGGCATAGCAGCATGTTTCCCATGCCTTTGCCATTGTATAAAAAACAGCATCCTCATTTGGTATACTAAATTAGGGAATCCCACCCATATAATATACACTGTCTTAATTCGGTATCCAAACTAGGGGAATATCACATCAGAGTACCAGTTTAGGTGAGTCATATAATAAACACTGTCCTAATTCGGTATTCTAACTAGGTGAATCCTACATCAGTTTATGGAATTAGGGTGCCCGTTTTACTACATTTGCTCTTTCAGTTGCTTAGTGGATAAGTCTCTAATTTTTAACCCTTAATTTTGGCAATCCCACGTAATGACAGGATACAAAATAGAATTATTTACTAAACAGTTTAAAGAGCAAAATTAAGAAAAAAAGAAGCAGGTTTTTAATTTTTCAGTTTTAGTTGCTTAATTGATTAGTCCCTAATTTGCTATCCTTATGAAAATGAATGAATGTGAAACTTTTATGTCAATTCATTTAGTAAACTTTGGGACTAAATTTAATTAATCCGATAATGAATGCACATGTCTTCTGGGTACTCCTGGCAATTTAACTGCTACAGCCTGCTGCAGTATTACAGTGCTTGGTGGATGCTTGAAATTATTTGCATCAATTTTAAAGGTTAGCGGCAGCCATTAATAAGTAGTAATATGGTTGGAAACAAGTCACTAAGTACTGGTCGTTGTCTCCCATTTAGCTTAATAGGCAATGTTAGCCACTACTCACTTACATGCCTTCCAACTGTCCCCATTTCATCTGAGTCTGCATCAGAGTCCCGTCCTGTGTCACATCTTAGTTCCTTGGTCCCCAACATTCATAGCATGAGTGCATCATTACATGGGCATCCGCAGGAATTCTTCCAGGGTGGGGGCATAATTGTAATGACATCCATGCTTGGTCCCTTTTTGATAGTCATGAAGGGGAGGGGCATAGTAATTTTTTCACATAAAGCCAGGGTGAATAGCATTTTCACAACTATGGTCAGGAATAAAGGTTTGTATTCCTGACAATATAGTGTTCCTTTAATCGAATTAAGGAAACATTCTGGTCATCATAACAACTTCATCTAAATGAACATGCTCTGATGCCAGGAGGCCCCTGGGTGTTCTCTTTCCTTTAAGGGGTTAAACCGCTCTCAAATGGTTTAACCCCAAAGGCTTCCTCCAGCTCCAGATCTCCAAGTCGCTCGGTGGTATTCGGCTTCTGAAACGGAGTGTCAGGAAGTGCAGATTGACGTCAGGCATGGGTACCACTGATTGGCCAGAGTGGTCAGCTGACGTTCTAAGCCAATCGCTAGTTCTCGATTTCTAAAAATGTTAATTGGGAATGAATTGGGAGCTACTGATTGACTTAGAGTGTCAGCTGACCACTCTAGCCAATCAGCGACATCCCTACCCAGCGGCACTGTGTGCTTCCTGACACTCAGTAAATAAAAGTGAACACATTAACACGGATATTTTTTTTTAGCTGGGGCGATGAGAAGGTTCAAAGTTTCCCTGCCAGGCCCAGGTACCAAAGCCTTATGATGTTGTGTCCAGAATGAAGTGGAGGGATCAGTTCACTTGTCCTTTATGCTCAAATCTCCTTTTCTTCTCCTTCATTTGACACAGTGTTCTTTTTCTTCTGACACTGTCTTCTCTCCTACTTGGCTCCTTCTGCTCCTTTACCTTTCTGATTCTTTTTAGCCCTTCTGCTCCTTTCTCTTTCTGATCCCTTTCTGCTACTTCTCCTACTTTACCTTTGCGTTCCTTCTGATTCTTTCTGTTTCTTTACCTTTGTGCTCCTTCTGTCCCTTTCTGCTCCTTGCTGCCCCTTCCTGCTTCTTTTTGCCCATTACTGCTCCTTGCTGCCACATCCTGCTCCTTGCTACCATTTCCTGCTCCTTGCTGCCCCTTCCTGCTTCTTGCTGCCCTTTCCTGCTTATTGTTGCCCCTTTCTGCTCCTTGCTGCTCATTGATGTCCCTTCCTGCTTCTTGATGCCCCTTCTTGCTTCTTGCTGACTCTTCCTGCTTCTTGCTGTTCCTTTCTGCTCCTTGCTGACTTTCTGCTCCTTGCTGACCCTTCCTGCGCCTTGCTGACCCTTCCTGCTCCTTGTTGCCCCTTCCTGCTTCTTGCTGAGGCTTCCTGCTTCTTACTCCCCCTTTCTGCTCTTTGCTCCTTCCTCCTCCTTGCTGACTCTTACTGCTCATTTCTGTTCCTTTCTGCTCCTTCTGCTACTTTACCTTTGTGCTCCTTCTGCCCCTTCCAGATCATTGCTGACTCTTTCTGCTGCTTGATGTCCCTTCCTGTTCATTTCTGTTCCTTCTCCTTTTTGCTCCTTTACCTTTGTGCATCTTCTGATTCTTTCTACTCCCCTAGCTTTGTGCTTCTTATGTCCCTTCCTGCCCCTTTCTGCTCCTTGCTGACTCTTCCTGCTCCTTGCTTACCCTTGCAGTTCCTTGCTGCCCCTTCCAGCTCATTGCTGACCCTTTCTGCTCCTTGTAGACCCTTTCTGCTCCTTCTCCTACTTTACCTTTGTGCTCCTTCTTATTCTTTCTGCTCCTTTACCTTTGTGCTCCTTCTGATTCTTTCTGCTCCTTTACCTTTGTGCTCCTTCTGATTCTTTCTGCTTCTTTACCTTTGTGCTCCTTCTGTCCCTTTCTTCTCCTGCTGATCCTTGCAGACGCCTTCTGCTCCTTGCTGACTCTTCCTGCTTCTTGCTGCCCCTTCCAGCTCCTTGCTGACCCTTCCTGCTCCTTGCTGCCACATCCTGCTCCTTGCTGGCACATCCTGCTCCTTGCTGCCATATCCTGCTCCTTGCTGCCCTTTCCTGCTTCTTGCTGCCTTTCCTGCTTCTTGCTGCCCTTTCCTGCTCTTGTTGCCCCTTTCTGCTCCTTGCTGCCTTTCCTGCTCCTTCTGCTTCTTGCTGCCCCTTCCTGCTTCTTGCTGACTCTACCTTTGTGCTCCTTGCAGACCCTTCCTGCTCCTTGCAGACCCTTCCTGTTCCTTGCTGACCCTTCCTGCTCATTTCTGCTCCTTCTCCTACTTTACCTTACCGCACCTTGCTGACCCTTCCTGTAGGCTGCCCTCATCCCTCACTTACCTGATCTGTAGGCTGTCTCTGCAGACTCGGAGTTGCTGGCAGCACTCTGTGCTGCTCCCCTGCGGATTCAGTCAGGAGAGAGAAGCAGGGATAAGATGTAGCTTCCTATCCCTGCCTTTCTCCACACACACAGCACCACCTACTGACCGGCAGTGTATTCTCAATCTGAAAAGAAAAATACCGGCACAAGCTGAAAATGCCAGGGGGGGGGACAAGCGTTCCCCCTTTCCCCACCCTTTCCCCTATTCATGCATCATTAGACATGCTTGCGCTATGTATAGGGCACTAGGAGCCTGCAGGGAGTACAAGGATTAGCTTCCTTTAATTTCCACAAATCTCCTGGGTTTAGATGTCATTAGATAGAATTAGGTAGAATCCTTTTAAAATAGAGGATTTGAGTCTTGAACATTTTTTTTTTTAAAGTAGAACAGGGTTGTTTTTAGGCAGCACCTGTTTTATATTTATGCAGCTAATATCCATCTCAGGTCTAATCTGGGATCCCAGCATGTTCCTCATTATCTAGGACACAGCTGCCCCTGCATAGTTCATCTAGCACCGAAGAAAAAAAAAAAAAATCATCTTTCTAAACTTTAATAGCTTCTCGGGTAATTCTGCTTAGAGATCACGTTGTCCAACTTTTATTAGGGAGCACAGTTCCTAATGAACAAATTAATTGTTAATTATGAACTACGTTAAAAGCAATGGGTTTCTGAGTGAACCACCATTTCTAACTTATACAATGTTAATTAATTATGTTTCGTCTCGCAGAATTCTCTGGGATCATTGTTAGTTAACTGGAATCTACTAAATATCCACTAAAAACCTGAAAACTAAAACCAAAGTAGGACATTATTCAGTGTCTAAGAGCTATCAGCTAACAAAGTTACTAGTTCGACAGCTTAATATCAGGATGCAGCAGGTGACTGGCACCATAACTACCAGAGTGTGCTTTAGTGGTTATGGTATTTAACGTATTCTTTTAGTTTCATCTATAAGCAAACTATAATATGCTTATGGAGTAATGGACATTTTGAGAGTTTACAGAATTCTGTAGTTGAGATGTCAGCAGCCAATTAGTATCTGTGATTTGCTGAATAGCTGTGAATTCCCTGATAAAAGTAAATGGAAGTAAATGCCCACAGTACCCAAAAGAAGCAACATTTAGACGTATATTATATTGTACATTTTTATTATGCTGTACAAAATAATATGACAGTGCGACTTTAAAATTTCCCCTGACGGATTATTTCAGTCATTTTTGAAATATGTTTGCCCTCCGTCAACAGGAATGTCAGATCTCATCAGTTTGTGAGCTACAATTTCAGCATAGACATTTTTAAGCTTTTTAAATATTTTAGAGGCATGGAAGGGCTTTTCTACCCCTGAGAAATAATCTTGTACAGCGAAGGATAACCATTAACCATATTGAATAGGTTCATTCTGTAATGGCACAAGTGAGCAAACATTATTTTAAAGCCCTGAGCAGGGATTTACCGAAGTGCAAGCCATTGAGTTTCTCTACGATTTTGTCCGTTCTCAGAGTTCTCATATTCACTGTTTCATGATTAACCATAGGGTGAGTCCAGTCCCATTGTTAGACAGGGTCCAATAACCATGCATTTGCTTGTCTAATTCAACATATGTATCTGAAGAATGAAGGGGGCAATCCAAACCAGTAACCTGTATAGGGCCCTTAATCCTTCTCTGACCATGCCATTGTACTTGAGAAGTCCAGTAAACAGATCTTGTATAGATCTTTTACAACAAGACTTTTGTTTGTCCTGCATTTACAATTAACTATTGTGTTGCCTACCATCATTGTTAGCCATAATGCTCACTCCAAACCTCCCTTTATGGTGTAGAAGGTATGGAGGGGTGGTGAAGGTATAGATGGGGGTGGGGGGTGGGGGATATGTAAGGGGTAGAAGGTATGGATGGGGGGACACATATGTAAGGGGTAGGAGGGCATAGATGTAAGGGGTAGGAAGGTATGGATGAGAGGAACAAATATGTAAGGGGTAGAGAGGCATGGATGGGGGCATAGATGTAAGGGGTAGGAAAGTATGAATGGGGACATATATGTAAGGGATAGGGAGGTATAGATAGAGGGACATAGATGTAAGGTCTAGGGAGGTATGGATATGGGTAGGTCATCGATGTAAGGGATAGGGAGGTATGGACAGGGAACATAGATGTAAGGGGGAGGGAGGTGTGACTATGGGGGGGCATAGATGTACAGGGTAGGAAGCTATGGATGGGGAGGGACATAGATGTAAGGGATAGGGAGGTATGGATGGGGAACATATATGTAAGGGGTAGTGAGGTATAGATAGAGGGACATGGATTTAGGGAGGTATGGCTATGGGGGACATAGATGTAAGGCATAGGGAAGTATGGATATGGGGGCATAGATGTAAGGGATAGTGAGGTATGGATATGGGGGAGACAGATGTAAGGGGTAGAGAGGTATGAATTGGGGAGATAAACATGGAGGGGAGAGACATGGATGGATGGGGGAAAGATATAGAAGAGAGGAGGAGGGAGACACAGATGGATAGGGTAGAGATATAGAAGGGAGGGAGAAATGAATGGATGGGGAGAGATATATAAGTGAGAGAGACATAGATGGATGGGGGAGAGATATAGAAGGGTGGGAGACATGTATGGAAAGGGTAGGGAGGTATGGAAGGGGGGAGGGAGACATAGATGGAAATGGGAAAAATCTGAATGGGAGTGGGAGACATTGGGGGAGAGACATGGATGGAAGTGGGATAAACATGAATGGAATGGGGAGAGAAATATGGAAGGGAAGAAGACATGGGGTGGGGGAGAGATGGAAGGGAGGGAGACATTGGGGGAGAGTGTCATGAATATTGAGCAGGTCAGATAGGAGACTTATACCAGGGTTGACTTCGGGTACTTTTTTAGACATATTATGAAACTTGAGGGAAAATAGAATATAGGCAATATGCCACAAACAGGATACTTGACACAGAACAGGTTACTTGCAATTAATAAAGAATGTCTGTAATTTCCAGGTAGGGTTGTAACAAAAGCATGTTGGTATCAAAGGCAGGCTGTTAACAGTGAAAGACTGGTTTGAAGTATACGTAAGGGTGGAGCAGGTTATTGTTAGGAGTAGGTTTGAAGGTAGGTCTGGAGCAGGTTGGTATGGAGTAGGTTTGAAGGTAAGTCTGGAGCAGGTTGGTATGGAGCAGGTTTGAAGGTTAGTCTGAAGCAGGTTCACAGGAGCCAGGATATGAAGTAAACAGGTGAGTATTCAGAACTAGAGGCAAGTGAGGCCACTAGTGGTAGAAATTAATCAGAGCAGGAACTTGTTTTAAAGGAACAGAAATAAAAGGAACAAAAGTCTTGTTTGTCAGGATAGGATACTGACAGAGAGATATGGAAGGGTGGCAGACATGGTGGGTGAAATACAGATGGGTGGGAGACATGGGGGAAGAGATATGGAAGGGGGGAGAGATATGGTAGGGAGGGAGACATAAGGGAGAGATATGTAGCGAAGAAGACATGGGGGAGAGAGACAGATGCATGTGAGAGATATGGAGGGGAGGGAGACATATGGGGGAGAGATATGGAAGGGAGGGAGAGATATGGATGGAATGGGGAGGGAGACATGGATTTGCATATGGGGAGGGCGGGGTTGCTGATACAGCTTCTCGTCAAGGGTGCTAGACACTCTAGGTATGCCTCTGCTTAAGGGCTGAAATCATGCAATGATTTCTAGATAATCTTACTTTAACATAGGTGAGTTAATCCATTGTGGTCATTATTTTGCAACCATGACTTATTCAACATATTATCTGTCAAATGCTAATAATCCCAACATAGTAATCATTCCTATTTATATAATCCGTCTCTATTTTCTCTAGGGAAATTATTGTAGTTATTTCAAATTAACTGAACTAGTTAATGGAATTTATGTGAGGTCTAGTATTTCATACATTTTACTTTTTTTAAATTGAGTGTAACACACTTTTTAATCAACATAATGTAATTACAGACATAAATGTAAACTTAAAAAAATAGATGAAATATATAGATATACAGGTTTCTTAATAATGCTTTGAGAGCCATAGATGACAGTAATGCAATGCCAGGAAATGGGTTGCTCGCCCTTGGTGATTCTCAAAGAGTTAAGACATAAATTAAAAGACTGCAATTTCAATAAACAGAGAAAAACAAAAAACTACTTACAAATTCAAATAAACCAGAAAAGTTTTTGTCATATGTATTACATTTGACATTCCATGTTGTGTAATAATAGCATTGTATTATTTGAGAGACCCTGTACAATCTGTATTGTTTTACAAATTATATGGTGTGCATGTTATATTTTGTGCTGTGCAGCTGTGTTCACTTTCCCTGTTTCTGTGTTAAGAACACCATAAATGTTAAACCCAAATATGGTATTATTTGGACAAGAAAAAAAACCTTTCTTTTTTTTATTTTCTTTTCTTGAAGACAGTATGGATTATTTACTCAACTGTAAATTGATAGCAGTTCAAATGACAAATTTTAGACCAAAAGTGCAGAACCAGAAACAAATCTTCTAGTCAGTTATATTTCCAGTTTCTTTAATTTAGCCTTACATTTGAAATTTTGTGGTGAAGTTTTGTATAATGCAGTTTAGTAAATAATCTGTTGAGTTTATTTGCTAAACACCAATCTGTCGTGAATTGAAAACCTGGATTACGCAATAGGCAAAAACAGCAGATTTTGAAAGAATTCTTCAACTTAACTATAATAACAGTTTGGCTATTTTAGTGGAAATGTGAAAATGTATTTTTTTTCAATTCACAAAAATTTGGTGGTTGGTTAATAAATAACCGAGTGTGTATTTTCTATTTAACGCTCACATTCCTTCTTCGTATTGCATAAGCTAATGCATTTCCCTTTTCCCCTTAAATTTCACCCCCAATTAAATGCATTTCTCTTGCACTCACTCTCTCCTTCAGCTTGTAGTACCTGAGTATTGTATCCACGGCCTATTCTGCTTGATGTTTATGTGTGCAGCTGAGTGGGTTACTCTGGGGCTGAATATACCACTACTATTCTATCACCTCTGGAGGTAGGCTCTTACTTAAGTTTAACAGACTGTATATATTAAGATGTAGGGGTATGGGATATTCCGTCAGAATCTAGGTAAATATTTGTAATTTTCAAAATGACATGTCAACAACTGTGTTCTGCATACTTTGCTCCAAGCACTGCCTTACTGCAATGCAGGCTGCGATTTCCTCAGCTATGTAGTTTACAGGATTATATTAACATCTTGGAGGTTTTAAAGTAATATTTCATAAAACATACAGCGGGACCGCTATCTCTATAGTGCTTGATTATGTCATATTCGATTTGGAACTTCTCCTGTAGAAAAAATGTGCACTTAGAATGTATGTGAGACAGAGTATATAAAGACAAAAAAAAGTTTATTTTTATATTTTGCATTTGTAGGTTTGTGCTAAACAAAAAACAGACATCCCACTCTGATACCCGCATATCATAAATAACATCCTGGAAATCACACACACAATCTGACTTTCAATGTATATCAGATTGTGTGTGTTGATTACCAGGTTATTATAAATTATTTGTGCCCTTCCTCCCCCCACCCCCATTCTCACAAAGCAGGGGCCCACCATGGTATCAGCCGCAGGGAGGAAGTGATGACAGCCTGTCACTTCCTCCCTGCTTCACAGAGGACCCATGAGTGGAATGGAGGGGGGAGGCAGCATGGAGTCAACAGAGCCACACAGCAGCATGGAGGGAGAGGAGAGGCTGGAGTTAGCTACTACTGCATGCTCACTCCCATCAGCCTAAGCCGGGACCAGAGCACTAAGCAAGCCACCCTCCTGGATAGGAGGGTGGCTGCATATATTTAAAGTATGTGTGTCAGTGTTTATCTGAGTGTGTGTGTTAAATTGTGTGTATGTGCCAGTGTGTATCTGTGTGTCAGTTTGTGTATTTGTGTGTATGTGCCAGTGTGTGTATGTGTTTGTGTCTGTGTGTGTATCTGTGCGTTCATGTCAGTGTGTATCTGTGTCAGTGTGTGTATCTGAGTGTTTGTGTCAGTGTGTGTGTGCATCTGAGTATTTGTGTCAGTGTGTGTATCTGTATGTCAGTATGTGTATCAGAATGTGTGTTTCAATGTGTGTATCTGTGTGTCAGTGTATCTGAGTGTGTATATGCCAGTGCATGTATCTGTGTGTCAAGGTGTTCACACATGTGTAGGCTGTGTGTGTCTGGTGGTGGGGTGGAGCCTTAGCTGATTAAGCCACCTCCCTGAAATGCAGTTGGGATGTCTGAAAAAAATTAATGCATATTGGCACTTTTAATGTATTGGCATACATTTACAGGGGTTAGTGACTAACGTCAGAATTGTTGGGAATTTAAATGAAACCTGTTTTTTATCACAAGTCATATCTAAATTGCTAAAACATGGAACATGTTAATCACGGTATGAAGTGTTGCCCTGCAGATACCTTCCTTGAAAATGACATACTGCTGCCAAAGGTTAGCGCTTTAATGCAAAAATATGGATTCATTTTTAAAACTATCAAACTTAAAAAGTCAACTTTCAAAGTATAAGCATTATTGCAAAAATTATGTAATGTCATCACATTAACAGACTGAAGCACAATTGTAGAGCTATTTATAATGACGACCAGCATTAAAGAGGTCACATTGCTATAATCTACACTTCTGAAAGATACTGCAGGGTACACCATGTTATACGTAGAGTTATTACAGGATTAGCAGGACATACTGCTGTGGATAATACCAAAGGTACAGTTTGCCTGGCTAAAAATCACAAGAGTTACAGTCCACAGGATTTAAGTACACATTATCCATAAGTATCCCCTTATCTTTACATCCTCTGTAATTCTAGGCCTAGAACTGTAATGATTCTGCTCTGTTCCTAATTCAGCACCATTACTCAGTTGGTCAGGCTCTCATCATTTAAAACTCACCATTTCAGCTGTGACAGTTTAATTACATACTGGGTACTTTAAGAGACATGCAGCAATGCACCTCCTGTTGATGGAGATCTTGATTCATCCTTGTTAAAGAGTGATTTTGTATGATGTCATATCTCACCACTTTAAGTAACACGAAGCATGAACTGATGGACGAGCAAGCAATGAAAGGTCTGTGGCATTCTCAAGGAAAAAGCTTCAGTGTTCCTGTCCACATGTTTAGACCCTGGATCTTCACAGATATAAGAACACTCCAAGCTACCTCTTCCGCTTGCTGTAATAGTTATGGTGACAGGAGTGTACTTATGCCCACCACTGTAGGGAGTCACTGTTTTTGAACGGTTTGACTTCTTATCTGTGGTCCACCGGGTGTTTCTCCACACCTCTTCTACTAAAGCTGTAATGCAGGATGCTCTAAAGCAGGAACCTCTGTTACTCTCTTGAGCCAAATATCACGTATTAATCCTCTTAT
Organism: Pelobates cultripes; assembly: GCA_933207985.1. Classification (NCBI taxonomy): domain Eukaryota; kingdom Metazoa; phylum Chordata; class Amphibia; order Anura; family Pelobatidae; genus Pelobates; species Pelobates cultripes. The sequence continues at coordinate 55,735,597 of OW240923.1, forward strand.
AAAAAATGTGGTTAATGGCATTTACTGTCCACACAGGAAAAGTTGTGCCTAGCAGCAACAAAATCCACAGAAGGGTTAATGCTGAGCAGCAATTATGCAAATGGAAACATGGTAACTGCCTTTGGGGTCAAAGGCCGGTTACAGCCTATCAGATCTAGAGGAGGGGTATTTAGGCCCAGTTCTCATCCTGCTCAGTGCCCTTTCGTGGTTTCCCTTGTGGTTGTCCGAGAGCGCGTTATTGATTCTGGTTATTCTGGTTATTTGTCTTTGGCATTGTTTTTGACTTCCCTGTTTTCTGACATCCCTGACTCCTGGCTTTTCCTTATCGTTGTCTCTTTCTGTATCCCTTGACCTTGGCTATTCCTGACTATTCTTTGGTACGTTAGTCCGGCCATTCTAATGTCCTGTATACGTTACCTATCAGCCCTCTGTGTTACACAATTCTACGTGCTGGATCATTCTGTAATCCTGACATTACGACAGGGCCATAGATCCTGTAGAATTGTGTAAGCACATAGCTGCTTGTGAAAGAAAAATGGAGGATAATGATCACCGCATGGATCAATTTGCCCAGGCCTTCAGTACGCTTCTTACCCGAAAAGCGCATCTGCAACCTGCGGCCTCACCTCCACCTTGTGTACCTCCAACTATAGTACACAAGGCACCTACTATCTCCCTGTCTCCTCCCCTGCATTTTCATGGTAATATTCAAGAATGCCGGGTATTTATTAACCAAATGGAGTATCATTTTGAGGCCTCACTGGGATCTTTTCCCACAGACAGAGCTAAAATTGGTTACCTAATGAATCAATTAAAAGGTAAAGCTTTAGCTTGGGCCAATCCATTATGGGAGAGTAATAGAAGTGTGGCACACAATTACCAGGAGTTCCTTACGGAATTCAAACTTACGTTTGAACCTTTAGGCAGAGAGGATGACGCCTCTACTGCCCTGATGCACATCAGACAAGGGAACCGGTCTATCTCGGAATATGCCATAGAATTTCGTACCCTAGCTTCCGAGGTAGACTGGATTAATAGTGGGTTAATCTCTGCATTTAAAAAGGGATTATCTGAAACTATGCTAGATGAGATTGCTGCCAAAGATTTACCCAAAAAGCTTAATGAATTTATCACTTTTGTCATGCAGATTGATAATAGATTAAGAACCAGAGAAGCTACTAGAAACAAGACCAGACGCATGAGTATGCATTTAGCACCCCATTTCTCCAGACCTATTGTCCCTGAAATTCCTGTACAGTCCGAACCCATGCAGTTGGGAGTCACTAGACTGTTGGAAGCAGAAAGACAATATAGGAGAAAAGAAGGCCTATGTTTATACTGCGGTAGGAAGGGACATTTGAGAAACAATTGTCCCATACGTCCGGAAAACTACCGCACCTAAGCACCTTAAGGGGACAGGTCTTAGGTGTAATGGAAACGAGAGACTATCACCCCTAGCTGTTGAAGCTATTGATGGGAGACCACTCTCACAACCATTGATACCGCATGAAACCTTACCCATTAATATTTCCATTGGTGCATTACAGAAGAAAGAGATTACATTTCAGGTGATTGCATCCCCTTCTTGTCCTATTATATTAGGATTCCCATGGCTTAGCAAGCATAACCCTCATATTGACTGGGCTAATGGGGAAATATTAGAATGGGGTAAGGATTGTAATGAAAGGTGCATATTGCATGTCACCAAAAGAGTGGGCACTATTGAATTACCCACTAGTACACCTGAAAAATCCAGAGATCCCTATACAATACCAAGACATTAAAGAAGTATTCAGCAAGACTCGGTCTAATACCCTACCTCCTCACAGACCATATGACTGTTCCATTAACTTACTACCAGGTGCTATGCCACCTAAGGGAGCAGTCTATGCTCTATCTCCTCAGGAGAGTAGTGTAATGGAGGAATATATTAAATATTCATTAAATAAAGGCCATATATGAAAATCATCCTCGCCTGCTGGTGCAGGATTCTTTTTTGTATCTAAAAAGGATGGTGAGTTGCACCCATGTATCGATTACAGGGCATTGAACAAAATCACCATTAAGAATACCTAACCCATTCATCTTATTGCTGAATTATTTGATAGACTCCAGGGCACTAAAGTGTTTACTAAGCTTGACCTTAGAAGCGCTTACAATTTAGTGAGAATCAAGGAAAACCACGAGTGGAAGACAGCATTTAATACCAGAAGTGGACACTATGAATATCTAGTGATGCCATTCGGGTTGTGCAATGCTCCAGCGGTTTTCCAAGATTTTATTAACGATGTACTCAGGGATTACATTTACTCGTTTGTCTTGGTCTATCTGAATGATATCCTTATTTATTCTCCTGACCTCCAGTCTCACCACGATCAAGTTAAACAAGTTCTGCAAACCTTGTTAAAAAAACGACTTTATTGTAAATTTGAAAAATGTATCTTTCACCAGTCTGAAGTACAGTTTTTAGGATATAATATTTCTGCCTCTGGGTTTCAGATGGATCCTAAAAAATTAGAGTCTGTTCTATAGTGGCCTTTACCCACTGGGTTGAAAGCCATTCAAAGGTTCATTGGTTTCGCCAATTATTACAGATGATTTATAAAGGGATTGTCTGCAGTAATAGCCCCCATCACCAATATGACATGCAAGGGGGCTAGTAGTACGATATGGTCTAAGGAGGCAATTGAAGCCTTTGAAACTCTCAAACAGCGGTTTGCCTCCGCCGACATATTGATTCATCCTGACACCAGTAAGCCTTTCATACTGGAGGTTGATGATTCAGAGACAGGGGAAAGGCAGTTCTCTCCATGAGGGGGAGCCAGAAAACTCAGTTACATCCTGGTGGTTACTTTTCTAGAAAGTTGTCTCCTGCTGAGCGCAATTACGATATTGGCAATAGAGAATTGTTGGCCATTATTCTAGCTCTCAAAGAGTGGTGACATCTTCTAGAAGGTTCCAAGGACCCCCTTTTGATCATTATTGATCACAAAAACTTGGCTTACATAGGAGATGCTAAGTGATTATCTTCTAGACAAGCTAGGTGGTCTCTATTTTCTTTCTCACTTTAATTTTCTTATCACCTACAGACCTGGTTCTAAAAATGTCAAGGCCGACGCCTTGTACAGGCAGTTTGATACTGAGGCTATACTAGAGCAAGAAACATCCCATATCATTCCCCCGGAATTTATTATTGCGTCCACTGTCCTTTCATTGTCCTCTCCACTGCTTGGCTCCATCATGGAGGCTCAGTTTCAGGCGCCCTGCGGTGAACCTCAGGACAAACTGTTCGTTCCATTGGGGGAAAGGGTTAATATCATGAAGGTGTTTCACGACAATGTGTCTGCTGGTCACCCAGGTATTAATAAATCCACTTCTGCTATCATGAGGTCATTCTGGTGGGAATCCCTCAGGAAGGATGTTACGGAATATGTGCAGGCTTGTTCTGTTTGTGCGGTTTCCAAAGTGCCTCATAAACTCCCTTGTGGCTTGTTACAACCTCTTCCTATTCCTGAGGTCCCATGGTCCCACTTGTCTATGGACTTCATTGTTGAACTTCCTAGTTCTAACGGTTATACCACCATTCTCATGGTTGTGGACCGTTTTTCTAAAATAGCTCATTTTATTCCTCTCAAGAAATTGCCGTCATCTCAAGACCTGGTACTAATCTTTATTCGAGAAATTGTCCGTCTGCATGGCATTCCTCACAATATAGTATCTGACAGAGGTTCTCAGTTTGTGTCTCGGTTTTGGAGGGTCTTCAATAAACAATTAGGGATTGATTTGTCTTTTTCATCCTCTTACCACCCCCAGAAAAATGGTACAGCTGAGAGGGCTAACCAGTCCTTGGAATTATATTTGTGTTGTTTCGTTAATAGCACTCAAGACAATTGGTCCGAATTACTACCATGGGCCGAGTTTGCTAGGAACAATGCTGATCATGACTCCTCTGGGCATAGTCCATTTTTTGTTAATAATGACTGGCATCCTACTGTCCTACTGGCTGTTTTTTTCTGATACGGCTATTCCTGCTTTGGATGACCATCTGGCTTCCATCCGTGATACCTGGGTTAAAGTTCAATCTGCTCTGGCTACTGCTGCTGACCGTATGAAGCATTATGCTGATACACGTCGAGGTGCCAACCCTGTTTACCAAGTGGGTGAGAGGGTTTGGTTATCTTCTCGTAACATCAGGCTCAAAGTCCCTAGCATGATTGCTCGTAGGTTCCTTGGACCTTTTCGTGTCCTTCGTAGGATCAATCCTACTCTCTGGCCCTTCCGGCCTCCTTGAAAATTCCTAATACCTTTCATGTGTCCTTGTTCAAACCTCCTGTTTGCAATAAATATACTGTCTCAAGTGTCACTCCTCATGTTTCTGGACAGGAAGAGTATGAGGTTTCCTCCATAATTGATTCCAGGTTTTCTCAGGGCACTTTACAGTACTTGGTGGATTGGAAAGGTTATGGACCAGCCGATCGTTCTTGGGTTCCAGCATCTGATATACATGCTGGCTGCAAGATTCGCTATTTTCACGCCAAATTTCCTCTCAAGCCTGGTCCTGCCCGCCCGGTGGGCGTTCTTCAGGTGGGGGGTAATGTCACGTATTCATTCGCTTATAAAAATGTGGTTAATGGCATTTACTGTCCACACAGGAAAAGTTGTGCCGAGCAGCAACCAAATCCACAGAAGGGTTAATGCTGAGCAGCAATTATGCAAATGGAAACTGGTAATTGCCTTTGGCGTCAAAGGCCGGTTACAGCCTATCAGATCTAGAGGAGGGGTATTTAGGCCCAGTTCTCATCCTGCTCAGTGCCCTGTCGTGGTTTCCCCTGTGGTTGTCCGAGAGCGTGTTATTGATTCTGGTTATTTGACTTTGGCATTGTTTTTGACTTCCCTGTTTTCTGGCATCCCTGACTCCTGGCTTTTCCTTATCGTTGTGTCTCTTTCTGTATCGGCTATTCCTGACTATTCTTTGGTACGGTATACGTTACCTATTAGCCATCTGTGTTACACAATTCTACGTGCTGGATCATTCTGTAATCCTGACACCAAGCAAAAGCAGGGCTTAGACCACTGCTTGAAAGTATAAGGAATGGAGGATATGAGATGGGAGGAAGGGACAATAAAAGCAGGGCTGGCACTTTCTTTAGGCAAGTGAGGCCATTGTCTATGATGCTCTTTAATAGCTGGCACCTGCATCAACTGTACTGCTCGTTTGGGTCACAGGGTGCCCGTCGGCTGTATTACTGTTGATTACCGTCCGACATCTACCCCACAGCCAGTTACATATACTGCCCTAATTACAGCTAGTACCCCCTGGATATCTAGAGGGAAAGGTAGTACATTATTAGTCGCTCCTGTCCCCTGCCCCCTGTCTTCTACTTGTGGACATGTGGGTGGAAGCATACTAGGAAGTGGGACAGCTAGGATAGGACAGCTGAATGTGTGTGTGTATGGGTGGGTCACTGAGTGTGAGTGAATGAGCTAGTGTTTGCATGGATAAGTATGTGTATGCATGTGCATGGGTCTGCATAAAGGACAAAGCTCTAATTAAACAAAAAAAACTCAATACTTTTAAAGTAGCACTATAGTCACTGGAACCATTACATGATGTAGTGGTTCTGGCATCTGCAGTCGTCCCTGCGTGTTTAGCATTGTAACACTTACAATGCTGCATAGGGTCACCTCTAGAGGCTGTCACTCAGAGAGCTGGTAGATGGACCTCATGGGTTCTGTTCTACAAAGATTGCAGGACCCTCCAAGCTCTGCATGGAGAAGCTGAATGATTGATTTAGTGCATTTCTATGAGGAGATGCTGACTGGTGCAGTGCGGTATTTTGTATAAGTACTGTATATACTCTAAGAATAATATCAATTATGGCTGTTCATGTGATGACACACTAGGATGGAGCGTATGGGTCTGCAAAAATCCTTGCACTGGCCCTGATTAAATGGAAGAGATGAGAGGAAGGAGCAATAAGAGATGAGAGGAAGGGGAAATTAAATTGACTGTATGTTTGACTCTGTTTCTTTGAATGCTTGTATATATTTTTTTTTATTTGTGTATATATGAATGTTTGCTTGACTGTTTGTTTGAGCATGTATTTCAAAAACAGTATGACATATACGTACGTGTGATAATTGTGGAGATGCATGAATTTAGAAGGGCCTATGGCAGCTTAAACCATTAAAGGTTTCCTACAAGCACCTTGACAACTTCAGTGATTTGAAGAGTGTAGTGTTTCACTATGATGCTGTACATATAGAGTTTAACCCCTTTGCTGTTGTACATATAACTCCACCTCCAGCAGCATTACTAGAACATAATTATCCAGCCTGGAACAAAAGTTTTGGGATGGCTCATTTAATTTCTGTTCATATTAGACTTTGCTGCTTTAAATTGTTGGATACCGCATTTGTGCCCCTTAGTTCATCTGATATCCCTCCCACTGCAGTGAGGGGGAGTGATGTCACTGGAGAAGGATCATGCTTCAGAGAAATATTGGCCTCTGGAATGAAGTTTTAGTTTTTTTATTGTTTTTTTTATTCAGGAGCGGGAACCATGATAGGTAAGTTTCTAAGGGGTTCTAAAAAAGTTTAGAATGAAATTTGAGTTATGTATTTTCCATCAGTTTTTTATTAATTTTATTCTCTGCATTGGACTACCATGACACTATATATAGGGTGAGGTAGAGGCAAAAAAATGCCTACAAAATTCAAAATATAAACAAAGAAAAAATTAGACCTGTGTTGCAGATACTCCACACTGAAGTCCCAACAGTGTATATACAACCAAAAAAACAAACACGAGTCCTGCGCATCCAGTATAGGTGTGCACACCCAGGTGCTACCACAATTTATTTGAGGACAAAGTTAATGCAGCAAACGTTTCGAGCAGCAGCCCTTTCTCAATGCTGCTCGAAACGTTTGCTGCATTAACTTTGTCCTCAAATAAATTGTAGTAGCACCTGGGTGTGCACACCTATACTGGATGCTCAGGACTCGTGTTTGTTTTTTGGTTGGACTACCATGACAGTTTGACAAAGAAAGTGCCCTTTCATCTCATTGATATCTCCTTGACAGGACTTATTCAACTTTAGCTGATTCATTTAAGAATGTAGTTGCAAGTGTTATGTTACAATAAGATTTACTGAAAACCTCACATCAGAGTTCAACCTGTTGCATACAGCAACGTTGAGAAGCCACCTATAGCCCTGTGGTCAAGGATAGGAGTTGAAATCAAGCGAAAGGTTATAGGCATATTCTAAAGTTACTATTTTAGAGATTGTTATATATGACTGGTTAGTGTTGCAAATCATTAACACAAAACTTTGGTGAATCTATCACAGATATTTCCACCGGCCTGCAGATGGTTCAGAAGTGATGTTTGACCCAGTGTCCATAATGAATGTGGACATCCTAAATTACTGTCAAAAAGAAGCCTGGTGTAAACTTGCATTCTACTTGCTGTCCTTCTTTTACTATTTGTACAGGTGCGTATCAAAAGTAGTCTGAGAAAATGATGGGACATAAACTTGTTAGTTGTTATTAAGGTTCCTTCAAGGAGGGATTAAGCACCACAAGAGCTTCTTGGAAAAGTGGCAGGGTTTGAGATACAAAATCACTTACAATGTAGTGGATAAAAGTAGAGGGAATTACAGCTCTGATGGATAAATTTGGATACAGTTACAACATGACATCTTTAATCGTAGCATCCAAGTTGCAGCCCTTTATTTACCACTAAACTCGGCAAAGATCTGCAACTGCAGGTTAGAAGATGCTACTTCTGTATGTACATATCCATATATACCTACCACATATCAGTAACAAATTCAGAACAGCACACACCATATAAAATGTACTAATTATTGTTTTTAACAGTTTTGAATTAACAAGTTTCTGCCCATGGAACATTCAGCATGAGTCCCAGCTCTATATATCTATACCTATATACAGCATCCTGTACTAATTACACTTCTTCCTTGCACGCAGGGTGGGGGCTACTGTACGTTATGTCAGCGCGTAGGATGCTGTGCCTCTGCTGGTGAGTGACTTGTCTCTGGCCCTTCCATAAATGCCCCCACCCCAGTCTGCCTTGTTTATACAGCCACACTCTGCATGCTGGCACATCTACTCTGCAAACAGTATCTTCTACTAATATTTACATGACACTTGTACATGAAAATCTGCTCTTTTAACTGCAGGTTATAATTCTATACAGCATTAAATACTGTCTCCAAAACCACATCTTATATTAATCAGTTCCAGTCACAGTTCTGTGGTTACGTATAAAGAGAAAACCTGGCAAAGTTCCAAGACTGAAGAAATAAGCAGAAAAAAAATAATTTGTTTCCATGGTGATTGTTCCACTTAAGAACTTGCCCAGGAATTCCTCTAACTACTCCCATAGTACCCTTTAATATCCGCTCACATCTCATAACTGGCTGACTTACAAATGCCCTTTGTCTCTCTCCCACTCTCACCTCGTTTCCCCATATCCTTTCATTGTTTTTCTTTTGTGCATGATATTTCACTCTTTGTTTAACAATCTCACTCTTATCTGTTATGATATCTGACCATTTCTCAGTATGATTTATACACTCATCACTTTTTGAATCTCCCATCTCCAAACCTTTGAATCCAGGAGACAGAGGAAAGAAAAGAGAAAGAAGGAGACACTTGGTGATAGAGGACTACACTGCAGGGCATCGACCCCACCACCCTGCCAACTAGTGGATTCTCTCTCCCCTTTTTCTCGCACTGTTCTTTCCCTTCTTGATCCCTATAAATCCCTCCCTATATTCTTCCTGCTTTTCACCCCTCTCTTCTCTGCCCCTCTCTTTTTAGACTGCTGCTGGCTTACAGCTTCTCTTTGTCCGTTTGAAGTCTGTGACTTTATTTCTTTAGAAATGTGTGAAGTTTACTGTCAATAAAGAATATATATATATCTATATATTCACTGGCTATAATTGTGTATATAAATAATGGGTATGAATATGAAGACGTGTGCAGTGGTATGATCACACATTGAAATAAAATGAGTGACAGGACTACACTAGGAATCAAATATGTTGTTAGTAGAAATAGTAGGTTTGACATTTTTTTGCAAAATAATTTATTGCATAATAAATAATAATTCTACTTCTTTATGAAATTCTCTTTAGTTTTTTTTCTAGGGTGTTCCGTTTTTATTTTTGTGTTTTTTAAATGTAGACCCTATGGCTATTTTTGGGAATCAGAAAATCATCAGAGGTCTGACTTAAATACATTGCTGTAAAATAATCAGATATTGTTAAGTGTTTGATCACACAAGACTTAAGAGACAACATGGAAAATGAAAGAATTGCAGTAAATTATGTTTGTTTGTTTTTAATTATCTGTGCATGTTATTGATTCTGGATCAATGATGAGAACTTAGTTAGTAGATTGAAGTATGCTTCATGCTTGGATAAGCTGTTCTAGGGTCCATACCTCTGTAGCAAATTTAAGTGAGTGACTTCTCTGAAAGCTCAGATTCACAATTAGGACTCACTATCTTGAAAGGGGTTTGCTGTTTATAGTTTAGTAGGGACATCTAGTGGTGCAGACATAACCAGTAGGGGTATGTAGTGCATTAGAGTCAGATAGGTTTTCTGGAGAGGTGGGTGGGGAGCTAAAGAATTTAGCCAATTCTTATTTTTTACATCTAAACAGTCTTGTCCATCTGATGTTAGCAGAGTCAGGAGTGACAGTGTTGGAGGAAGATTTTGTTTCAGTCAACAGTCAAGTGGTATACCCCACTAGTGAGCACACGAAAACAATAATTTGATTGAAAAGGCAATATAGGAACCTAGAACATTTTAATCTAAACAAAGTAGTCTGAGTGCAGTGTAAAACATTTTTAGAGAATACAATGTTTACATTGCAGGGTTAAGACTGACTATAGTGGCTGTCTACTCTTTATAGGAGTGGTGGATTGCACTTGAATCAGTGAGGATCTTATGTGCTTGCTAATAGGATGGGTGTATAGTTGGAGGAAACTATATCAACTAAGGTGGATGGACACACAAAAATAAGTAAAAGGTAAAATAAAGAGCAAAAAGTGTTTGTTTTTCTTAAGGAAATATATCTGTTAGTTGAAGTACCAACTAGAGCATAGACTTGTCTGAATCTGGTAATAATGAGTATTGTTAACCTTCTTGCAAACCAAACTTTTGGAATAGCAATCATTATATGGTGTTATTTAAGATTAACTCAAAACAATAAATAAATAGATAGTTCACCAAAAGACTTACTTTTAAAAATGTCAAAAACTGTTGGCTAACTGAAAATGTGTCAATTGACATAAGGTACATAATGTTGGTATTCACATTAGTGCAACCAAATAAGTAGTTATACATATTTAATTTTGCTTTTCATATGCTAGAAAGTGGCACTTGTGTTATATATTTGATGCATTAATTATGATTGCTTGTTCTCCAGTGTTATGTATATTGCCATATAAATGTTTTTTTTTTTTTTTTTTACCACAAATTACCAAAGACTAGTCCTTGTTTAAAAAATAAAGAATTGCATGGTAGTTTCATTAGGAAATATGTGCCCTGTCCTGTTTTTAAGGGTTCCACTAGCAGTTTTGGGACCTGCATTCTGATTGCACTGTTCCTTGGTACTGGGGACCTTTAAGAGCTAAATGCACCTTTGAAAAGACAGTGGCAAAACTTATACCTGTTATTTGCAACTGCCTTTGTAAAGGCATTAGATGAAGGCAGCGCTGACAGAGGTTGATACATCCTGTAAAAAAGAAGGCAGTCAGAGTGGTTGATACCTGCCTGGAAGATGTTCATGGTCCCTGATAATAGAGGAGCATCTTGTGGCAAGCGTCAGGATCTGCTGCTAGTCAAGAGAGATGTCTGCAAGAGACCAGCAGGCTATGGGAAGGCAACTGGTGCTTAAATAGTACAGAGATATGGAGCTCCAAAGTACATAGTCAGCCAAAATCAGCCAAACCCTGCTACCCCAATCTGAGTTTGAGTGCAAATGGCAAGAAACTTTCCACAGCAGACCACATTGCTCAAATATCACAAATGGAGCTGCACCAGGATGCAACTTCAATAAAAACATAACAGGCCTCCCGCAGACAAGTGGAGGCCAAGTAATGATATCAAACTTTATCTGAATGTGACTTTTCAAGCCTTCCATGATTTTGAAGAGGAAATTAATGCCTTGCAGGATTTTGAGAAAAAGAACAAGGTGTATTGGATCCACAATGTTGACTGGATCCCTCTTTAGCAAGATACTTTGACAAGGGTATTATATAAGACCGGTTATTATATACATTTTTTCTACAAAAAACACACTAGGGCCTATTTTCAGGGGATGCCTTATTTTTATATATTACAGGTCGTCCTCACTTACCGACCGGGTTCCGTTCTTACGACACAATTGTAAAGCAAAATTACTGGTAAGGATGCACTAGCAAGCATGTGCAAGAAAGCAGGTCTTTGTCCGGGGGAATTCCCCCGAACATAGACCAGTTCACTAGTGCATGGAATCCCGCAAATCTATGTTTGGGGAAACTTCTCCGAACATAAATTAGCTTACTAGCGCATGGAATCTATGTTCGAGGAATCCACAAAAAGTAAGCTAGTGCTTATTTTCAGGGGATTTCTTTTTTTCAGGGAAAACTGTATGTTGCAAAAAACCCTGATGGCGACATGGTCACTTGGAAAGCAGAGGGTACATATACATACCTGATTCTGTGCTATCATGCAATAACCTTCTAGTGTCAAGAAGATAGACTTTCTCATTTTGTGGCACAGTTGAAACTGTTTTTTTCAATTTCTCTTACAGGGTTATTCACTAAAGGCTGAATATACTAAATGTCCCAAAACCAGCTGACTGCATACACTGCCATACAGACTGCAAAATCCAGACATTGTTCACACTATTCAACAATGTCTGGATTTTGCAATTCAGGCCCGAATTCGGCTGAAATTGGTCCAAAATTTAGTTGGACGGCTGAAATCCACACTTGGATGTTTTTAAATCCAGACTCGGATTTTAAATAATACAAACAATTTTCAGCAGGCATCACTAGGACTATAGGCTCCCTTTAACTAAAGGGTTACTCCAACCACCATGACCACTTCTGCTGCGTCTCCCACCCCTTGCCAAAACAAAGCACGCGCATGCGCTCTGTACCAGCTAACTGGTCCAATCAAAGGCTTCTCTATAAGCCTTTGACTGGACCGCTTGCAGCTGCAGATGACGTCAGATGGGGGTGTTAAAGGAGCACTAGGAGCTTTGCCCAGAGCTGAATAAAAGTAAGTTAAACTTTTTTAGAGCGATCAGGAGGGGGACCTAGAGAATAATGCCAAATAGCTCATCTTTCATTGTTTACAAAAAAATATATGAATAAGGGTTGGAGTAACCTTTTAAGACAAAGTGTATGTGGTGGACCTCCGTAGTATCGCCACTAAGGATTCCCTTTCCAGTAGTGTAATAGCTCTTTCCAGACGAAGTAGTGTTTGTAGCTGGTAAAGCTTTCCTCCCATACATTAGCGGAGACTTAATGCTGGGAGTAAATCTGGTTTATTCAGGCAACGTACACAGAATTTTTGCACAGACCCCCCACACATAAACCCACCCAGGCATCTCTGTGTCTGGGAGATAATTGAATTGATAACCAGTTAACTAATTATCTCCCGGACACAGAGGCTTCAACATACAAAACCCCTGAAAATACATACAATACAGTTCCGAACCCCCACAAGCCCTATACCCCCTGGAAAGCTTGTTTTTGAATGTCCAATATGTCCAAATAGCACCCAGCTCCATGGAGCATTGACCAAATGCCACAGGGGGGAAAGTTTTGCACGCATGGTCCATGCCCAAAAGAGTTCATGAGTGAAATGTGCTCTGGCCAGTCAACTGTGCACAAAGCAAATAGTATTCCTCTCGATTCTCCAGTAGCAATTGTTCCACTCCCATTCAGGTACCTTTCCTCCAAAAAGGTGGTCTCCAGGCTCGGGAGTCGCAACAACCCATAGCCGATCTGCGTTCCATACCACTGAAGCCTGTTCGTAAGGTCCTATGTATGACTGCCAGGGATCGAGCCTTCAGATGAATTTGAGAGAGGGAAGGCATTGAACCACGGAAACCGTGGATAGGACTCTTGGGGAGGCTGGGCAAGTTAACTCCCGAATGGTGTATCCGGGCACAGTTTATAATTTGAGTGTCAAAACGTAAACTAATCTATAACATGAGGACACTTTGTCACAGTGTAATACACAGATAAATCTCTATGTTTAAAACTATGCTTCATTGCTGAAGAAATGCAGGATAAATTTGAAACACGATGCCTGTTGGTGTTCATTTGCATATTCAACAGTTCATCCTGGAAGAATTGTTCGAACATTATTTTTCAGAATTTCTGACCTCTGTGAAGTTAGCACCCTGCAATTTTAAAAGGTGAATAAAAATCTACCATTCATTTGTACTGCATGTGTGCTGATTTGTAGCGCAAAAACACATATTTGTGCCAGTTTGGTTACTGATACATTGTATTTTTATAAGACCCTGCCCACTTTGCTCCCACCCTGCATTTGGTGGGGGAGTTAAAGGAGCACCAGAAGCTTCGCCTGGTGCCAAATAAAAGTAACTTAACTTACTGAAACATTTTTTTACAGTGATCAGGAGGGGGACCTACTGAATAATCAGTGGTGTCTCCAGGATTCATACTGGGGGGGGCACATAAGGGGCCAGGGACAAAAATAGGGGGGCAGTTATAAATATATATATATATATACACACACACACACATACAAACACAGGGCTCGACAAATCGCAGGTGCCAGGTCGCCATTGATTTGTCAGCCCTTTGCTAAGCCTCACAGGAAACATTAAATCCAGCCACCGCAGAGAGCATGGAGGCGACGCACGAGGGAGCAGTAACCTTCCTGCAGTTCCTCTCTGCTCCCTTGCGCGCTGTTTAGTGACATGACGTCACTCTGGCCCCGGCATCACTACAGAGAGTGCGCAGGGGAGCAAAGAGAAACTGCAGGAAGATTGAGAGGAGACACACTGGACGCCAGGAAAAGATCCACTCAGCTTTCCTAAAGGTAAGGGGGCTGGGTGGATTTAAATTAAAATTAAAATAGCAATTTGTGGGTGTGTAAGAACATGTGTGTGTGTGTGCATGTGTGTGTCTCAGTCAGAGAGTGTGTGCATGTCGCTTTATGTCTGTCAGAATGTGTGTATGTCTGTCAGTGTGTCAGAGCTTGGGGCGGAGTTTGTGTATGGAGATGCTATCTTCCATGCATGGGCAGAGCTTGTGTGCCAGGGAAGCTGCTGCACAGTGGCGGAACTAACCTAGAGTGGGCAATGGTGCAAAAACTGTTTTGGGCCCCTGAAAACACATGCCCATCAGGTGGCCCTAATTGCACGGGCCACTCGACGGGCTCCGGTGTAACCACAACACTAGCACTCCCTGTAGTTCCACCGCTGCGCCTTCCTTATTACAGGCATGACACCTTTTCATGGAAATTGGAAAGCCTTTTCAGGAGATGCAAGATAATTTTCCATGGCGTTTCGAAGGGGCTGTGGTGAAGTGTGTGCATAGAGAAGTCTGTTTATGGTGTACTATGTGTAACTAGGGGCTGAAGTGTGTGCACGTGCTCATGTATAAGAGCTTTTGAGATTGTGTGTATGCTGAAAGGGCCTGTAAAGTGTGTGCGTGTGCATCTAGGGGCTGCATTGTGAGTGTATGTGTATTGGGGTTGCATTGTTTGCTTATCAAGGAGCTATAGTTTATATTCAAGTAGAGATTGTAGCCGTATTACTCCAGTGATGTATGTTAAAAACAGATAAAATCCGTATCTTGTAATACCTTTTTTTATTGGACTAACAGTATTTTTTCTATGAATGCAAATACAAAAAAAGTCCTGCGCTCACTCCCATCACTCCTGGGCGGCAGCAACGATCACAGTACACATCAGCCCCAATGCATACAGTAAAAACCAAAGAAAAAAAGTTACCTGCACTCTCTCTTAAATCCCTATGTATATTTAAACAAATGGAGGTCATTTAGTTACTCCAATGGCCATTGGAGGTAATGCCCGCTTGCCAACGTCAAAGCAGACCGCCCAGGCACGTCCTACACTGACTTTTCACCTTGTTTCTTTGAGCTTCTTGCAAAAATATCTCTAATGAGACCGAGAGGGGTAGTTTTTATATAGAAGCCTATATACTTATTAACCCTTAATAGGGAACACATGGGATGGGCGGCAACATTGTAACCTAGATGTGTGATACAAAAAGTGAATACAAATACAAAAAAAAAAGTCCTGTGCTCACTCCCATCACTCCTGGGCGTCAGCAACGACCACAGTACACATCAGCCCCAATGCATACAGTAAAAACCAAAGAAAAAGTTACCTGCGCTCTCTCCTAAATCCCTATGTATATTTAAACAAATGGAAGTCATTTAGTTACTCCAACGGCCATTGGAGGGAATGCCCGCTTGCCAACGTCAAGTCCTACACTGACCTTCCACCTTGCTTCTTTGAGCTTCTGGCAACGATATCTCTAATGAGACAGAGAGGGGTCGTTTTTATATACACCCCTATATACTTATTAACCCTTAATAGGGAACACATGGGATGGGCGGCAACATTGTAACCTAGCTGTGTGATACAAAAAGTTGTTCAAATATTGTTCACAAATCTGTCTAAATCTGTGTTAGTGAGCACTTCTCCTTTGCTGAGATAATCCACCATCCTCACAGGTGTGACATATCAAGATGTTGATTAGACAGCATGATTATTGCACAGGTGTGCCTTAGCCTGGCCACAATAAAAGGCCACTCTAAAATGTGCAGTTTTACTTTACTGGAGGGATCTGGGGAGGTGCAAGGGGGTCAGAAAACCAGTCAGTATCTGGTGTGACCACCATTTGCCTCACGCCGTGCAACACATCTCCTTCGCATAGAGTTGATCAGGTTGTTGATTGTGGCCTGTGGAATGTTGGTCCACTCCTCTTCAATGGCTGTTCGAAGTTGCTGAATATTGGCAGGACCTGGAACACACTGTTGTATACGCCCATCCAAAACATTTCAATCATGCTCAATGGGTGACATGTCCAGTGAGTATGCTGGCCATGCAAGAACTGTTTTTTTGTTTTTTTTTAGCTTCCAGAAATTGTGTACAGATCCTTGTAACATGGGGCCATGCATTATCATGCTGCAAAATGTGGTGATGGTCGTGGATGAATGGCACAACGATGGGCCTCAAGATCTCATCACAGTATTTCTGTGCATTGAAAATGTGATCAATAAAATGCACCTGTGTTCATTGTCCATAACATACGCTTGCCCATACCATAACCCCACTGCCACCATGGGCCACTCGATTCACAACGTTGACATCAGCAAACTGCTCACCCACATGACGCCATACACACTGTCTGCCATCTATCTTGTGCGGATTCATCCGTGAAGAGAACACCTCTCCAAAGTGCCAGATGCCATCGAATGTGAGCATTTGCCCACTTGAGTCGGTTACGAGGACGAACTTCAGTCAGGTCGAGACCCCGATGAGGACGACGAGCATGCAGATGAGCTTCCCTGAGATGGTTTCTGACAGTTTGTGTAGAAATTCTTTGGTTATGCAAACCGATTGTTACAGGAGCTGTCCGGGTGGCTGGTCTCAGTCGATCTTGGAGGTGAAGATGCTGGATGTGGAGGTCCTGGGCAAGTGTAGTTAAGCGTGGTCTGCGGTTGTGTGGCCGGTTGAATGTACCGCCAAATTCTCTGGAAAGCCTTTGGAGATGGCTTATGGTAGATAAAGGAACATTCAATTCATGGGCAACAGCTCTGGTGGACATTCCTGCAGTCAGCATGCCAATTGCACGCTCCCTCAAAACTTCCTACATCTGTGGCATTGTGCTGTGTGATAAAGCTGCACATTTTAGAGTGGCCTTTTATTGTGGCCAGCCTAAGGCACACCTGTGCAATAATCATGCTGTCTAATAAGCATCCTGATATGCCACACCTGTGAGGTGGATGGATTATCTTGACAAAGGAGAAATGCCCACTAACACAGATTTAGATAGATATGTGAACAATATTTGAGAGAAATAGGCCTTTTGTGTACATAGAAAAAGTCTTAGATCTTTGAGTTCAGCTCATGAAAAATGGGGGCAAAAACAAAAGTGTTGCATTTATAATTTTGTTCAATATATATATATATATATATTTGAGATTTGGTGTGTAATGGGGTGAAGCATGTATGTATGTGTGTGTGGGGGTGAAGGTATGTGGGGAAGAAGTGTGTATATGGGTGAAGATATGTGTGTGAGGGGTGCACTGTGTGTGTATACAAAGGTGTTCTCTGTGTTGATTGGAGTGTACTGTATGTGGGGAGTTTACTGTCTGTGAGGTTGTACCGTGTTCAGGGTGGTGCAGAGAGTGGCATAGGGATCTTTTTTGTATATAAAAAAAATTAATACTAATATTCCCCTTTCCCTGATCTTACCTTGCAGGGAGGGGGTGGCAAACTCAGATCCGTAGTGGTTGAGAAGGCTGCCTATCCATCGGGTACAGGGGAGGTAATGAGATGAGAGGTATCTCTCTTGGAGCTCAAGCACTTACACAGACTGACCCATACACACACACAAATAGACTGCCCCCCACACACAGACTGACCCATACACACAAAGACTGCTCCCCCCACACACGTATGTACCATTCATACACAGACTGACCTATACATACACAGACTGACCCCCCTACACACAGAGACTGACCCATACACACACACACATACTGAACGCCCCACACACAGACTGAGCCAACCCCACACAAACTGACCCCCACACACATAGACTGAACCCCCCACCCCCACACACAGACTGATCCCCACACACACAGGCTGAACCCTCCCAACACACACATACACACACAGACTGACCTCCACACACACACACACAGACTGGGCCCCCCACACACACAGACTGACCATTGTCACAAAAGCTCCCGTGCCACAGCCTGCTGGAGAGGCATAACAACAAGCCTCCTGCCCACAGACTATGGGCCTGGTCACAGACTTAAAAATGATATATAGGGTATGGGGTTGCATTGTGTTAATGAGTTATTATGTAAAATGTTTAGCTGGATGAAAGCTATTGTGTTAATTGTATTATATAAAAGCTATTGTGCTCTGTGTCTTTGTGTCCAGCACGAAAATAAGCTATCATGTCTTGACCCAATTATGTCCTAGACATCAAGACATTTGGCAAATGAGAGCGTTAGTTTATACTGAAACCAGACTTCCAGGCCACTTATGTGTGACTTCTCACACCTTACACAGTAGCTCTGCTGAGGTCCCAACTTCAAAGAGGAATTTCGGTTGTAAGCTCTGACCTCCCATACAATCAAATTAACCCCTTTTTTGGCAGCCAGTTTATATATGCACAAACAACTTTTGTTTTAAGAACTGATCTCAGTGCTTTTTGGTTATGTTGTGCACTCAGATCGTGACTATTCGGGAATATAATTTTCGTGGGGTTCCGATTCTGTTGTCATGTATTTTTGTGATATGAAAAATTGTATGTAAGTCTTCCTATTTGACAGATAATTGGATTAGCTTAATTGGAGCTCAATTATCTCTCAAACACAATGACTTGTGGGAAGGAAACCCCTGTGATTTTGTATTAGAAACCCCATGCTAGGAGCACTGCATAAAAAATCGAGTGTGGCATAGTAAAGTTTAGATTGCTGATTTTACCCAATAGGACTGGTTTCGTCCATTATATATATACCCGTGACAACCCCCCACACACACAGACCCACCCCACACAGACTGACCCACCCCATACAGACTGATCCATAAACACACAGACTGACCCATACACACAAAGACTGACCCCCCACATGCACACACAGACTGAGCCTCCCACACACACAGACTGACCCATACACACAAACTGCCCCCACACACACAGACTGATCCCCATACACACACAGATTGAACCCTCCCCCACACCCATACACACACAGACTGACCTCTTTCCAAACAAAGTAGTGATTGTAGCTGGTATAGCTTTCCCCCCATACATTAGCTGAGACTTAATGCTGGGAGTAGATCTGGTTTATTCAGGCAAGGCACACAGAATTTTTGCACAGACCCCTACACATAAACCCACCCGGGCATCTCTGTGTCTGGGAGATAATTGAGTTGATAAACTGTAAACTAATTATCTCCCGGACACAGAGGCTTCAACATACAAAACCCCTGAAAATACACACAATACAGTTCCGAACCACCACATGTCCTATACACCCGGAAAGCTTGTCTCTGAATGCCCAATCTGTCCAAAGAGCACCCAGATCCATGGAGAATTGACCAAACACCACAGGGGGGAAAAGTTTAACTGGCCGCGCACATGGTCCATGCCCAAAAGAGTTCCCGAATGATATGTGCTTTGGCCGGTCAACAATCGGGGAGTTTTTGTGCCCAAAGTAAATAGTATTCCTCTCGACTCTCCAGGAGAAATTGTTCCCCTCCCATTCAGGTACCTTTCCTCCAAAAAGCTCTCTCCTAGCACGTTGATAAAGGTGTTATTATACTGGGTAAAAATGACCGGAAGCCACAAAAACCCATAGCCGATCTGAGCTCTATAGCGATCGCGGCTATGTTCCACTGAAGCCTGTTCGTAAGGTCTTACGCATGAACGACTGCCAAGGATCGAGAGTTCAGATGCATTTGAGAGAGGGAAGGTACTGAACCAGGGAAACTGTGGATAAGACTCTTGTTAACTCCTGAACTGTGTATCTGGGCACAGTTCCCAATTTGGGTGTCAGAATGTAAACTAGTCTATAACATGAGGACACTTTGTCACAGTGTAATACACAGATATAATGTTTAAAAACTATGCTCCATTGCTGAAGAAATGCATGATAAAGTTTGAAACACGATGCCTGTTGGTGTTCATTTGCATATTCAACAGTTCATCCTGGAAGAATTGTTCGAACATTATTTTTCAGAATTTCTGACCTCTGTGAAGTTAGCACCCTGCAATTTTAAAAGGTGAATAAAAATCTACCATTCATTTGTGCTGCTATTGTGCTGATTTGTAGCACAAAAACACATATTTGTGCCAGTTTGGTTTCTGAGATACTGTATTTTTAAAAGACCCTGCCCACTTTGCACCCCATGTTCTTACATTTAAAAAAATACACCATACATTTGTGCTGTGGATGTACTGATTTCTGCTGCAGAAATGAATGTCTGTGCTGCTTTGGCTTTGGAGATATTTGATCAAACCTTGTTCACGTTGCACCTCTTGTTATTAAATTTTAAAACCAAATACACTATTCCTTTTGTGCTGCATTTGTGCTGATTTTTGCTATAAAAAAACTTGCTTTTTTGGTTAACACCTGGTTTACCTTGATAACTGCCTGGTACTGTGATAACTCTGAGCAAGCCTCTAATTTGGGTTAACCTGGCATGCTGGGGTTAACTTGGCATTACTGGAGCTTAACATGGCAACAAAGAGGTTAATATGGCTAAAGTAGGTTTGTTAGGCATGATGGGGTTGAAAAGGGTTAAACAGAAACTTAACTGAAAACTTCCAATTAAAAATTTTCTAGTTGTGACTTTTTGCTTACTCGCTTTACAGTTACACTAATTACGCTTTGTTTGGATTGGGCTACTTCATACCTATTAAAGGGTTACTCAAATCATCATAACCACTTCTGTCCACTGTAGTGGTTATGATGCCAAGAGCAATGATTTCCTCCCATACCTGGCTACCCACCAGGTTCTGTGCCTCCATAATGGTCGGGCTATACAGTTCTAGCTTTTGCAGAGCTGCAGAATCTGTAAGCCTTGGCTGTCTTCATTAATTGGCTGAGAGTGCCAAAAGACCGATCTCAGCCAATGACTGAAATTTTTCTGCAATTAAGTTTGCAGAGATTTTACATTAGCCATTCCCGGTCTCCTTAAATGGTATAATGCCACATTAACCTCTCTTGTGCGATGCTAACCCCCTTACGGAAACATTAAACTTTCTGGTTCAATATTAATCCCTGGTTTTCTATATTTACATTACACCCATTATTGTGGGTGTTTTTAAATTTATTATAAACACCTACAAATTGGCCCAGATGAGCACAATAGTATATTTTTATTTATGATTATTTACATGGAGTGCAAACTGCAAACTCGTGGAGATTGAGGTCACATGGCCTAAAATATGTGTAATATCTCAAAAGCCTAAATAGAATTTTTTCAGCACAAATAAATGGTAAATTTAGTTTTAAGATTCAATACCATGGGATGCAGCGTAAGAGTGGTTTAATATAATATAATGTGCAATATCTCCAAAACCAAACCGGCAGAAATTAAAAAAAAAATTGTGGCACAACTCTGCACAAATTAATGATGTATTTGTCTTTAAAGGGTCTTCACTGCCCAAATAAAAAAAAACAAACAAAAAAAAACTAGTAGATATACTCCAAATGAAAACATTAATGCATTTAATTATGTATATTTTCATTTTGGACTGTCTAAAAACAACATAGACCTCTTGTCTGCAGACTTTGCAAACCCCTTCAACTCCCCCCCATACCTCATGCGGCTGTTCTCAATAAGAATTATTTGCAACGCAGATGCTCTGGGAAATTGCCTGCCTCTTGAATTTAGCTCCACTGAGCTAAACAAACCAGGAAGTAATAGGATCAGTTGCCCGATTGATAGCCAAGGGGGTGTAACAAGGTTCACTTGTGCCCATTTCTATTGAAAGAGGACACACTCTTCACAGATAAATCATTTCAGGAAGCTAATGTTCTTTAGGGATCTGCAGTGTCCCCTTAAGATTTAAAAACAAGGAATCCAAAGTGGATGTGGTTAGACAAAATAAAATGCACAATTAGGGTTGTATGTACTGCAAGGCTAACAAGCCATTTGCAAAAAACACTGCCCCCAGATTCCCAGGCTAATGCCTTGTTAGCCTTGTTTTATGGGGGCCCAAGAGCTGGCCGGCTAGCCACCTTTGGGCCCCTAACTGGGCAGGAAGCCATTTGTGTTCCGAACAGGCAGTGAGGAAGCACTTTCCCCGGAGCTCTTCCTGACATCTTCCGCGTGACCCACGGTGATGCCGGGAGCCGGAATATGACGTCAGTCCGGCTCCAGGCATTACTTAACGGTGCGCCAGGGAAGGAGCAGGAAGATCACAGCTTCCTTGTCACCTACTTTGATCGCCTTCCTCCCTAACCGCAAGCCTGCCATCCCAACAGCCCCACTTGACCCCAGGTAAATAATCCACCCCGCTCTCCCAAAAGTAGGAAGCCTGGGTGGATTTAAAAAAAAAAAAAAAGTAATTGTAAATGTTGGGGGAAAATATGTGTTTGTCAGTGAATGTGTGTGTGTGTATCTGTCAGTGAGAGTGTGTGTGTCTGTCATTGAGTTTGTGTCTGTCAGTGTGTGTCTGAATGATTGTATGTATCTGTCAGATTGTGTCAAATCAGTGAGTATGTGTGTGTGTCAGTGTATTTGAGTGTGTGCTTGTCCATGAGTGTGTGTGTCAGTATGTGTCTGTCAGTCAAAATGTGTGTTAGTTAACAGGAAGAGGTGTGGCCTTGGCAGGCAGGGGCTGATAATTTAAAAAAAAAGGAGGTGCCCAAATTTGGTCATGCCTAGGGCAGCACCAATTCAAAATACATCACTGTGCACAATATCTCCGAAACCAAATTAGCACAAAGGTTCCTTTTTGTGGCACAAATCCGCACAAGAAATGGCATAATTGTATGTGGGGTGCAAAATAGGCGTGGTTTGATAAAAATATAATGTGCAATATATCTCAAAACCAAACCTGCACAAACGTTTCTTTTTGCGGCATGAAATCAGAAAAAAATTTGTATATTTTTATTCACCTTTTAAAAACATGAGGTGCCAAATTTACACGGATGCTTCTTGATAAATGCTATTGCACTAATATTGTTAAAGTTAAGAATATATCACATGACTGGGACACATTAGGAAAATATATTACTATCAGACTCAACAAGGTCCTAGATTAACATCACATGGTTTTATGGTTTATAAAAAGAGGGCATACTGCTTTTAGTATCAAATAGGTTTTGAATATACATAGTAATGTAAAGCAGGAGAGAGCAGCTTACCTGAAAATTAGTACTCATGTGGACAATACAAAGGACAGGTTACTCTGTGCTTGCTAGGAATATTATTTACTGTCATGTTATCCAAAAGGATTCCCTCAGCTCAGGTCACAATCACAGCTATTAAACAGAGGATTATTATCAATTCAATGTTCTTCATTGATTGCCGCTTTCTCCAGAAACAAATTATTTTTCATTCACAAACACTAGCAATGTCATGTGTGCATTTGAGTATTTCACCATCATCAATCTTACCTTTTTGATTGATTACGGTCCTCTGTTACATTTACAAGAGTGCTTGAGTACCAGTTTGCTAGTATGGTTATTGATATCTGTGTTGCTATATGTATTAAGGCTACATGTTTTTATTTTGTACATTGCTCTTACATAGTGTGGTAGTGGACATTTGACATTCTCATTATTTTTGAAAATAAATATATAGCCTGCTGATGAATTGTTCCTTCCAGTACCCTATTACTGACACCAATATCTATAAAGAATCTGAAACAATAAATCATTCTCCTACAAACCCTTCTAGCATCACTTGACAATTATTTTTTAAACAAGCAAGAAAACACTTTTAAACAAATATACATACATAAATAAAGCAATGAAAACGTTAGTGGGCATTATTGGGAATGCTGGCTTGCATTGTTTGCCATGACTTTGCCTTGAATGAACCACATTATGATACCACTTATACCACCACTTATACCACTAAAACTTATATATAAACGAAAAAGAAAATGGAGCACCTCCTGAAAAATAGATTAACACAATTGACAGGTTATTTTCTTTATTTTATTATGTGGTTTAAGATGTACAGATGTGACAGTTTAAGCTCTTTAGTGGTTACAGTTAATGTTTTGATGACGTATGGCAAATCAAAGTGCATACATCAATGACATGATTGTGTGATACTTTTGCAACAATCTGTGTATTAATAAATTACTTTGCACATCCAGACACACGTTACTTCTTATTTTATTTTATTATAGACACAGTACCACTACTTAGGTTCATTAGGTCACCTTTATATTTTTTGTTTCTGCAGTGGTGTCACTAGATTATTTTTAAAGCTTCAAGAATAACCACCATATTAAAAAATATAATAAAGCAGGTCCATTATTATTATTACTATTTTTTTTTACATATTTTTTAAAACAACATGTTTTATTAAGAGTTACAAGAATAGTAAATTACAATCAATACAGCTGATACAGGAGTAATGTACTGTAACAGCACCAAAGATAAATATTAACCAGAAAATGTGGACAGCTTGACAGCGGCAGCATTGAATTGCTATTTCATAATTGAAGATTATGCTAGCGCAGTGTACTAATAATCTTAATTTTAATAATGACAGGAGGCGAGTATTTGCATCAACTTTCTTTACTAGCTCCATAGCAGCAAAGAAAAAACCATTAAAGAAAGAACCAATCAGAGTAAAACAGAGGATATATAAGTCCCAGCGTAGCCAACCATTTCCTCTTGACTACTGCGACATCATAAGATCCAAATGTAGTAATAAGTCCTTAGTAACTTTATTCCAACTGTCATAAGGAAAACCAACATGGTCATAACAATGGCCTCTTCGGTCTTTCCATCATCCTTGTGGTTTGTCAAACTGAAAAGAGAGAGAGAGTAGTATCAATGATACGGGAATGACCAAAGAAAACCAATTGTCTGTAATGAATCAACTAGTTAATAAAGACATCTTAAAATTCACCATACCAACTAGTTCAATAGCCCTATAATAAATATAACTGCATAATATGCTAATCCAAGTAAGTAAGTCCAGATAAAGAACCAATCTACTCCCACCAACTACTTACCTCCATCTGGGCGGGAACTTCTATGAGAATGAAAGGGTGGGAAATACTCGCCTCCTGTCATTATTAAAATTAAGATTATTAGTACACTGCGCTAGCATAATCTTCAATTTTATAACATGACAGGAGGCTTCGTATTTGCAGTTTTAACGCTTAGGTAGAAGAGCGAAAATAGGTCCGAAAGGTAGATTCCCGGGACCAATCTGCCGTGTGTAGGATATCCGCCAGAGAGGCGCCTGCTAAAAATGCTGATGATGCCGCTGCCCCTCGAACGGAGTGTGCGCCAAATGAGGCATCTACCCCGGCTAGAGCGAGAATCCATCTGACCCATCTGGCCAATGTGATGACCGAGACCGGACCGTGTGGAGTCACATATGATACCAAGAGTTGTCGTGCGGACGGTGAGCGCAAGCCTTCCGTTGCCGACACGTAGGCTCGGAGGGTCCGGACCACGCATAGCTGGGGATCCGAATTGAAAAACAGATAGAATACTGATGTTGTATTGGATTTATTACGCTGTGATATGTGAAACGTGACTCCTTCGGGTCCAATGGAGAAAGCGTCCTTATCGAATGTCCGAACGTCAGCCACTCTCCGGAAGGACACCATGCACAACAGGAAGGTGAACTTCGCCGTCAGTTGTTTCAATGAGAGCTGGTCGTTGGGAGGCCAGTCCCTGAGAAAACTAAGGACTATCTCCACATCCCAGAGATGTTGATATTTAGGTGCTGGGGGTCTCCTTAGTTTGATGCCCCGTAGCAGGCGGCATATTAGCGGATCCTGTTCGACTGCCCTTCCATGAAACGGCACGTGTGCTGCTGAGATAGCTGATCTCGTGACATTTATGGTGCGGTACGACTTCCCATCCTCGAATAGGGCCGAGAGAAAATTCATGACATCGGAAACAGGGGCTGTAAAGGGATCCAAGTCCCGTCCCACGCACCAACTGGTCCAAGCTCTCCATGCGGATAGATAGCTTCTCCGTGTTCCTGGGGCCCAGGAATCCCAAAGGAGGTCCTTAGCCGTTGACGATAATTCGTCGGTACGCCAGGTTCCCCTGAAAGAGTCCAGGCCACTAAGGTCAGACGGCCATCTGACACCATCGGATGTGCGTTCCCCGCCGGGTCCCTGAGTAACATGTCGGTGTTCGGTAGGAGGATCGGGTCCTGATAAGACAATTCGAGAAGGTCCGGGAACCAGGGCTGACTCGGCCAGAGGGGTGTCAGCAGGATCAGTCGAACCCTTCGTCTGCGAAGGTGATTGAGAACTCTGGCAATCATGGTGAATGGGGGAAAGGCATATGCCCCTTGTTGTGGCCGGTGCTGAGTGAAGGCATCTACCGCTAAGCAATCCGGGTCCGGTAGCCAGCTGTAGAATTGCGGGACCTGCCGGTTGTTTCGTGAGGCAAAGAGATCCAGTAGAAAGGGTCCCTTCTGGTCTTGTAGGTGTGTGAATATTCGCGGATCCAGTTGCCAGTAGCTGGCATCCCTCCAATGACGGGAATACCAATCCGCCGTGAGGTTCGTCTCCCACGGCAGGTGTTCTGCCCGTAGTGTGATATTGCGCGGGAGGCAGTAGTTGAAGATTTCCTTCGTCAGATGCAACAGGGTTCTCGACCGGGTGCCCCCCAAGCGGTTGATGTATCGTACCGCGGATACATTGTCCATTCTTAACAGTATACAGCAATTGGACTGCCCTTTTGTGAGGCTGCGGATAGCAAAGGAGCCCGCTAGGAGTTCGAGGCAATTGATATGCATCGATAATTCCTGTGGTGTCCACGTGCCCCCTGTGGACGTTTCTCCATCCGTGGCGCCCCATCCTAGGTGACTCGCGTCCGACTCCAGGATGAAGTCCTGTTGACTGCCGAAGATGGCCCGACCATTCCAGGCCTGCATGCAGTGGAGCCACCACTGGAGTTCTTGGTATACATCTTCCGACAGCGGGACCAGTTGGTTGTATGTGGGGTTTTGGCGGAGGAGGCTGGCCTTCAGCCGTTGCATCGCTCGGTAGTGAAGGGGTCCCAGAAATATGGCTTGTATTGAAGATGATAAGAGTCCCACAATCCGCGCCAGTTGACGGAGCGGAATGGAATCCAATTTGAGAACCCTGCGGATCTCCTTCTTGATGGCCATCACTTTGGCTGAGGGGAGATGCAGGGTGCAAGACCTGGAATTGGATTCGTTGAGCAGGCGTCATTGCGGATTTGGCCTTGTTGACAACGAAGCCCAAGGATTCTAACAGTCGTACTGTATACGTAGTGTGCCGGATGGCCAGTTCCCTTGTTCTGCAGAACAAGAGAATGTCGTTCAGATAAATTATGCATCTGATCCCGCGTGTTCGGAGGTGGGATACCACCGGTTTTAGCATCTTTGTGAAGCACCACGGTGCTGAGCTCAGTCCGAACGGAAGGCACGTGAATTGCCATGGCGTGCCGTTCCAGAGGAAGCGGAGAAATGGACGGCTGTCCTTGTGGATTGGAATTGTCAGATAAGCGTCTTTGAGGTCTAGCCGCGTAAACTAATCCTTTTCTTGGAGGAGATCCCGCAATAAATGGATGCCCTCCATTTTGAAGTGGCGGTAGGTCACGAACGTGTTTAGTCCTCTCAAATTGATCACTGGCCGGAAGTCCCCGGTCTTCTTGCGGACAAGGAACATGTTGCTGAAGAATCCTCCCCTTGTGTGCGCCGGTTCTATAGCGCCCTTTATGCGAAGCTCGCGGAGTTCCCCATTTATGAGGCGATTGTCCACAGCCGAAAGACGCAAAGGATAAGGGTGGAACCTTTGAATGGGCTGTGATCGGAGTTCTATTCGATATCCTTGGACGGTCTGTAGCACCCAAGCGTCCGTGGACAGTTGGGCCCAATTCTGGGAAAAAAGTGAAACACGGCCTGCAATCACAGTTACATGAGGTACCGAACAAGGGTGGTCTCTTACCTGTAGAGAAGCGTGCACGGCCTCGTCCTCGACCGCCCCGTCCTCTGTCAGAACCCCTCTGGTAGTAGGGGAATGGTTGCTTGGCTCCGTTGCCCTGGTAACCTTGTTGAGGGAAGAATTGGTGTTGGAAGCCCATACGGGGGCCTGAAGGCCAGAAACGGCTGGCGGCGCGGCCCTGCTGCCGACCAGCCCTTGAAAAAACACCCTTTGCGGAGGTACCTCGGAAGACCTTACGCATGGACGTGCGGGCTCTATTCAAGGAGGTAAAGACGTTTACGTGCTTATTCAGTTCCTTCATAAAAGCTTCACCAAAGAGCTTGCCCTGTGCCTGTGGGCCCAATTCTTTGACTCCGAGGTCAACTAATTTGGGGTCGTTACGAAAAAGTGCTGCCCGGCGCCGCTCCATAGAGAGGGCCGCATTTGTATTACCGAGGAAACAAAAGCCCCTCTGGGCCCACTCTCGGATATCATGTGCCCATTCTCGTACCATGTCTGCCATGAAGGAGTCCGCTCTGGCGTATGCTTCGTCCGCCAGGTACATAACTCGGGCCAAAGGGCCCATTGTGTCATGGAGTTTATCCTGAGCTCCTTTAAAACTCTTCTCAATCCCCCTCCGTGGGTCGCGGCCCCCTTGTTCCATAAAGGTCAGCATAAGCTGATCAAATTCCGGCGTATAGGCCACTTTATCTGGCAGGGTAGGTCTCGGGCACTCTGCCCGCATCCTCTTACGGATGTGTTTTTCCAAAGGTTTCCTGATCCAGAAATGCATGAAGCGGAGGAGATGATCCGGAGGGGCCCACTCACCCGAACGAGGGTGGCGAATCTTCCTGGGATCAAACATTCTCTGGCCAGTGGAGTCCAGGAATATCTCCTGCTCCTGCGTGGCGGGGGGTTCCGCATCACCTTTCTGCTGGGGCTCACCCATAAATGTCTCAGTGACGTAGGCGTTGGAGCCCCAACCGCCTTCGTCAGAGTCGGAGGATTCAGCCTGCCACTCATCCAGAACGGAGAGAGAGTGGGGCATGTCTTGCTTCTCATCTGAGGAGGCCTCCCCAGCGTACACGGGAGGTATCTGAGTAGTGCGTTTATCACGCTTCAAAGGGGCCTTGCCTTTGAAGGCGGCTCTCTTGGAACCTTCGCCCTTCCAGTGGCGTTTCGCCGGGTGCTTCTTTTCTCTAGTGGAGTCATCTGACTCATCAGAGTCTTCGTGAGCCTGGTGTGGCTTGTTAGACAGCGCGTTAGATTCAGCGGGGGCAGGAGCCGCTTTTGCTAGTGCCTTCTCCAGAGACGCAGCTACCGCTGCGTTGATCATTGCTTGAAGGTCACTGGTATTAATTGTGTCCTCACCAACAGAGACTAACAGGCACAGGTATAGTTATGAGAGGTGAGGGACCGTGCGGGAGAGACTCAGGTTAAAAAACGCTCAGCGGCGTGGTACCGGACTCCTAATCGCTGGGGCTCACCCAGGGTCACAGGGAACTGCTTTGACAGTTCCCGCTATGCAGCACTCAATGGGGGCTCACCCCTAGCCAGGATAATGGGGTAAACTCTACTGGCAGTCCCACTCCCCAGGGGCAATGACACCAACCTGTGAAGGTCCCAAACGAATTCCACCTCAGTAGTAGAAAAAACGAGCTTCAGAGCAAGAGCCTTGTCTTAATAGGTGTTATACTCCACAAAACTAATAACCCACAAAATGGCCGCACGGGTCTCGCGAGATTAACGGGCAGAAAGCCCGCAAAAATTGAGCCCCTTTAAGCGTTCGGCAGTTTAGCCGCGAACGGCCGTTCGCCTGGTTAAACCGCCGAATGCAAGGGAGAACTGATCCGAGAACGGACCCGCGAACGGACTGAATTCCCTAGCAATTCGGGAAATTGTCCGTTCGCGCAACACATGCGTTCACGGCAGCAAAACCCCGCGAACGGCTTAGAGGGCGCAAAGTTCCCGACGCGAATGCTGGGCTCCCTGTGCGAATGAGCGTCCCGCCTGTTCGCGCTATGAGAGCGCGAGCAGAGCGCAGCGGTCGGGATAGAAGGTGGCGAGCGTAGCCACCGGTAGAAGAAAAGGAAAAAGGGGGGGAAATGGGGTGGGGGGGTGGTGGGCTAGCCTAACACCAACCCCCTTGAAGCAGGGAGAGGAGGGCGCTGGGAGAGGCAGTCCCGTGCCACCAGAACAGCCTCAGCCCAGTACCCTGCACCAAAATGAGCGCAGCTCCCCTGACAGGGGAGGGTGAACCCACTCAGGTCCCCCTGGCACCAAAGCAAATAAAGAACAAAAGAAAATACAATCTAAACACAGTAGAAGCACAATAGAAAACACAACCATGTACAATTAAAGAAAAACAGACATCAATAACATCTAAAAGAAACCTGACAGGAATCTTAAAGAAATCAGTACTCTGACCTGACTTGTGATGGAGCAGCAAATAAAGAGGAAATGGTTGGCTACGCTGGGACTTATATATCCTCTGTTTTACTCTGATTGGTCCTTTCTTTAATGGTTTTTTCTTTGCTGCTATGGAGCTAGTAAAGAAAGTTGATGCAAATACGAAGCCTCCTGTCATGTTATAAAATTGTTGTACACCTTTCAGGCTAATAAGAAATGCTTTGAAGCTGCTTTGGTAGGACAGAGGATGGAAAGAGAAGAAAGTGCAGAATGAAGAGTAAAGAGAGAATAAAAGATTAAAGAAGGAGAAAGGATTGGAGAGAAGAATTTAGGGAAAATGCTTCCTAATGTAATCAAGGGTTCCAAGTTGTATTGAAAAGTGCAAGGGTTGTATGTAATTATGCAGAGAGCTTCTCTGTGGCTTTAATGTGAATAGGGTTCACAAAATGAGTTATTATTTTCCAATTCACGGCCATTTATTTGCAAGCAGAAATGCATATATTATAAGCTATTTTAATGGATGATCTGGGTATTGTGCAGCATTTTGGAAAGTTATTAATCAATTAGCTACTAGGTTTGGGCAATATTGCTATCTTGTATTAATATACGGTATTTTTTAACATATTTTATTGCTTTGTACAGCTTGCAAATTATATATCACTTTTTATAATTGTAATTGCATACTGGAAAAGCTTACAGTTTGAAGGAAGTGGGTATAAAAGTATGATGTATGAGAAAAGAGTGATTGCAAGGTGGACACCAGTATATTTATAGTATTTACTAAGAATGCTATAGTATTTATAATATCTATAACTAACATTTGATAGGAGTAGACAAAGCATTTGTGATGGACATATTAATCTTTTCTCTCTCCAACTCTATTTGGACATGGAAATTACATTTATTCCATAAATCCCAACTTACCATCATTAAGTTATTTTCCATTTCTGCAGACTAACTGTTTCTTATATAGTAGTTTCCTATATGGTACAGAAATCTTTGTAGGCCAGACTTCAATACTGCATTCTAGCAGATCAGAAGGGGAGGGTCATGAGCATATTCATTTTACAGTGTTCAATCGAATCCTGCAATGCCCCGTATTGTATGGATGCATATTATAACTCTTTTTTTTATTTTTATATAATTTTTTATTTAAAAAAATGCATAACGGTGTAACATGAAAAATACCTTGGCATGTAGGAACTGCACATTTTTTTTATAACAAATAAGTTTATCTAAGATATGGCACAAAAAAATGAAACTTGGGTGTATCACGCTAAGCTGACTGATATGTATTTGAGGTGCTATAATTAAGATAACATTTGCATAATAGATAGTATAAATATTATGGCGGTCAATGAATCAAAATGTACCATGACTTTGTTCCTGTTTATGTTTTGGATGATGTGACAGACGCACAACATAGGTTGTAAACTCATAGAGGTACTTTTCCTACCTTAGTTACTGTACTACGTTAGAGGCATAGGTTCTAGCTAAGAAGGTAGGCACCTATTCGTAATAAAATAAAAAAGTAAATTAAATTAATGATGTTACTAGGTTCTAAAGACACGATCGCTAAATTAGAATGCTGGGGAGTTACAGCATGTGTACCGTTTACACCCCTATGATTAGCCTGTGGCTTATTGTATAACTATATTAGCCTGAGGCGGGCGGGGAATGCATGGTTCTGAAACTGGTTTGTGAACAAATTGGGCAACTGGTCTGCTACCCTAACACACAGCAAAATAAACAGTAACTCAGAAGGAACATTAACAAAATAAACAGAACTTATTTAAGACCCAGGCCTGGATGATTTTTTGGAGATCTGCCAGTTGATCCCATAGTACAGACTTTGTAACTGGGGAAGAGTCTGATCTCTGTTGTGGGGCAGGCAGGTTCCACAGATTTCCGATCAGATCTGCACCCCACGAAGATTAAGCTGTTTAGGGGGATACCCAGTGGATGAATAGCGCGGACGTAACTGGACTTTTTATATGTGGCTATATACAGGCTTAAATACATTGAGATAAAACAAGCTAAAAGTAATTGGTGGGGAGGGAATTCCACACTGCCGTAGAAAAAGATGACATTAAATGCATTTTTAATCTTGACAGATTACAGCCGAAAAGGTATGAATATAAGAATTCAGTTATGTCATTGTCATTACAGATTATGTCTAAATTGATGTTAGTTTAATATTTAATGTTTAATATGATAGGATTTGGAATTAACATATACAAGTAGTTTCCCTTACAAGTAGTATTCTTTTATACCTTTTCTTAAACCTTTGTATCTAATTTTTTATATAAATTGACATTATATTATTTTTCTAACCTCGAATGGTTAAATAATATATTGGTTTTAATGGCTGCAATTAAAAAGCCAATTGTAAAAAAAATGACCAAGTAGAAGTTTAGATTTAAGTAGCATAATATTTATACAAAACACATAATTTGTGAATGGCAGTTTACCACCAGAAAGGAATAACTGGTGTATTTAGGATTTTTCTTACATTACCTATATTAACCTGCTATGTAATCCTAGAGCTGGCCTCCCAATTTTGTCAGGACAATCCCAGTTTTCGTTACTGTCCTACCATCCTGACTTTGCTTTTGACCCACTTTTGCAGAAACCAGGGAACTGTCCTTAAAAAGCATAGTGCAAGCGCATCGTTAGATGTGCTTGCACTATGTTCAGGGCATTAGGTCAATGCAAAGAGCACTGAAAATGGACTGCGCCATAGATTATCGGCAGGCAGCCTGGCATGCATTCACGCCTGGTTGACCTGTCAGTAATTAGCCTGCCATTCATTTTCACAATCAGATCACTGGCCTGCCCCCCTTGCCCCTATTACTCCCCTCCCACTGGCAACCCAATTCTCTGCATACAGAGTTGGGAAGTGTGCTAGGTAGTGTACTTGAAACATTACTTGTTGCCAAATTGAAAATACCCAGACGAATTTACACAGACGTAACAGCAGGGCTCGAGTCCTGCAGGAACGCATGGGAACGGCGTTCCCGCACTTTTTCCACAGCAGGAACGCCGTTACCTGTCCTGCAGGACCGGCCCTGCTACCTGCACAGAGGGGCCAGCACACGCTGTGTTCCCTCTCCAGCTATAACTCTCGCGAGACCCGCGGCTGTTACCATGGCAACGCTCCGCACAGGCGAGTCTCGCGAGAGTTAGAGCTGGAGAGGGAACACAGCGTGTGATGGCCCCTCTGTGCAGCGGCTGGTTCCCTCCACCGGACCACCAGGCGATCTCCCCCCTCCCTGACAAGGTAAGAAGCAGGGAGGGGGGAATAAAATAAAAATTATACATAAAGTAAAAAAAAATGCTTCCCCCCCCACACATCATCCAGCACACACACACCCATCATCCAGCACTCACACACATCATCCAGCACACACACACCCATCATCCAGCACACACACACCCATCATCCAGCACTCACACACACCCATCATCCAGCACTCACACACACACATTATCCAGCACTCACACACCCATCATCCAGCACTCACACACCCACCCATCATCCAGCACTCACACTCACACACCCATCATCCAGCACTCACACACCCATCATCCAGCACTCACTCACACACCCATCATCCAGCACTCACACACACACACATCATCCAGCACTCACACACCCATCATCCAGCACTCACACACACACATCATCCAGCACACACACACACATCATCCAGCACACACACACATCATCCAGCACACACACACATCAGCACACACATCATCCAGCACTCACACACACCCATCATCCAGCACTCACACACACATCATCCAGCACACACACCCATCATCCAGCACACACACACCCACCATCCAGCACACACACATCATCCAGCACTCACACACCCATCATCCAGCACTCACACACCCATCATCCAGCACACACACACCACATCATCCAGCACTCACACATCATCCAGCACTCATCATCAGCACACACACACACATCATCCAGCACTCACTCACACATCCATCATCCAGCACTCACTCACACACCCATCATCCAGCACAAACACACATCATCAGCACTCACACACACATCATCCAGCACTCACACACCCATCATCCAGCACTCACACACACATCATCCAGCACTCACACACACACATCATCCAGCACACACACACATCATCATCAGCACACACACACATCATCATCCACACATCATCCAGCACTCACACACACATCATCCAGCACTCACTCACACACATCATCCAGCACTCACACACAAACACACACACATCATCCAGCACTCACTCACACATCCATCATCCAGCACTCACTCACACATCCATCATCCAGCACTCACTCACACACCCATCATCCAGCACTCACACACCCATCATCCAGCACTCACACACACATCATCCAGCACTCACACACATCATCCAGCACACACACACATCATCCAGCACTCACACACATCATCCAGCACACACACCCACATCATCCAGCACTCACACACACATCATCCAGCACACACGCACACACACATCATCCAGCACTCACACACACGTCATCCAGCGCGCGCACACACGTCATCCAGCACACGCACACACTGCATTCATTATACACACTCTTCACTCACTACAAGTACACTACATTCACTATACACTCACTACAAACACACTACACTCACTATACACCCTCTGCATTCACTATACACATTCTGCACTCACTACACACTACATTCACTATACACACTCTGCATTCACTACAAACACACTACATACACTGCATTCATTGTACACACTCTGCACTCACTACAAACACACTAAATTCATTATACACAATTTGCACTTACTACAAACACACTACATTCACTATACACCCTCTGCATTCACTATACACATTCTGCACTCACTACACACTACATTCACTATGCACACTCTGCATTCACTACAAACACACTACATACACTGCATTCATTGTACACACTCTGCACTCACTACAAACACACTACATTCATTATACACACTCTGCACTCACTATAAACACACTACATTCACTATACACACTCTGCATTCATTATACACACTCTGCACTCACTACAAAAACACTACATTCACTATACACACTGCATTCACTATACACACTGCACTCACTAGAAACACACTACATTTATTATACACACTGCACTCACTACAAATACACTACATTCATTATACACACTCTGCACTCACTAAAAACACACTGCATTCATTATACACACTCTGCACTCACTACAAATACACTACAATTATTATACATACAGCACTCACTACAAACACACTACATTTATTATTCATACTCTGCATTCACTACAAACACACTACATTCATTATACACACACTGCACTGCACTATATGCATAGGAGTGTAATTTTTTTTTTTTTAAGGGGGGGGGTTTGGAAGCGGGAATCTTGGGTGAGTTCCCACACTTTTTTCCCCAGGACTTGACCCCTGCGTAACAGTGTAGCAGACATTGCCTGCTTTTAAATAGTGTATATTCATAATCAAATACAATACCTGCCTTCCCAAAGAGGGACTAAAATGGACAAACTTTTAGTAAAAAAATAAAATAAAACAAAGTAAAAAACTACAGAAATGTGAAATTTATAAACTTCAGACTGCATTCCCTATTAAGTTATAAATCTTAAAAATCACAGTACAGCATTATATTGTTACCTTTTAAGGTACCACCAAATTAAGTGTCTAGTCCAGAAGTTCACATAGGTGCTGTTTAGGTACATTAGAAAACTCTTACTCAATAAATCTTACTCAATTTAAATGTTTAAATGCACTAGTGGCATCTAATAGTTAATCTTGCATTATATTAGACTCCAGTTAGTCACTATTTGACTCTAGTGACATCCTAAAATGTAACCATTCAGTATCTAATTTTAGCAGTATAACAGCACTAGAGAAACCCACATATTCTTTGCTAGAAGAGGTCTGAAAATAATTGGCTCTGCATAAATATTTTGACGTCAAGAAAGATAAGGAGCTAAAGAACTGGACCCAATGAGCAGGATTATAATCAGGTGCACATTTTGGCAGATCTTTGGAAGGCAATGATATGGATATGGTTAATATTGGAAAATTACATATGGGCTAAAAGAATAAAAAATGATTTGACACTTAATTTTAAGGAGCTTATCAAGGTAGAAGACTTTGTAGATATGATCTGCAGGGAGATTGAGTTTGGATCAAATTGAGTTGAAATCCAAATGCAATTTGACTAGTAGAGAACAAAGGGCACTGGAAACCCTGGGGAGAAATAAAAATGTCATAAGAAAACCATCATATAAAGGTAGTAATGTCATGGAGATTGATATGGATATGTATGTAAAAATGGTACAACATGGGTGATGTTTCCACCTAACACTGGTTAGAAAGGCTAGAAACCCATAACTCACTTTCAGAAATAATTTTATGGTATCATAAAGGAGGGTTTGGACAATTATATCATCACTAAGCATGCATTTGAATATAGGTTTAATAGTTCACCGAAAATTGTTACCTTTTAATGTCTCTCTAAAATTCACAAGAATAAACAAGATCCAAAAGGAAATCCGGGTGTGAGAACCTCACACAGTCAAACTATGCTAAATGAATTGCAATCATTGAAGGTGCCACCTGTCATAAGTTCTAACCCCAACGTGCAGAGTCTAGGTTAGCAGTAATAAACTGAACTGAAATAAACATCTTACCGGGCCTTAGAGTGGCCGGACCTAACATAATATGGGGAGGAAACATGGTCAAATTAAAACCTAGGTCAGGATTGTTTTAGAAACTAGTCTAAGTCAGATACACAGTTTATTAATCCAACAGTTAAACAGGGCAGTAAAGGGTAACTGAGAAACTCAGCATCAAGAACAAAGTCAAGGTCAATAGCAGAAATAACACTGTTTATCAGGTAATGCACTAAAGGATAGTGAGGACAGAAACCACAATAGAATAGAGCAAATCTGGCCAGAGAAGCTTCAATACCTTAATTGTTATTTTGATGGGGGCCTGCGACCCCCAAAGCCCAAATGTGAACAGGAGTGTCGGACTGATATGAACCAATTTGAGCTAAAAGTGAGGGAACACTCACATTGCCCCTTTAAGAATGTGCTCTGGACGAGAGCAGCTTTCTTTGCTCAGTGCCACATGAATGATTTTGCCCTCAACAGATATAGGATGAGGAGGGGTTTCAACAAGGTGGTGTGGAAAACGTTAGGTATACGCATGTTTCTAGGAAGATTCAAGGCATATTTTACGGGATTCATTTTACGCATTACATGGAAAGGCCGAATAAATAAAAAGGCTGGTTTTACTAGAAGGAGCTCGGCGATAGATATTATGGGTACAAAGCCAGAACATATCTCCCAACCCATAACAGAGGACCCCGACCAGCATAAGGACCAGTTAAGTAGTGCTATATAATGCTATACCACCAGGGCAATGTTGTGTAGTATGGATATCGAGGCCCTGTACAGTTCTGTTCCTTACAAATTGGGGCACTGGCATGTAAGGTATTCCCTGTAAAAGAAAGGGGAACAGTGTCATATACAATCTGGTTTTGTGCTGAGACTCCTGGAGTTTGTGCTGAC
The DNA here is from genome assembly GCA_933207985.1 of Pelobates cultripes. Taxonomy (NCBI): domain Eukaryota; kingdom Metazoa; phylum Chordata; class Amphibia; order Anura; family Pelobatidae; genus Pelobates; species Pelobates cultripes. The sequence continues at coordinate 55,773,515 of OW240923.1, forward strand.
CCACAACTACTTCTGGTTTAACAACACACACAACCACCAAGACAGCTATGGGGACATCCTCTGTGCCCTCATGTGCCAAGCTACAGCTGGTGTGGTGGGAAAAAGTGGTTGTGAGGTCAGATGACTTGGCACTGTTTATATAATCTGTGTACCTATGGAAGAGGTACATTGATGACATTTTGATTGTCTGGTTGGGGACAAAAGGTGGCTTTCAGGATTTTGGGAAGGGTCTAAACACTTAAACCTCTACTTTACAGCAAAAATTATGAATATAACCATAACATTTCTGGATGTTACCCTGGCCATTTAGAATGATGGAACAGTGATGTCCTCTTTATATAAAAAACACTGCTTCATCATCCTCCTGCCCTTAAAAAAGGCATGCCTACACGACAGTACCTCAGACTCAGGAGGAATTGCTTGAGTCTGCAGGACTTCCAGGAAAAAGCTAAAACTTTTAGAATGCTGCATAAAAAAAGTGTCCCTTTAAAGATTTGGTTTTTTTTAGCACAGTATAATGGTTGATGGTTTGAAAATTTTCTTAACTTGAGAGATAACCCTTTCTTCTTTTTTATATTTTATTAACCATTTTTCAGTCACTTAGCTATGTAGATATTGTTTTTATTTCACCTAGCTGCGTGACATCATATTTCTTATAGATACCCATAAGTTGTGTATTTGACCATTTTATAAATTTTGTCACACCTACAGTATGTGTAATAATAGTATTTGTGGGTCTTTCCTAACATTTCTGATACTGGCCTTAATTACACACTCGGCAAAACACAGTTTAAAATTGTCAATATGTGTTGACTGACATATTTATCAATAGTGACTGGATTTAATCATAGAGTGGCTAGAGTGGCCAGTTGAATGATAAAGGTTCCCCACCCATAGTCAGCAGATAGGAGCTCTAATCAGAGGTGGTGCCGGGTTACTTGTTATCCGGGGTGGAAATCTACGTTGGCATCCCTCTGAATTATATTGAAAATCTTTTGTGTCCTGCTTTCGCACCCACTCATCCCTTTGTGTGTTTATCCTATGCCTCTTCTGAAACCTTGTGTGTCTCTTAAACCATTTCACTTTCTTGTGTGTCTCTTAACAAAGGTTACTTCTGTTGTATCTCTTAGTCTCCCCTTACCTCTTGTCTTTTTCATAACTCTCTTACCCTTTTTTGTCTCTCACATACATACATAGTGACATGCATGCATACATAGATATGCAATCACATACAAACATGGACAACCACATTCACATACATAGACACACAATTACAGAAAGTTGCAACATAAATAATTACATGATTATACACACAGATACACACCATCACATGATCAAACAAGCACACACCCTCAAAGGTACACAGTCATAGACACACAATCAAATAGACTCACACACATCCACACATCCAGGTGCACAGTCAGACAGACACTGTCACACAGTAGTCAGGTGCACACAGTCAGACACATACACTATGCAACATATAGTTACACACAGACACATGCACTCAGTCACTCACCACACACAGGCATGCATATACAGTTAGTCATACACACACAGGCATGCAAACACAGTAACCAAAACTGCCTCCTACCTGAGCATGGGTGGTGAGGGAGGAGCTGAGGCTGTATGTGTCTAGTGGTTGGGGTAGCAGGGACTGCTTCCTGCTGCCCCCTCAGCAAGCAACTGTTTTCAGGATGCCATGAAGGCATGGTTCAGCCAGCAGAATGGGAGTGAGTCTCTGCAGCTGTTCCATTGGTGGGGGTGGAGGATGGTGAGGTGCCCATCTTCACCTGGTGCCCAGGGGGATCTAACATTCCCTCCAGGCATGGTGGGGGGCTATAGTTAAATATACAAGGTGTGGGCATGCTATTGATCACCTTCCAAATTGTCATTAGTGTAAAGCCCTTAGCCACCCTCCAAGAAAAAAACAAAAATGTTGCCTACTCCCTCAACCTTTTGCAGTCTAAATTATCAAGGATAAGTATACATGATGCACATTTTACCCCAAATTGCTGTCATATCTTTATGTTCTCACTATGCATCTCATGTCTTAGGACTTAAACATATTGCAGATAAGATTTCCAGAAGAACTGGGCTTTTATGTATATTTGAAAGAACTGGGGACTGAATAGAAAGGCTAAAAGGATGCATAGATGTTGCTCCCACACAAACTCTTATTACTCATTTCTAGTGCTGGTTATTAAAAATCTATTACAAACAATTATATGTTGTTGGCACTCCATACAGGGATTGGTGCAGGTATTCAGGTCACCCTCTGGTTTTAACCTCTAAACGTATAATCAAATAAAAAATATACCACACTCAAGTTAATGCCAAAAAAATATGTACTTAGATTTTTTCTTCTTTTTTTTTTTCATTATCATCTGTATGGATTACACATATGCACTCTAACCAGTGAACTTGATATTGATACTATTTTATTTTTTTATTTTTTTGTGTTTTTCATCCTTTTTTCCATTCTGTTATTTCATAGTGTTGGTTAATACAATGCTACTTTCATCAATTAGGGGGTGGAATTATTTTTTGTTTGTATCTACATATTGTATATTTATAGACTTAGTTCCAAACAGCGGCTCTTGACTCTTGTATATTATGTTATATATGTAAACAGTAAACGGCTCGCACTCACAGTCTTTTCGTAGTAAAATGCATTTATCCTGAAGAAAGCCACGGGCGAGGGCTGAAACGTTGATCTGTTTTTACATGAATACTGAATAAAGGAATTTTACTACAAAAAGACCGTGAGTGCAAGCCGTTTACTGTTTACATTTATACTTTGGCTATGACTGCAAGATGCACTCGGCATTATAAAGAATAGTCAGTGTGCAAGGACCTGTGGAGATATTATGTTATATAGGTATAAGATTAGGTGATTTATGGGCTTTATATATATATATATATATATATATATATATATATATATATATATATATATAGTTAATACAATGCTAAACAAAAATCTGCACACCAGTCAAGCCATAAGACTTGCTTTTCCCACAGAAATTCCAAATCAGCAGTGATGTTACAACCGCAAAGGATTCTGGGTGGGCATATGCAAATTAGTTTAACAAAGAATCACATTTTTGCCTCATTCCATTTTAAACATGGATTCCTTTTAATTTGTGTTTGCAGTATACAACTGCTTGGAACACAATTTAGGATAAGATGCAAAACCAGTGAACCACTCATGGACAGCTGTTTCGTTGTTAATGCAACTCTTCAGCATGAGGTTGGTTACTGGTTTGCTTAGTGAGGCTTGGTAGTGCTTGGGAAGCAAAATCCAAATAGGTTATGGTGGGGAAAAATTGTGATTGAAAACCCCTTCCACCTGAAGTATGTGGATAGTTAATACAATGCTAAACAAAAATCTGCACACCAGTCAAGCCATAAGACTTGCTTTTCCCACAGAAATTCCAAATCAGCAGTGATGTTACAACCGCAAAGGATTCTGGGTGGGCATATGCATATTTTTCCCCTTCCATAGTAATGGATAAAGATATTTTGATGTTCCGCTGAACAAAATCTAAATACATATTTTTTTTGCATTAACTTGAGTGTGGTTTTATTTTAAATTTTTTTATTATTTGATTCAAAATCTATTAATTAAAGAAACTAAGATTTTCAACAAGTAAACATGTTTTGTGCATTCAGCTTCTAGCAGAACCACTGACTACCAGGCAGTTCTGACAAGGTGAGTGGCTCACAGAAATCACTCAATTCTTTTTTAACCCCTTAAGGACACATGACAGAAATATTCCATCATGATTCCCTTTTATTCCAGAAGTTGTGTCCTTAAGGGGTTAAGTGGGAAAAAAATGTATTCATGTATTTATAGACAATGTATGGTTTATCCTTTCTATTACACTTTAAAACATAATATATTGCTTTTTTAAATTCAATTTCTTCTAATAGCATTAGCACAGAAAAACACTTCAATGTTTATTTAATTTTAAAATGAGATTACCATGTTGTACATTCTTTCATGTTAAAGTTATACATTATTGTAGAAAATGCTTTAATTTTCTGTTTTAGTCGAGACACTAATTGCCCAGACACAATATGTCTGAATTGTGGTTCTATATATAATAATAAAAAAAATAGTTATGCAATGTCAATGGAAGCAATTTAAGTTAAATGATCATATCACAAATTATATGCATTATATTATTGAGTACACAGCTGATTTTTTTTAAAGAAACCATAGCTTATTTTTTTTTTAAGAAACAGTGACCCACATTACAATCTGTAATCATTAAATAATCAGTCATATTTTCTGACTTGGCCAGTTTCGCATAACAGTTATCACAGCAATCAAACTGAAATTAAAGGAATGCTTGGTGGGCTGTTATCACTGGTCCTGAACAAAATTATTTTTGGATGCAACAGCAAACCAAAATGATATTTACTAATTTTATGTTTGACCAGCTTTTCTTATCTTCTTTTTCTTGCAACTTATCGTTTTTATTTTGTTTATGCAAGTTCAAGTTCACATACAGAAAAAAGAAAGTTCACAAAGGCATTGATCAAACAATGTCGTCGCATTACAAAGAGTCTCCAATATGTGGTGCATGATCATTTGTATAGTAGGTAACAAAGGTTTGCTGTAGTACAATTGCTAGAGCATTAACTGTAATAAGGCTATATTGGTTTGTCAATCTCTTCATAATGAAAGGAAAAAAAATTACATAAAATCTCCTTTGTTGCTGCCCCTTGGGGGTATACATCAGCTGTCGTATTGGAAGTGTTTGACATCGAGTTTGTGAGTGTGAACTTAAAAAAAACTATGCATATGTTTATAAAAATGTTAAGAGAAAGGGTAAGAAAATGAGAGAAAATTAGCAGTAAAATATAAAAGTAAGATATCAAGCTGTATATTAAAGGAACACTATAGGGTCAGGAACACAAACATGTGTTCCTGACCCTATAGTGTTAAAACCACCATCTACCCCTTCCCCCCCTGCTCCCACTTGCCCCTATAAATATAGTAAAAATGTTACTTGTATTCCAGTCTGCAGATGCTGCCTCTGACCCTGACCTGCCTGCTTCTGCTGACATCATCAGAAGTGATTATATGAGCTAATCGCAATGCTTCCCCGTAGGACTGAGAGTGTCAAGGAGGCAGATCGGGGAAGAGCCAGCACAAGTCAAACACAGCCCTGGCCAATCAGCATCTCCTCATAGAGATGCAATGGGTCAATGCATCTCTATGAGGAAAATTCAGCATCCCCATGCAGAGCGTGTGAATGCTGAACGGCAGGGCTGCTTACTGTCCAGGGAGCCCCTCCAGTGGCTATCTGAGGAGGGCCACTTGGAGGTGTCCCTAGGGGCAATGTAAACACTGCCTTTTCTCTGAAAAGGAGGTGTTTGCATGAAAATGCCTGAAGGGAGCTATTATACTCATTAAGCTGTAGTTGTTATGGTGACTATAGTGTCTCATTAATATATACGGAGGAGAAATAGTTATTTATTCACCTTTTCCTGGTCTTCATTAACTAACACCCCCATTGCAGTTTTTAGTGTACCTACACTTTAATTTGTTTGTTTTTCAGAATTTATGTACTTGGTTTTGCTCTCTTTGGCTATCATTTTTTCATTTTTAAGTTAAACGAATCTAATCTAAGCCACAATTTCAATTTGTTTCTTTTATATTTATTAGCCAATGGTACATACTGAGAAATGTACCTTTCTAATATTTGTTGGAAGATGTTCCATTTAGCCTTAGTGTTCTTTTCAAAGAGTTTATGCCAGTAAATATATTGTAAAGCTGCCCTTAACTTATAGAAATTGGCCTTTTTAAAATTATATGTTTTAGTATACCCCATGTGCTTTTGTTTTTTTTTAGTTCATTTCAAAGGACACTATATTGTGATCATTATTCCCAAGTGCTCACCTACTTGAATGTTGGTCAAAAGATCAATGTTGTTTGTTAGAACCAGGTCCAGACAATCATCCTTTCTAGATGGTGCTTGTGCTAGTTGTGACATGAAGGTATCATTTAACAAGTTCAAAAACCTAATTTCCTTTGCTGAACTACTAGTCCCTCTGTCCCAATTTATGTCAATGTAATTAAAATCTCCAATAATTAACGTGTTACCAAGATTTGCAACTTTCTCAATTTGCTCAAACAGCTTTTGTTCCTCATCAATATTAACATTAGGTGCTTTATAACATATCCCAACCAATGGATGATTTCCCTTCTTTCGCCCCAACGAGATATTTATCCATAACGCTTCCACATCTTCCTCATCGCATTCCACTTGCTTAAGATTTGTCTTTAACTCATGGTTGACATACAAACATACCCCACCACCTTTCCTGTTTGTTCTGTCCTTCCTAAATAGTGTGTACCCATTTAAGTTAGCTACCCAGTCATGTGTCTCATTCCACCATGTTTCAGTTATGCCTATTATGTCATATTGTTTAGTGTATACTATTGCCTCTAGTTCCCCCATTTTGTTATTTAGGCTCCATGCATTAGAAAGCATACATTTAATATTATCATGCGTCATTTGTACTTTTTTTTGTGAATTATAAACATTACATACCTTTTCTGTTCTTAGTGTGCCCCTCCCCATCTCCATCTCCCTTATACTGAGCTAAAGCCCATCTCCTTTCGTTCCTATCTACATTTTGTAGATTGCTATGACCCTCCCCCCCACTACTAGTTTAAAATCTCCTCCAGCCTTCTTGCCATCCTATCCCCCAGCACTGCAGACCCTCTTCTATGTCATCTGGTCATGCTCTGGTAATTTGCTTAAGGAGCGTAGCTGCACCCCCCCCCCCCACCTGTCATCCATCGTTGGACAGGAGTGAACACCAGACATTCAGGAACTTTCGTAATGTGTTAGAAGCAGAGTGGTCCATTCGACATATTTGGCGGGTGATGTCTTTAAGTGCCTGTAGTGAGGGGATAACCGTCAGTTTTCAATTTTGTGCAATAAAGGTCTTCATTGCTAAAAAGAAGAAGCAAATAAGTTATCTATAACTGGATGGTATAGAGTCAGGGTAGTTAGAGAGTATCGCTACCTCTAGTGTGGGCGGGAGCTTGATTGGGGTGATATTTTTATGAACGCATGAAGCCCATTTTGGCATAGTTCCCTTCTCCCCACATGCAATGGATCTGGAGAGTGGCAGCAATACAGGAATAAAGCCCCAGGATCAAACTAAACCAGAGTCTCTGCAATATTCATCCATCGCTTTTTGTATGGTTAGACTTCTTCAGGGATGTGTACCTCCTTCTCCCCAACTTTCGTTTAAATAGCACTGATGATCTTCGATCAATTGCAGGTAAGTCTGAGAAAAAAAAAAGGCATGCGTTCCACGCTGGAACTCTTTATGATTTCCGGTTTCCAACTTCCGGTATAATCATTTCCTGTTCCTGGACGTTTGACGTCATGCGTTTCACCGTGGAATGGAAATGCCATTCATTAATACGAAGGATATTAAAATTACAAACATATATATGTACAGATTATAAAAAAGAGAAAGGAAGACTTTCTATCAATAACTGGACCTGGAGTCTAATACAAATAACGCTTAATACTGGGTATATGACCTAAGAAAGGAAAAAATTGAAAAAGAAAAACATAAAAGTGTAAAAAATTAAGAGTTGATAATATGTACATATGAATATAAAAATATAGAAATATATATATATATATGTAAAAAAGAAGAAAAATATATATATACGAAAATTAAATAAATAAGGTAAAATTAACATATAACTGTAAAAATATATATTTGGTCCAAGTGTTAATATGAGGTCTTGTACATGAAAAAAATATATAAACACACAGAGTGCTAAACCCCTCAATATATATACAATATGTGAATGTATGAAATACACAAGACTACTTTATAGCAAATTCAGACTGTTCCAAGAATTATACAAATTTGTAACTAGAAACAAGTATGATTATAGATAAATCAAAATTGTTGCCATAATACAAAGACCGAAGGCCACAGGTAAGGAAGGAGAGAACATGTGAGATGGTAAAAAGGAAATGAGAAGGAAAAGAGGAAGGAAAGACTCGCAACAGAACTCGGGTTTAGACTAAACCCGTCAGGTCAATGTCTTGGTTAAGACCCTGTTTTAAAGTCCTTAGATTGTAAATCCATTGAGCCTCCTTTCTATTTAGTACTGTTTGCCTATCTCCCCCTCTCCAGTGCTTATCTGCCAAATCAATTCCAATCACCAAACAAGTGTCCTCAAGTAAAAAGGAGACATGCATTACAATGATTAGTAACACTATGTTCTGTTTTATTGTTTTTGATGTTGTAAAAATGCTCTGCCAGTCTAGTGTGTAATTTGCATGTGGTTCTGCCTATATACTGAGTTCAACATCATAGTTACATAGCTGAAAAGAGACTTGCGTCCATCAAGTTCCTTCCTCACATTTATTTTTTTGCTGTTGATCCAAAAGAAGGCAAAAACCCAGTTTGAAGCACTTCCAATTTTGCAACAAGCTAGGAAAAAAATTATTTCTTGACCCCGGAATGGCAGTCAGATTTATCCTTGGATCAAGCAGTTATTACCCTACATTGAAAGATTATATCCTTGACTATTCTGTTTTTGCAAGTATGCATCTAGTACCTGTTTGAACATCTGTATGGACTCAGATAAAACCACTTCTTCAGGCAGATAATTCCACATCCTTATTGTTCTTACAGTAAAAAAAAACCTTTCCTTTGCCTTAGACGAAATCTTCTTTCTTCCAGTCTAAACGCACGGCCTCGTGTCCTATGTAAAGTCTGGTTTGTGAATAGATTTCCACACAATGGTTTGTATTGGCCCCGAATATATTTGTATAACGTTATCATATGCCCTCTCAGGCGACGTTTTTCTAAACTAAATAGGTTTAAGTTTATTAACCTTTCTTCATAGCTGATATGTTCCATTCCTTTTATTAATTTTGCAGCCTGTCTCTGCCCTTTTTCTAGTGCCATAATATCCTTCTTTAGAACAGGTGCACAAAATTGCACAGCATATTCAATATGTGGTCTTACCAGTGATTTATAAAGAGGCACAATTATATTCTCGTCCTTTTTCATGCATGACAATACCTTACCGGCCTTGGCCTATGCTGATTGACATTGCACATTGTTGCATGGTTTGTTGTCTATAACAATTCCCAAATCCTTTTCATATGTTGTTATCCCTAATTCGCTTGGGATTTGTTGCCAGAGCAAATTTAAATCCCTTTTTTTTATAAGAGATAGTTCTTGTGGGGATAAATCTATATTTGAAATGTTAAAATTCCTGTCTTGATTTATTAGAGATGTCTGTATGCATTTATAGAATGAGTTACATTCTGTGTGTCTAATTCCATGTGAGGTCTTTTTTTGTTTGGGATCTTAGGCTGTGGAACCTGTTTTGTGTGGATAAATTGTACTGGATGTTGTTTGCATTTAGGTTTGGCTGCCTGCCTAAAAAAACCTCTCGAGACGATTCTGGTTTATCTTCATGGGAATTAAGAGTTCTGGGATTGGTCACTAATGCACCCTATGTATCTTTTCTGAAAAAATATTTTACTCCTATTTTGAAAAGCACTACTTATTCTGTGTCTGCTGGAAGTAGATTGAGAGTGTTACTTGGGAATCTAGAAATTGAGCTATTCCTATTTTTTAAAATCTAGTTGGATTGTCTAGTTGAATCCCATTTATCTTCAACCTAAGTGCTTTTATTTGTTCAGTTAGGCTTGAGGTTGGTGTCGTTTTATGTGTGTTCTCTAAGCCCAGTAGTGTCAGTCTTAAATCAGTACATTTTTTAGTTCTGCATTTAGCCACATATGATGAGATTATGTGTTATAAATTTGCCTCGTATAATTGCTATGCAGGCCAGCCATAGAGTTTCAGGTCCCGTCCATGTTGTGAATGGATAAGTACTCCTGGATGGCTTCCTTCACTATTTTGATAGTATCTGGGCATCGTGCATCATGCCTCCAAACCTCTGACTTTGTTTTTGCACTAATTTCTTGGCAGAGGAGGTGTGGAAGTTGGAGGCATCTATGGACGGATCCAATAAGAGATTAAAATCCCCACACATTATGAGCTTGCCTATTTTGAGTGAAATTTGGTGGAATTTTTTTTTCCGATTTTTAAAATAGGGAATTTTCTCTTTGGCAAAGTGCGTCTCCTGGATGCATTTAATCGAGGCCCCTGACTCTAACGCAGATTCCCCTAGGAGTCTACGTTTGTGAGGCGAATTTAAGCTTCATCATTAATTGTGAGAATTTTCAAAACCATAAGGGAATTGTGTCTCAGGATATATTTGGGAGCCGAAGCAGGAGATCTAGCTTATCCTTCATTGGCTGCAGCCTGTTAGCCCGGAGTCCCCCTGTCCAGCTCCCTCCGGAGCTGAACAGAGCAGCTTTAATAGAAAACAATATCAACACACAATATACTCCGAAAACATACCACATATTTCCCTTAGTGAAGAACCCTGATATGCACTCCCACCCACACATATATTTAAAAAGTTAGTTCTAAGTGCCTTGCTGTGGGTATGGGCCTTTGTGGACAGTTTTGTTGCAATGAACAGGTCGGTGACCTCAAAATCTACAAGCCTGATATGAGATATTAAAAAGAAACTGAGATATAAAGATAAAATAAGAACTACGTACAATTACACTTGTGGGTATTGAACTGCTCCCTCGAGTTTCAGGCATTGGGTGTCCAGTTGGAAACAAAGGGGAGTTTCCTGAGGTGTAAAACAAACATGAAAGCCCGCAGGCCAAGCGCACTTGGCTGGGTATGCTTTCGGCATCATCAATTGGGTATCTGAAATGTGGGCAATAAGCTCAGAGAAAATCACACAGGTTATCCATACACATTTCCGGTAAACGTGAACCAGGGTGCCATCTCCTATATATGGGGAGAAGACAACCCAGTCCAGGCAATGCTGGAGCAAACAACAATGAACATGTCAATTAGAAAAAGAATGGGGCGGAAGATCCACTCACAACTAGTGAATGGAAATGCCGACCCATAGGAAAATACCTCCTAATATCAAGTGTCACATAAGAATGAAAATCTTTATTAAATACGAAAATGTGAAAAATAAGTGCCAACACCCATTAAAAACCTGGGTACAATCTAACTCCAAATAATAGAATAATTAGTATTACCGAGGAAATATAATAAAGTACAATAGTCTTATGAACACAGACAAAAGTAGGAATCCCTCAATAAACTAAATCGATATTAATTAGATAACACTGCAGTCCACTAATATACTTGAAAAAAGGTTGCTATAATACTAGGGAGGAATCCTAGAAAATATATAGAGAGTGTCTGGGCTAAATACCAAGACTTGTCAATAGGATAGTAGGTACAAAGGGAAGAAAATAACCTCTGTGGGACTCAAAATGAAGTCTCCACAATCAGATACCGAGGAAAGAGCTTCCCTATTAAAGCATAGTCCTAACGAGCCCTAAAATAGACTGTCTAGCCCACACACACCCTTCTATCTGCTGCTTCGTGGCAGCCTAGCATAGTCCCTAAATATTCAATGAATGAAAGAGGCTTAAATCAAGAAAAAAGAGGACACAGTATAGACCCAGGTAAGTAAGTGAAAAAAAATAGAAAATAATAAAATCACACCATCGGCTGATCACAGCTCAACGCGCGTTTCGGCTTGTAAGGTACGCCTTTATCAAGAGCTAACCGGCATGTTGAGAAAGAACCGCTTATAAAGGGAGGGGGGTACACCCCTCGAAGAGAATCCTCCAATCAAAAGGCTTACCTCGATGATTGACGTAATATCACTCCCCGGATAGCCCGGCCAATCAGAAAAAGATGGGCGTGGATAGACCCAAAGTGATTGGATATCCGTGAGTGTAAACAAAGAGCGGGGAGGAGATTAAAGCCGTCATGTCAAAAATATGAGGAAACCAAGTGATCATAGATTAGAATATTGAGATAACAATATAGCCAACGATATGGTACTGAATAGTTACAATAAATACAATGTAATTAGACTTCAGATAGAAAGGGATTTGTAATAAAAAGAAAAGAAAAGTATCATATTATTCCCCCAACTGAGGACATTTAAAGTAGTTACTATAAAAGATGAACTAAACGGTTACCTCAAAAGGTATTATTTATTATACCTTTTACTACATCATGATAATAGGTAATTCATAATACCTGAGTAAATCTCAAAATATCATATGAGTAAAATTCATAAGTAATAAATATCATGACCCAGAGAGGGGAATAGAAAACTCCCAAATCGCTATAGGGCTATAGGTAAATGATAAATAATAAAGAGGATTATAAATACACATACAAAAATCAAAATAAGAAAGGAGGATTCACAGTACAAAATGGTCCCTAAATAGACATGCCACAATAAAGATTTAACATTAGTAAAAAATGTGTACTAAAAAAGATCACTATTATGAAGTAATGCTAGTCAAAAAGCTAAAAAAGGTAATGGTGAATGAGAAAAATGATGCAATAATGTAAAGATGAAATGATAATTATAGAAGATAATAACAAATGATCTAATATAAGAATATAAGAATTTTATATTATATTATATTATATTAATATAATATAAGAACCAAAGACAGAAGGGAGAGATGGAGGGGAGAGTTGGCTTATTGATTGACTCACTTGGTTATAATCAACTCAGATGAAAGGGGAAAAAGAAAAACCCTCATTTAAACCGCTTGGGTTGAGAGTATTTAATTTGTAGATCCACCTACATTCGCGTTGACGAAGGATTTTATCAAAGTCTCCCCGCCTCTGATCCCGTTTAACAAGTTCCAAACCGCAAAAACGTATATCTTTGGAAGATCCCCCATGTTGTTCTTTTAAATGTCTTGAAATAGGAGTATAGAGTCGGTTTTTGGGGGATCTAACATGTTCTTTGATACGCTCTTTAAATTGCCGGAAGGTTTTACCCACATACATCAATTTACAACTGCATATTAAAAGGTATACCACACCTGTAGAATTGCAGTTAAAGAAGTGGGTGATTTGGAAGGAATGTAAGCCTTCACTATCACTCACTTTTTTGGAATCCCTAAGAATAAATTTGCAGGCTACGCAACTACCGCAGCCAAAGGATCCCACTGGCATACTACGTCCAAGCCAAGTGGTCTTACAAGGTTGTTTGGCCACGAAATGGCTAGGCACGAGAATATCTCGTAGGTTCTTTCCCCTCCGGGCTGTAATGGTGACTTGTGAGCCCAGAACTTCTTTCAGGTGAGTATCTTTAAGTAGAATGCGCCAAAACTTTTGAATAGAGTGTTTCACCTCATCCCAGCCAGTATCAAAAGTGCCAATCATCCTAATCGTTTTGTCGGCAACTTTGTTTGGCATAGGAGGGTCAGACAGGAGGGTTATCCTGTCAGTTGTTAATGCTCTAAAGTAGGCCCTTTTAAGACACCTGTTGGGATAACCCTTCTCTCTAAATTGTTGTCTTAAAATTCTTGCTTTAATCTGAAAGTCCTTAAGGTCAGTACAATTACGACGTAATCTAAGGTATTGGCCAATAGGGATCCCTTGTTTTAGAGGTTTAGGATGGAAACTATTCCATCTTAGAAGAGAATTAGATGCAGAAGGTTTCCTAAAGAGAGTAGTCTCCAGAGAACCATTCGTTGAGATTGAAATTGTAAGATCAAGGAAGTTGAGAGATGAACCTCCAAACTCTGCAGTGAACCTAAGGTTATCCTCATTGATATTCAGAAGGGACACAAAATTGTCAAACTCCTTATTGTTACCCTGCCACACTAGAATGACATCATCGATGTATCTGTACCAAAAAAGAATTTTGGACAGAAAAGGTGACAAATCGATAGATGACTTAATCTGTTCCTCCCACCAGCCTAGATGAAGGTTGGCATATGAGGGTGCGCAAGCCGTACCCATTGCTGTACCTCGTTTCTGGTGGTAAAATGTATTATGGAACAGAAAATAGTTGCGGGAAAGAATGAATCTCAATAATTTAAGGGTAAAAGAGGTATGTGCTTGATATTCAGAACCTCTTTTGTCAAGGAAATGTTTGACATGTTCCCTATGGTGTGGAATAGAGGAGTATAATGCCTCCACATCGAGGCTACAAAGATGGGCCGTAGGTTCAAAATGTAGATTGGAGAGGAGGGAGAGTGCCTGTTTCGTATCCCTGATATATGAGGGTAAAAGCTCGACAAAGGGTCTAAGGATCTGATCAATATACAGACTCCCATTCTGGGTTAAATTGTCAACCCCAGACACTATAGGCCGACCCGGTGGATCCTCAAGATTTTTATGGACTTTCGGTAGGCAGTAGAAGGTTGCTATCCTTGGATGGCGGTTCAAGATGAAGAAATATTCTTCATCAGATAGCAACCCTCCACTGCGACCTTCGTCCAAAATGTCCTTATAACTTACAAGGAAACTATTGGTTGGGTCGGACGGCAAAATCATATAAGTGTCTGTGTCTTCTAATACATTTAAGACCATACGTTCATATTTAGCAATGTCCATAACCACTACGTTACCCCCTTTATCTGCTTGTTTAATGATCAATCTGTCATTATCCCTAAGTGATTTAAGGGCAGTTTGTTCCTTTTTAGTCAGATTATCATTAGGAGAGGCGCAGAAGTGTTTACTTTCAATACCATCAATTTCACTTTTGACAGCCTCAAGGAAAAGATCAATATTCCTAAAGGTTGCAAAATTGGGAGTGAAACGGCTCTTAGGTTTAAGATTTGTTTGAGTCAAAAGCGGATGGACATCATTTGCATCTAAAAGGGAGACTAAGGTATTGAGACAATCAATGTCAGTGTTAGAAAGACCCAAAGAGCGTGCTCGCTTTTCTTTGTTTAATTGGTGGAACTTATGTAATGCCAGTTTACGTACAAATAAATGTAGATCCTTAATCCAAGTAAATCTGTCAAAGGCTGGAGTAGGTACAAAGTTCTCAATCCTCAACCACTACCCCATCTATGGTTACCAATCCTCGCAGTATTCTAAAGAAAGGGGTTGATTTTTTAGAGGTGGATCAGCAGGAAGCGTTCCCAAACTACCAAACACGCTATCAATTCAGGAACCGGGGGCGGTTGATCAACTTGATCAATCGCAGTACAATATTTTGGAAAAAGGACTTTCCTTTGTACCTACTCCCAAACAAAGTTGCCGACAAAACGATTAGGATGATTGGCACTTTTGATACTGGCTGGGATGAGGTGAAACACTCTATTCAAAAGTTTTGGCCCATTCTACTTAAAGATACTCACCTGAAAGAAGTTCTGGGCTCACAAGTCACCATTACAGCCTGGAGGGGAAAGAACCTACGAGATATTCTCGTGCCTAGCCATTTCGTGGCCAAACAACCTTGTAAGACCACTTGGCTTGGACGTAGTATGCCAGTGGGATCCTTTGGCTGCGGTAGGTGCATAGCCTGCAAATTTATTCTTAGGGATTCCAAAAAAGTGAGTGATAGTGAAGGCTTACATTCCTTCCAAATCACCCACTTCTTTAACTGCAATTCTACAGGTGTGGTATACCTTTTAATATGCAGTTGTAAATTGATGTATGTGGGTAAAACCTTCCGGCAATTTAAAGAGCGTATCAAAGAACATGTTAGATCCCCCAAAAACCGACTCGATACTCCTATTTCAAGACATTTAAAAGAACAACATGGGGGATCTTCCAAAGATATACGTTTTTGTGGTTTGGAACTTGTTAAACGGGATCAGAGGCGGGGAGACTTTGATAAAATCCTTCGTCAACGCGAATGTAGGTGGATCTACAAATTAAATACTCTCAACCCAAGAGGTTTAAATGAGGGTTTTTCTTTTTCCCCTTTCATCTGAGTTGATTATAACCAAGTGAGTCAATCAATAAACCAACTCTCCCCTCCATCTCTCCCTTCTGTCTTTGGTTCTTATATTATATTAATATAATATAATATAATATTATATTCTTATATTCTTATATTATATCATTTGTTATTATCTTCTATAATTATCATTTCATCTTTACATTATTGCATCATTTTTCTCATTCACCATTATCTTTTTAAGCTTTTTGACTAGCATTACTTCATAATAGTGATCTTTTTTAGTACACATTTTTGACTAATGTTAAATCTTTATTGTGGCATGTCTATTTAGGGACCATTTTGTACTGTGAATCCTCCTTTCTTATTTTGATTTTTGTATGTGTATTTATAATCCTCTTTATTATTTATCATTTACCTATAGCCCTATGGCGATTTGGGAGTTTTCTATTCCCCTCTCTGGGTCATGATATTTATTACTTATGAATTTTACTCATATGATATTTTAAGATTTACTCAGGTATTATGAATCACCTATTATCATGATGTAGTAAAAGGTATAATAAATAATACCTTTTGAGGTAACCGTTTAGTTCATCTTTTATAGTAACTACTTTAAATGTCCTCAGTTGGGGGAATAATATGATACTTTTCTTTTCTTTTTATTACAAATCCCTTTCTATCTGAAGTCTAATTACATTGTATTTATTGTAACTATTCAGTACCATATCGTTGGCTATATTGTTATCTCAATATTCTAATCTATGATCACTTGGTTTCCTCATATTTTTGACATGACGGCTTTAATCTCCTCCCCGCTCTTTGTTTACACTCACGGATATCCAATCACTTTGGGTCTATCCACGCCCATCTTTTTCTGATTGGCCGGGCTATCCGGGGAGTGATATTACGTTAATCATCGAGGTAAGCCTTTTGATTGGAGGATTCTCTTCGAGGGGTGTACCCCCCTCCCTTTATAAGCGGTTCTTTCTCAACATGCCGGTTAGCTCTTGATAAAGGCGTACCTTACACGCCGAAACGCGCGTCGAGCTGTGATCAGCCGATGCTGTGATTTTATTATTTTCACTTACTTACCTGGGTCTATACTGTGTCCTCTTTTTTCTTGATTTAAGCCTCTTTCATTCATTGAATATTTAGGGACTATGCTAGACTGCCACGAAGCAGCAGATAGAAGGGTGTGTGTGGGCTAGACAGTCTATTTTAGGGCTCGTTAGGACTATGCTTTAATAGGGAAGCTCTTTCCTCGGTATCTGATTGTGGAGACTTCATTTTGAGTCCCACAGAGGTTATTTTCTTCCCTTTGTACCTACTATCCTATTGACAAGTCTTGGTATTTAGCCCAGACACTCTCTATATATTTTCTAGGATTCCTCCCTAGTATTATAGCAACCTTTTTTCAAGTATATTAGTGGACTGCAGTGTTATCTAATTAATATCGATTTAGTTTATTGAGGGATTCCTACTTTTGTCTGTGTTCATAAGACTATTGTACTTTATTATATTTCCTTGGTAATACTAATTATTCTATTATTTGGAGTTAGATTGTACCCAGGTTTTTAATGGGTGTTGGCACTTATTTTTCACATTTTCGTATTTAATAAAGATTTTCATTCTTATGTGACACTTGATATTAGGAGGTATTTTCCTATGGGTCGGCATTTCCATTCACTAGTTGTGAGTGGATCTTCCGCCCCATTCTTTTTCTAATTGATATAAGCAATTGGGGTCAGGCCCCTTATACCTCCTGTAACCTTTTTAGGTAGAGGGTGTGATCTTTCATCCCCTTTTCCTTTTCTCTCTTTTTAACAATGAACATGTACTCATCCGTCAGTCATGCCAACAGAGGAACGAGAGTTCAACAAGAGTTAGTATGTTCATAGTCATATGCTTGCACTTGGCCTGCAATGTAGGCATTCAGTGGTTCTCATCCTCTTGGCAGTGTTTTGGACTGAGTTGAGGAGGCAGATGCCCATTTTCTAGATACCTTCGTGGGCTAGGTCCTTGTTCCTCTATGCCGTGGAAGGGTGGTGACACTGGATGTCCCATAGTTGAAGGAGTTTGCAGCCCTCGGCCAGAGTTGTTGTAATCTTGGTGGATCCATTACTTTTAACAATCAGCTTGACTAGGAATCCCCATCTGTAAGAAATATTGTTCCTCCTCAGAGTTGTGTGACAGTCTGAAATTCCTTGTGCTTGGTCATGGTGAAAACAAACAGGTCAAGAAACAGCTGCATAGTCTTATATTTGTCTGGTAGTCTTCATTGGGATCTACACGCTGATAAAAAAAAAAAGCACCTTAGTGGTAGAAGTGGATCCGAGCCATTACATCTTTAGGGGCACCTGAGGGCACATTCCGGCTCTTAGGAAGTCTATGGATATTGGTGGATCCATTACTTTTAGAAATATTGTTCATCCTCAGAGAAACATGGACCAGTTTAGTAGCTGATGAAATATTTTTATATTTATGCTTTTTGAAATTTAATATGTTAGTGAATAAACCCCTAGACTAAGTTTCAATGTTTTAGCAACCAAGCTTTTTGGTTGTTTACAAGTTTGGACTTTATACCTTCTTTCTTAAATCCTAGCCCCTTGCTTCTGTTTGTATAGCAACATCAGTAAAGTCCTAATTAAACAACCTCCATACTGGTAATCTAGCCAATAACAGCAGGAAAGTACAAAACTTCTCACCCCCCTTTTACTACCCTCTCTATACACTGAAACCAGGCATAACTATATGATTGGATAAAGAGTAAAAGCAGGCCTGGTTAAAGAACACAATATAACCTGTGATATGCAATTACATTTTGAAGATGTTGAACAACACGTGTCTGTGTCTGTGTCATGGTGGCCTCTTCCCAGTGCTGCAAAGAGATTTCTAAATTACATAGAAGTCCACGACAAAGACATTATCAATTATTTTAAGATGTCTTCATTTTATTCTTACAATAGCCCTTCTCTGTACTCTCTCCAAAGTATCAATATCCCTCTGGAGATACGGTCTCCAGTACTGCGTACAATACTCCAAGTGAGGTCTCACCAGTGTTCTGTACAATGGCATGAGCACTTCCCTCTTTCTACTGCTAATACCTCTCCCTATACAACCAAGCATTCTGTTTGCATTTCCTGATGCTCTATTACATTGTCTGCCTACCTTTAAGTCATCTGAAATAATTACCCCTAAATCCCTTTCCTCAGATGTTGAGGTTAGGACTCTATCAAATATTCTATACTCTGCCCATGGTTTTTTACGTCCAAGATGCATTATCTTGCACTTATCCACATTAAATGTCAGCTACCACAGCTCTGACCATTTTTCTAGTTTACCTAAATAATTTGCCATTTGGCTTATCCCTCCTGGAACATCAACCCTGTTACATATCTTCAGAAGCAATCATCAGCAAAAAGACATACCTTACCAAGACCTTCTGCAATATCACTTATAAAACTATTAAAGAGAATGGGTCCAAGTACAGATCCCTGAGGTACCCCACTGGTAACAAGACTATGCTCTGGTCTATAACGACTTTTGTGGCAAGCAGATCTTGCAATATGTTGGCGAGGTAGGCCTTGAAGTGTTCTTCCAGGTCTGCCGCAGGTACTGAGTCCGGTATTCCCCTGATTCTAACATTATTGCAGTGCAAGTGATCTTTTATGTCTGTGAGTTTAATTTGCAGAGCAACCAACTTCTTTGCCACATTAATGTGATTGTCAGTTAGAGTATTGTGTGATTCAATGATGTTGTTTAGTTTGGATTCTAGCTTGTCCATGTGGCCCTACAGGTCATTAACAGATTTCTGTAATTCGCTGGTGATTTTCAGGAAATCAGCATGGAGGTCTTTTCTAAGCTCCTGACTGTTAAAACCTCCAGTTTCAGGAGTGTCGTTGTGGTTAGTATAGGCCCTTCCACATGCTCCTCCTCCCTCCTTGGTGTAGAGACTGGGTAGCTGGTGTTAACATAAACATATTTACAATTTGTGAGAGTAGTAAATTCCTTATTTATGTTATTATGCATATTTTAAATTGTAAATTATAAATCTATTGTCGTCTGTCCACTCCAAACAAATAAGTAATGAAAGGGTTAACCAAAATAAATGTAATCTTCAGATAAGCTTCAGGTAAGCTATCATTTGTCAATACAGAAATCCTTAACCAATCATTAATGACTCTAACATTTAAATAAACCAATACTTACCTATGTCTGGTTCCCCTCTGATGAGCTAAGCTGGCGAAACAACTTGAAACATTATTAGTGCCGGTTTTTCACTCACCGCGATCTGTAATGGCTAACCAACACTACAATCATATAGCGTCTGTAGGGTATTCCCCCTACATAGGGGGAATACCTTTCTCTCCCTACCACTCAGTAAAACATCATTTTCTTCTCGATCAGTAGAGTTAGCAGGGAGGGTGGTTTAGAAACAGAGCAGGTTTTTGTTAAGGGGTGCCCTCGAAGGCACTAGTTATCCATGCTGCTAACTTAGAAGCATTCATCTCTTAGGATCTAGTTTAAATTCCTGTTATCTACTCTTGACAGCTTTCTAAAGCCGCTTTACTTTATACTTAGGTATACCAGCTGTAGAATACTGCTGCCTTTTTGCCCTCTTACTGCTGCAGCTGTAGCTTTATGTACATAGTGATACAAAGTATCTGAAATCTTTTGCTAACTTTATAAACTGCTACTAGTATCTCTACACTGAGATACAGAGAACAAATACCACTGCAAAATACAAATATTTGCCATCATTAAAGCCTTTTTACATTGCTATAATTGTCAATCCAGGAAGGACTGTTCTCATGTATTGTTTTTAACTTTACCTTTATTTTTTTAATCAACAATTCCCTTTATTTTTAAACGGTCTAATAAAAGTTATATTTTAAACCCCTTGTAGCGGAGATCTAGTATTCCACAAGTTATCTCCACTTAAGATCCCAGTGAGGCTCAGGAACAAGTATTTATAAATCCATAAGGCAAGGTTTCCAGCAGGTAAAACAATATAGCAATATCCCAACAGCAATCCCAATAACTGGACGACACACAGCATCAGGAGCAGAACTAAACTTTTATTCACACAGTGGCCTTATAAAGCATGCTCCCATGCAAGGGAGGGATTTCCAATAATTATTACAGTGTCCAATCATACTCTGATAACCTCCCACACATCTCCTCCCCTTAGCCTGACTCATAATCCCCTTATACAGTACACAAATTCCCCAAGTTTCTGGATGTACCCCTAAACCTAGGGGTACCCCTTTAAATGTCAGATCCCCTGGTAGCCCTGATCTGGGTGAGAGACATAGCCAAAAATCACCCAGATCGGACCAGGGGTTCGGGAAATCTGTGGAGGTAATGAAAAGACCGACCGCGCTGGAGAGAACAGCCGAATTTGGTTCCAGGAGATGGGGCCCTGCGGTCAGTCACAGTATAAGGGAACAAACTGCACGAAATGCTAAGGCTACAGAGATCAGGGAGGGTTCACATGAATCCCCTCGTTCGGTTGTTTCTTTCTACCGAACGAGGGGCCGTTCGGTAGTTTGGAAGCGAACATACCGTTAGTATGGAGGTCTCAGCGGTGTTCGCCTAGCCGAGTGTCCGATTTGGGTTCCAGACACTCGACAGCAAAACACCGCTGTTCGGGAGTTTTAAAATGGCCGCCGCCACGTTTTCGTTTCCCAAATGGCGGGCACCCCGAGAACAAAGGACCCACTGCACAGCTTGTCAATTACCAGTTCGCAACATTGTTGCAACTGGTAATTAAAGGCACACTTCACACTGGGGAGGTCTGACTGTTCGGTAGTTTCGTTCCCATAATTGCTAGAATGATTCTACCGAACAATCAGACGAATACAATCTATATTTCCACATATAACATTGCAATTTAAGCGAATACATTAAATGCCAGCGCAGCAGCCTGGCATTGTCCCCAGCAACCCAGTTCAGCCATACCAACGGGTTGTGATCCGTGAGCAATGAAATGGGCTGTCCATACAAATACGGCTGCAGTTTCTTTAGGGCCCACACCACAGCCAGGCATTCCTTCTCGAAGGCGGCGTAGCTTTCTTCTCTGGGTAGTAACTTGCGACTGATGTAAGCCACGGGATGTTCTCCGCCATCGGCCCCGACTTGGCTCAGTACTTCCCCCAATCCAAACATAGAAGCGTCTGTGTGAACAAGAAAATGTTTAGTTGGATTGAGAGCTGCCAAGACAGGGGCATTGATAAGTGCATTTTTCAGATGTTGGAATGCCTGTTCACACTCCGGGGTCCAGGTCACTTGGCAGGGAAGGTTTTTACGGGTCAGGTCGGTGAGGGGTTTGGCCAGGGCACTATAATTGGGGACGAACTTTCTATAATACCCGGCCGTCCCTAGAAACGCTAACATTGGGTCTTAGTCCTAGGGGTGGGCCACTGTGCTACGGCCTCTACATTGGCTGGTTCGGGCTCTTGCTTGCCACAACCCACTCTATGTCCCAGGTATTGTACCTCGGCCATCCCTATACTGCATTTGGCCGGTTTCAATGTCAGACCAGCCTCCCTAATCCTGTCTAGAACTGCTCCTATATGGGCCAAGTGCTCCTGCCACGTATTGCTAAAAATGGCAATATTGTCCAGGTAGGCACAGGTATAGTCTTGGAACCCATCCAGGAGTCGGTCCACCATCCGCTGTAAAGTAGCTGGGGCGTTTTTCATCCCAAATGGCATGACCTTAAACTGGTACAAGCCAAATGGGGTGACAAAGGCCGACTTAGGGATGGTGTCTGGGGCCAGGGGAATTTGCCAATACCCCTTACACAAGTCAGTAGTAGTGAGGTATTGGCCCCTGGCCATCCTGTCTAGTAGTTTGTCTATTCGGGGCATGGGATAGGCTTTGGTACGAGCACTACAGGAGAAGCCCATGGACTGTCCGAGGGCTCAATCACCCCCAGTTGGCACAGACAGCCAGCAGACAAATAGTTAAAAATGACTATGGAGGACACTATGAGTAAAAGGTAGGATTTATACCTCCTCCATGACCTTCAACACCACACCAAGTGTGGGGGCAT
Source organism: Pelobates cultripes (assembly GCA_933207985.1). NCBI lineage: Eukaryota > Metazoa > Chordata > Amphibia > Anura > Pelobatidae > Pelobates > Pelobates cultripes. Next base: position 55,796,371 of record OW240923.1, read on the forward strand.
GTCTCCTAAACAGCCTTTGCTGCTCAGTCGTTAGTAATATACTCCTGTAATTCAATTTAAAGAAAGAATAGTAGACAGATATGCTCCACCCCTATTTAAAAAAACAAACAAAAAACTACCTACCCCACCTCCCTCATAATAATAAGGGACCGCAACTACTGCAAAACAACTTTGGCAATTCAGACTAATGGCATTTGGTTTGGCACTTTTGAAATTCGGAACTACAGCATTTCCGGACTTCGCCAATTCGGGACTTCGCCAATTCAAACATTCGTAAGCATACTTCTCTTGTTTTGCCACTTTTCAGAAATCAAAAGCACTTTGTCACCATAACCACTTACACATCTGTAGGGCTCCCTAACCCTAACCCTTAACCCTAAATACCACAACCACTTACACATCTAAAGGACTCCCAGTGCTTGGACTGCCACCACATCCACTTATACATCTATGGGGCTCCCAGTGCCAGGAATTAGCTTATTGTTCAAGATTCCTGTCATCATTCATCTAATTTTCCCTCCCTCTCTTGTCTTGCCACTTTTCAGAAATCTGAAGCACTTTGGCACTTTGGAATTTCTGCAATTCGGCAATTTGGTTTGGTATTTCGGAAATTCTGCAGTTTGGAAATTTGGCAATTCTAACTTCGGACATTCATAAGCATCCAAATCCGAATGTCCGAATTGCACGAATATTCGTCCAAATGTACATTCTGAATGAAACAAATTGCATGTCTATGAATGCTTAACATATGGAGATTTGTTTGACAAGGTATGGTAGATGACATGTTTTAAATGAGCTCCATTTTCCACATCACAATGTTGGGCATATCATGATTGCATTGTTTTACACTAGTTAATGTTTAGGCTCTAGTTCTCAAATTTCTGCACAGATATTCTCCTTGTGCTGCTCAAGTGTATATGGTTTGTTCACGTACACCCACTCTTTTCGATATTCCCACAGGAAGTAACCAGAACCAGAACGTGACAGCCAGTTAATCTGGGAATTTCGTAAAATGATCCACGAGCCAAAAAGTTGTCTTAGGAGATCCATTGTGGCCCTGGCTGTATGGGCAGTAGTCCCATCCTATTGAAACCACATTTCAGGACAATTTTGCTCTTTACATCAAAATAATGGACCTACCATTTTGAAAATAAAATGTCACTATTTTTAATGTTGTTCCTTGTGAAATTCCTCATGATGAATCATCCAAGACTCAGTTATAATATGTGCCTGCAACAAAATAATTGAACTACTAACAAATACACTATTTACCTGTCAAATCCTACCTAGAATTTGGCCCACCTTGTATATATATACTGCGTACACAGACTAACTACCACCAAACTGCCAGACACGCAAACAGAGGGTTCCTACCTGACATGCACCCACTGCCCCGTGGGCACCGATCCCAGACCGCGCCACTTAGGGAAAACCCAAAAGAGACAGTTCCACAAAAGATGAGCCCACTAGACCAGACAGCGAGACCATGCATAGCGGCCCACCTGACAACAAAAGCATAACTAAGACACAGTAAAACAACAATGCACGAAATACACCTCCCATACCTCCCTTGATCACCCCTTCCCCGCGCCCAAAGATCAGGACGGAAATGGTTGCATTTGAAATAAATATGAGTCTCGAGAGGGTGCTTGGCAGATGGGCCTCCACCATGCTAGAGGTGATCCCCTCAGCACACCCCCATAGCTCCTGGTGACTGGTAAGACCCGGAATTGTTGTATTGACCCACCACAGAGGGGGTCATATTGTTGATTCGTTTACAAACATAGTACTAATTTGTATTTTGCTTTTTCTTAGGTAGCAGACAAACTATAGTCTACAACTCCTTCTCCTTTTTTTCCTATCACTCCTATCCCCTAACCCACTCCTATCCCCTAACCTATAATATTCCTTTTCAACATTTTTATTTAATACTTCAGCAGAAAATATTACCAATAAAAGGTGAAACATGGTACATTCTTCTCTGGACCACCCATGAAGATAAAATTCTACTTTTCAAGGAGGGTTCATGCTGCACATGTTTTAAAACAAGAAAAAAAAATGAGCATCTCACTAGCTATACATTGGGTATATATGAATATAATATGTACAGTTGCAAGAAAAAGTATGTAAACCCTTTGGAATGATATGGATTTCTGCACAAATTGGTCATAAAATGTGATCTGATCATCATCACAACAATAGACAATCACAGTCTGCTTAAGCTAATAACACACGAAGAATGAAATGTTGCCATGTTTTTATTGAACACACCATGTAAACATTCACAGTGCAGGTGGAAAAAGTATGTGAACCCTTGGTAGTTGAACCTCCTTTGGCAGCAATAACTTCAACCAAACGTTTCCTGTAGTTGCAGATCAGACGTGCACAACGGTCAGGAGTAATTCTTGACCATTCCTCTTTACAGAACTGTTTTAGTTCAGCAATATTCTTGGGATGTCTGGTGTGAATCGCTTTCTTGAGGTCATGCCACAGCATCTCAATCGGGTTGAGGTCAGGACTCTGACTGGGCCACTTCAGAAGGCTTATTTTCTTCTGTTTAAGCCATTCTGTTGTTGATTTACTTCTATGCTTTGGGTCATTGTCCTGTTGCAACACCCATCTTCTGTTGAGCTTCAGCTGGTAGACAGATAGCCTTAAGTTCTCCTGCAAAATGTCTTGATACACTTGGGAATTCATTTTTCCTTCGATGATAGCAATCCGTCCAGGCCCTGATGCAGCAAAGCAACCCCAAACCATGATGCCCCCACAACCATACTTCACAGTTGGGATGAGGTTTTGATGTTGGTGTGCTGTGCCTTTTTTTCGCCACACATAGTGTTGTGTGTTTCTTCCAAACAACGCAACTTTGGTTTCATCTGTCCAAAGAATATTTTGCCAGTACTGCTGTGGAACATCCAGGTGCTCTTGTGCAAACTGTAAACGTGCAGCAATGTTTTGTTTAGATAGCAGTGGCTTCCTCTGTGGTATCCTCCCATGAAATCCATTCTTGTTTAGTGTTTTACGTATTGTAGATTCGCTAATAGGGATGTTAGCATTTGCCAGTGACTTTTGCAAGCCTTTAGCTGACACTCTAGGATTCTTCTTCACCTCATTGAGCAGTCTGCGCTGTGCTCTTGCAGTCATCTTTACAGGACGGCCACTCCTAGGGAGAGTAGCAGCAATGCTGAACTTTCTCCATTTATAGACAATTTGTCTTACCGTGGACTGATGAACAGCAAGGCTTTTGGAGATACTTTTATAACCCTTTACAGCTTTATGCAAGTCAACAATTCTTAATCGTAGGTCTTCTGAGAGCTCTTTTGTGCGAGGCATCATTCACATCAGGCAATGCTTCTTGTGAAAAGCAAACCCAGAACTGGTGTGTGTTTTTTATAGGGCAGGGCAGCTGTAACCAACACCTCCAATCTCATCTCATTGATTGGACTCCAGTTGGCTGACATCTCACTCCAATTAGCTCTTGGAGATGTCATTAGTCTAGGGGTTCACATACTTTTTCCACCTGCACTGTGAATGTTTACATGGTGTGTTCAATAAAAACATGGCAACATTTCATTCTTTGTGTGTTATTAGCTTAAGCAGACTGTGATTGTCGTGACTTAGATGATGAACAGATCACATTTTATGACCAATTTGTGCAGAAATCCATATCATTCCAAAGGGTTCACATACTTTTTCTTGCAACTGTATATATAGATCTAAAATTAGTTATTGCAGGTTTCATCCATAGGTAGGTGTATATTATATTTAACTTCAGTTTATAACATGATAAATAACTAAATAAAAATATTTGATTGCCACCTCCTGCAGCCTTATTTGTACAAGTGATGTCATGCTGTACAGTAGCTGCGTTTGTGAAGAGGCTGGCACAGATGCTGCTGCCTGCTCTGTGTGTGCATGTCGTTGTATAGCAATGTTTATGAGGTGGAGGCTGGCAATGTTTTAGCCATGGCTTGTATGGAAGTGTATGTGACAGAGCAGCTGGTGACCCGTTCTTGCTTGGGGGGAGGTGACAGATGACAGATACATAAGCTGTAACACTGATCTCTACCCCAGAGGGACAATCATTCTTACTTTCCTCTAATTTACTGACTGTCCTTTCTTTTTCTTTCACACTCCTCGTTCTGTCTTCCTTCTCTTTTCTCTATTCCGCTCATTTTAACACCCTCTCGCTCATTTATTTTTTCACTCTTTTACTTTTCTCTCTATTATTATTCTCACTTTGCTGTGAGGGGGCGAAAATGACCTGAAATTAACATAATTACAGGAGACACCCGAGGAGAGAATGAAAGAGAGAGAGTGGGAGGGAGAGAGAGGTAGTGGGGGAAGGGGAAGTGAGAAAGCAAGTGTGAGAAGTTTAGGAAGGGAAAATGAGGGATCATAAGGTTTTTTTTAGAGACAATGAGGACAATGAAAACATTTTTATTTTTCTGGGAGCAAGGATTTTATCACGTATTGGAGGATACAGGGTGTTTCAGTTAGAATCTAGTTATAAAAAACTGGACGTTGGGCCTGCTCCTTAAGAGATTTAAGTGATCTGATGGGTTTTGCATATTAATTTTTTAGTGATTACAATAATGAATAAGTGCAATTAGGAATATCTGTTAGTACAACAATCAAATTTAATTTTAAATGTATGCCAATATTATCCTAGCTCAAAAGACTGGTTCTTTGATGCTACTAACTAAAAAGTCTATAGTGCCTCCCTTCAATTCTCTATGAACCATATTAATCAAGGCAAAGCTGGAGTAAGTAAATTTGGGGAAATTAATTTGGCTTGTACAATGATAGCTATATATTTAGCACTTTGCCCTCAAACTGCACATATTTTCCTAATAAATAAAATCTCTTAAATGAAAGCAAAGAGCAAAAGGAAGTCATCAAAACATTTGTAGGAAAGAAAGGCAAAGGTTAAACACTTTGCTGATCAGGGTACAGAAGGGTAAATGTGACCTTTAATGTAGAGAGAAAAAATAGATTGGTAAAGTAGACAAATAAGCTGAAGATGAAGAGAAAGGACAGAACTGAAAATAGAGCATAATGGAAGTGGGCAGAATGATATAGGTCGGCATGATGCGAATGTGATACGAAAGAACAGGAAAAAGAGAAGAAAAGGTTCAGGAAAGGCACAAAAATGTGGAGAAGTGGGGGCGAGCTACATAGATGGAGGAGGGGTGATATGTAATAGACATGGAACACCTGTGATTTCCTGCTTTTGTAACCAACAGTCTCTCTTTTTGGAGTTTCCTGCCATCTTGTGGTAACATCAAGCAATGCACCTCATTTCCAGTATTTTAAATACATAATTATTATTAATACTAATAGCTAAACATTTAACTAGGAATGGTATATTTCACTAGTAGATAATTTGTAATTATTATATTTAAATGATTTTAAATAATGTTTTTCTAATTGTAACTTTTCACGTGCTTCAAACCAGTTGTAGTTGGATTTGATCCAGGAACATAACAGAACTCTAATTACAAATATACAATTATGGGAAAAAGAAAATACATCCTTTTTGAATTCTATAGTTTCACATATCAGGACATAATAACAATAATCTATTGCTTAGCACAGGCTTCTCCAAACTCCAGCCCTCCAGATGTTGCTGAACTATAACTGGGAGTTGTAGTTCAGCAAACATCTGGAGGGCCGGAGTTTGGGGAAGCCTGGCTTAGCAGGTCTTAAAATTAGGTAAATACAACCTCTAGTGACCAACACATGACATATTACACTGTGTCATGATTTATTTAACAAAAATAAACCAATATGAAGAAGTTGTACGAAAAACTAAGTACACCCTTACTGCTGCCATAGGAACTAAAGTAAGCACTTTAGCAAGTTTATGTGTGACGCGTGTGTCCTGGTGTGTCCTCTTATTTTTCATTTTGCAAAAAGTACTGATTTCAATAGAAATTGACACTTTAATAAATTAATCTGGTAACACCCACCCACCTGGCTTAACAACAGGTCCTGTTAGTTCCTAGTTTGGTTAGCTCAACTCAAGAGGAAGCAATTACTCAGGGCACCTGCCTTGCAAAGTCTTCTCATTGAGCTGCATTGGGAAGTCTGTGATTGGACAGTCAAAGAAAGTCTGGGTTTAGTAGGGGAGCTGCAGACAAACTGCACATATTTTCCTAATAAATAAAATCTCTTAAATGAAAGCAAAGAGCAAAAGGAAGTCATCAAAACATTTGTAGGAAAGAAAGGCAAAGGTTAAACACTTTGCTGATCAGGGTACAGAAGGGTAAATGTGATTCCCAGTTATAGTTCAGCAAAAAAAGCTGCAGACAAGAAAAGAGAAGAGTTTTTAGATACACCCCAATGGAAAAATACATAATTATGTGCATGCATACTTTTATTTGTGGTATATCTACTAAACAGTGATTTTTATATGTTTTGTATTTGGGCAGTGTAAATTCCATTTGAAAGGTCATGTAGCAGACAGGTGCTGCTAATCAAATGCCCTTATTTAACTGATCATCAGCAAGTGGGATCACCTCTATAAAAGCCAAGTTTTAGCAGTTTACTGGTCTGGAGCATCCAGATGTGTCTTAACATAATGCCAAGGAGGAAGACATCTACAATGATCATAGAGAAGCAATTGTTGCTGCCCATTAAACTGGGAAGGGTTGTAAGGCAATTTCCAAACAATTTAAAGTCCAGAATTCTACAGTGAGAAAGAGTATTCAAAAGCGGAAAACATTTAAGACATTTGCCAATCTTCCCAGGAGTGGGCATCCCAGCAAATTCACCCTAAAGTCAGACCATGCAATTCTCAGAGAAATAAATTTGCAGTGAGAAACAGTAAAATATCTCATAGGGTAACATTAAATGAAAAGCATCCATACAAATGCACTTACTAAAAATAATCACTGTATAGAAGAGTGCAACAGGTGAATTGTGGCTAATTAGCATTCTGTGAGTGTTTCCTGCTCCACCTGTTATTTGGCGTGAAGTAGAAGAATGTTCCTGCCATTGGTGTTTGCCAATGTGGAAGAAATACAATACTGTATGAGACCCCGTTTTAAGTGTTGAATGCAATCCGGAAGCTACAGTACAAAAGTGCTCAATGCCGACCAGTTTTGTTGCTGGAAACAACTTTTTCAAGGCAGTGCCAGAGACACAGTACCACTTCAGTTTAAATACCTTGTCTGTACTTCAAATTGGTTCATCAATAGGAGGGGACCATGGCCCACCTCTTCCTTATGGGGATAGCTTTTCTCAAGTGACTCTCTATGCTTATGTAAATATGCACTATATATTAAAAGTTTAATTCCGAGATCAATCAAGTTTGAAGAGGCTCAACCAGCTGGCGGATGCTCCTATAACAAGTCTCCAATATAGAGGACAAGATTTTAACATAAAATTGCCCTTTATTTGATCACACATTGCACTGTTTCTTTAACATAAAATACACCTTGCATAAGCCTACCTTTTTGTAGTATTTGGCTTATTTTTATTTGATTAAGTTTGGAGTATTAGCCAGGTTGTGGCAGCAGACCAGGTATATATTTCAACCTAGTGGTTTTCATCACAGCCTATGGTATAGCTCTACATATTTTGTCTGTATTATAACTACACTCGCTCCATTTAAACATGTCTGTTCATAGGAAAATCTCTGTCATTATATTCAAAGTTTGTTTGCAACAAACAACTGGATGTTTTTCTGTTGGATGTATGGCAATTGGTGAACACATCAGACAATTTTAGAAATGTATTTAAAAGTATCAGATATTTATAGGTATAAGTAAAGCTATATGGAAAATGGACAAAGCTATAAGGACAATGCAGACATGGAACTATATAAAATTACATAGTTACATGGTAATCGTAATCTAGGATTAAAAATTACTCAAAAAGTATTTAACCCACCAAGCATCAAGTTCAACCCACTTAGCTTCTTTAATGCCGCTGATCAAACAAAAAAAGCAAACAAAAAAAAAAAACAATTTAAGGGGATTGCAATTTTTGTCACATACAGCAAAAAAAAATCCATCTGGAGCCCAAGTGCTCTTTTTTAAACTTGATGCTATTTTTTACTGTCTAGTCTAGTGTCTACTCGGTAATTACCTCTCAATACAGTTAGCAAGTAGCGGCTGGTGGCTGACTGCAAAAAACTGACATGGAGTAATTAGCAGCTGCTATTAACAGATTTTTTTATCACTGTGTATTGCCACATTCACCACCACTGCAGTCTTACATTTTTGTCTACCACCAAGATGGCAGGCTGGATGGCCATTACTTGCTCGTACCTCTCATTGTCAACTACCCTTTGTGGGTTCTCCCATTTGGAGTCAATATTCAGTGCAGTTTTTTCGGTACACAATCTCAGCAAATTGGTTGTTCCTCTCAGTGTATGCTGTTTCTGTTAACATCTTGCACTTGGCTACTAAGAGTGGAATGTCTAGCAGGCCTTTTTGTACAGTCTGCATCATAGAGAACAGGTACAAGTAACTCGGATACCAGTGGCGTACTAAGGGGGGGGGGGGCGGTCCGCCCCGAATGCCACTCACTAGGGTGGTGACCAGGGCGCACTTTCACACTTTCCCCTGTGTCTTATGAAAAGGGACCGGTGTTCGAGTATCCATGCAAGTTTTCCCATCCAGCAGCAGTAGGTCCTCTGTTCTCGCGATCCGCAAGAGCGTTGTCGCGGGTTGCCAAAGCAATCCGCGGCAACGCTCTAGCATATCGCGAGAACAGAGGACCCTGCTGCTACTGCTGGATTGGAAATGAGCGAACAGAGTTCTGGGCCCCTCTTCACTGCCCATTTAAAGCTGCGCCACAAGACCACCAGGACCAGGTAAGTGTCAGGGAGGGGCAAACCATACACACTGCTCACCTTCCCAGCACTTATTCCACACAACACACACACAAGCAGCAACTATACACACACTCCATACACGATACACACACTATATACACTATACACACTGCATACTGTGACGAGACCAATCTCGCCACTGTGCATTGGAGGAGCCTGGTGGCCCGCCTGCTGCCTTTAGATTATGGCCCCATGTTGAAACGATTGATTTTCCCCTGGGGAGACACGAAAGCCGGGTCATTCGGTGCTGGCCCTGTTTGAGTGGTGATACCCCAGATAGCTATGCCATGGAGCCCATTCGTATAATGAAAGACTATGGGAAAGACTTTGGCTCCATGGCGATTGAACTGTATGTGTGTGCTCTGAGCGCCATTCTGTAATAATGTGCGCTCAGATCTGAGCTATCTGGGGATATGTTGAATGTACCTGTTTTGTGCAATGGCTGCACAGTTATATGTTTTTATGTGTTTTATTGTCTTTTGCTGCCATGTGTTCAATGGAGTTTTGCCTCTGTCCTTGGAGATAATAGGATTACTTCCCAATTATCTCCAGGATAGAAGACTCTGTGGAACTGGTTTTGGGCAGAAAAGCCATACTTCATTTGGTCACAAAGGACTTTGATCTATCTTTTGAACCAATGGACCAATTTGGATGATTTTGACATATGTTTGTATTTGGAGTATGCTGATTCTGATCTTATGTGAATGTGATGCATACTTTTCAAGTTATGAATAATGTGGAAACATTGTATTTCTCTGCTTGTGATAATTACATTACCCATTGTGTAAGGTAATTGTATCACAGGCAGAGGGGAGGATTTTGTGTGGGAGTGTCTGAGTGTATTTTATGTGTTTATTGGTTGTGTTCCAAAACCCTGTGGGTGGTACTAATGTGTATATAAGAACAATAAACCCACAGCTCTGTCTGTTCACTGCTTGACCCTCAACACAGAGCTTTGTCTCGTTCTTGGGGGGATTTATTGTATGCTGTTCCAGTTCGACTGCTAGGAGTGTAAACCTATTCGGATGGTTTTTCCTATTCGGCTGTTTACGGCATTCATATGGTTTCCTGTTCGGCGGATTGGTGTTCTGCAGTAGCTGTGCCTGTGTCTCCGGAAGGGAAGATCTACTTAACGGCGGTTTGACCCCTTTTATGCCAGGGGGTGCCGTTACAATTGGTGGCAAGCGGCGGGATCGTTCCTACAGCCAGAAGGACAGCTACAGGAGACACCATTTCTTTGGATTTACAAGTGGGGGCAATGCATGTCCCAGTACAGCGACCCTAAAAGCAACAGAATGGAACCAGCAGTGTTATACGAGGAGGAGGACCTGGATGGCCGGGATGCATTAAGGAAAGGCATCTGGTACCAGGCCCTGGATAATGTACAATACCAGCGGGGTGAGAGTCTCCCCAGTGAAGAGCAGCGGTTTCAGAAGCAAGTGGCCCTGCGCATGCCCTTCCTGGGAGAGCAGCCCCTGGAGGAATGGGTGAAGGAACTAGAGCACCGGGTATGGCAGGAGCTATGGCTGGAGGATGCTTACCAGGCGCTCTGGTGGTATATGGCACAATATATACCCTGGATAGCCGAGCGTGACAAGCCAGAACGAGAGGAGTTTGATGGTCCTGGCTTGTTATGGGAGTCCTTTGCAGAGCCTGACTTCAGGAGCCCTGCGCAGACCAGACTTCAGGACATTTTCTATGAGAGGGAGGCTAGGCATGACTGGGATGACCCCGATGAGGTAGACCCCCATGGCTCACCAAGCAACCCTGGAGTGGGAACTGGAGCAGGACTACCGAGATCTCTTCCACTCCATTGGGAAGGCTCAGCAGGACAGCAAGATGACAGATCCAGTTCCAGACCCCTTCAGCTGGGAAGATATTGTTGAGATTTACTGGAAGGAACCCCAGCCGGCGGGTGGAGATGGGACCGAGGTCTCTCCACGGGCCCTACAACACAGATCCCCAGCGGCAGATTGATTTGCAGGGAATAGAGAGCCGTGTCTCCTTTCCCCAGCTGCAGTGTGAAGTGCAGGGAGTGGAGAGCATCGTCTCCACTCCCCAGCAGCAGTGTACCTTGCAGGGAGAGGAGAGCAGTGTCCTCCCTCCCCAGCGGCACGGTGAGCTACAGGGATGCTGGGCGGTCGGCTCAGATCCCCAGCGGCAGTGTGATTTGCAGGGAATAGAGAGCCGTGTCTCCTTTCCACCATGGCAGTGTGAAGTGCAGGGAGTGGAGAGCATCGTCTCACCTCCCCAGCGGCAGTGTACCTTGCAGGGAGAGGAGAGCAGTGTCCTCCCTCCCCAGCGGCAGGGTGAGCTACAGGGATGCTGGGTGGTCGGCTCAGATCCCCAGCGGCAGTATGAGTTATTGGGAATTGGGAGCCCAGTCTCCATTCCCCAGCGGCAGGCTGACTTACAGGGGACAGAGATAGTTGCTCCTGTCCCCCAGCAGCAGAATGAATTGCAGGGAATTGGGAGCCCAGTCTCCATTCCCCAGCGGCAGTATGAGTTATTGGGAATTGGGAGCCCAGTCTCCATTCCCCAGCGGGAGATACAGCAGGGAATTGGGAGCCCAGTCTCCATTCCCCAGCGGCAGAGTGTCCTACAGGGAATAGAGAGTCTAGGCCCCTTTCCCCAGCAGTAGACCTGGATTGGGAGCAGACAGTCGGTCTCCCTCCCCCGCGGCTGGAAGTATATATGGGAGAGGAGCTTGTTACACCCTCTCCCCAGCGGCAGCTTAACGTACCAGGGGGAGACAGTAAGCGCCACAACCGTGCAGATGGGACCGTGGTCTCTGCACTTACAGCACAGGGGGTAGGGACGGTCGGTCCTGCCCCCCAGCGACAGGGCTGTTTAGGGCCGTGGTAGTGCTGGCACCAGGGCAGAGTACCGCTGGTCTCTGCCCACTCAGCAACCCACCAAGGCAGCTTACCAGTCACCCACACAGCCATGGTGAGGCACCTGGACATGGACAAAGTTCTCCTCTACCCAGGCGCAGTAACCAGTTATTGTGAGTGGGCTGTATAACTGATTGTGTTTTGTGGGTGGGCTGCTGGACTAACAAGGGCACTGACCGGCAGGAGGTCAGATACCCTGTTAGTCTGTTTGGAAAAGGGGAGAGATGTGATGAGACCAATCTCGCCACTGTGCATTGGAGGAGCCTGGTTGCCCGCCTGCTGCCTTTAGACTATGGCCCCATGTTGAAACGCTTGATTTTCCCCTGGGGAGACACGAAAGCCGGGTCATTCGGTGCTGGCCCTGTTTGAGTGGTGATACCCCAGATAGCTATGCCATGGAGCCCATTCGTATAATGAAAGACTATGGGAAAGACTTTGGCTCCATGGCATTGAACTGTATGTGTGTGCTCTGAGCGCCATTCAGTAATAATGTGCGCTCAGATCTGAGCTATCTGGGGATATGTTGAATGTACCTGTTTTGTGCAATGGCTGCACAGTTATATGTTTTTATGTGTTTTATTGTCTTTTGCTGCCATGTGTTCAATGAAGTTTTGCCTCTGTCCTGGAGATAATTTTTTTCCAATTACTTCCAAATTATCTCCAGGATAGAAGACTCTGTGGAACTGGTTTTGGGCAGAAAAAGCCATGCTAGGAGTGTAAACCTATTCAGATGTTTTTTCCTATTCGGCTGTTTACGGCATTCATATGGTTTCCTGTTCGGCGGATTGGTGTTCTGCAGTAGCTGTGCCTGTGTCTCCGGAAGGGAAGATCTACTTAACGGCGGTTTGACCCCTTTTATGCCAGGGGGTGCCGTTACAATTGGTGGCAAGCGGCGGGATCGTTCCTACAGCCAGAAGGACAGCTACAGGAGACACCATTTCTTTGGATTTACAAGTGGGGGCAATGCATGTCCCAGTACAGCGACCCTAAAAGCAACAGAATGGAACCAGCAGTGTTATACGAGGAGGAGGACCTGGATGGCCGGGATGCATTAAGGAAAGGCATCTGGTACCAGGCCCTGGATAATGTACAATACCAGCGGGGTGAGAGTCTCCCCAGTGAAGAGCAGCGGTTTCAGAAGCAAGTGGCCCTGCGCATGCCCTTCCTGGGAGAGCAGCCCCTGGAGGAATGGGTGAAGGAACTAGAGCACCGGGTATGGCAGGAGCTATGGCTGGAGGATGCTTACCAGGCGCTCTGGTGGTATATGGCACAATATATACCCTGGATAGCCGAGCGTGACAAGCCAGAGGGAGAGGAGTTTGATGGTCCTGGCTTGTTATGGGAGTCCTTTGCAGAGCCTGACTTCAGGAGCCCTGCGCAGACCAGACTTCAGGACATTTTCTATGAGAGGGAGGCTAGGCATGACTGGGATGACCCCGATGAGGTAGACCCCCATGGCTCACCAAGCAACCCTGGAGTGGGAACTGGAGCAGGACTACCGAGATCTCTTCCACTCCATTGGGAAGGCTCAGCAGGACAGCAAGATGACAGATCCAGTTCCAGACCCCTTCAGCTGGGAAGATATTGTTGAGATTTACTGGAAGGAACCCCAGCCGGCGGGTGGAGATGGGACCGAGGTCTCTCCACGGGCCCTACAACACAGATCCCCAGCGGCAGATTGATTTGCAGGGAATAGAGAGCCGTGTCTCCTTTCCCCAGCTGCAGTGTGAAGTGCAGGGAGTGGAGAGCATCGTCTCCACTCCCCAGCAGCAGTGTACCTTGCAGGGAGAGGAGAGCAGTGTCCTCCCTCCCCAGCGGCACGGTGAGCTACAGGGATGCTGGGCGGTCGGCTCAGATCCCCAGCGGCAGTGTGATTTGCAGGGAATAGAGAGCCGTGTCTCCTTTCCACCATGGCAGTGTGAAGTGCAGGGAGTGGAGAGCATCGTCTCACCTCCCCAGCGGCAGTGTACCTTGCAGGGAGAGGAGAGCAGTGTCCTCCCTCCCCAGCAGCAGGGTGAGCTACAGGGATGCTGGGCGGTCGGCTCAGATCCCCAGCGGCAGTGTGAATTGCAGGGAATTGGGAGCCCAGTCTCCATTCCCCAGCGGCAGGCTGAGTTACAGGGGACAGAGATAGTTGCTCCTGTCCCCCAGCAGCTGAATGAATTGCAGGGAATTGGGAGCCCAGTCTCCATTCCCCAGCGGCAGTATGAGTTATTGGGAATTGGGAGCCCAGTCTCCATTCCCCAGCGGGAGATACAGCAGGGAATTGGGAGCCCAGTCTCCATTCCCCAGCGGCAGAGTGTCCTACAGGGAATAGAGAGCCCAGTCTCCTTTCCCCAGCAGCAGGACTCTGGATTGGGAGCAGAGACAGTCGGTCTCCCTCCCCCGCGGCTGGAAGTATATATGGAAGAGGAGCTTGTTACACCCTCTCCCCAGCGGCAGCTTAACGTACCAGGGGGAGACAGTAAGCGCCACAACCGTGCAGATGGGACCGTGGTCTCTGCACTTACAGCACAGGGGGTAGGGACGGTCAGTCCTGCCCCCCAGCGACAGGGCTGTTTAGGGCCGTGGTAGTGCTGGCACCAGGGCAGAGTACCGCTGGTCTCTGCCCACTCAGCAACCCACCAAGGCAGCTTACCAGTCACCCACACAGCCATGGTGAGGCACCTGGACATGGACAAAGTTCTCCTCTACCCAGAAGCTTGGTAGCAAGTTATTATGGGTGACTGTATAACTGGTGTGTTTGTGGGTGAGCTGCTGGACTAACAAGGGCACTGACGACAGGAGGTCCAAGATATACCCTGTTAGTCTGTTTTAAGAGAGAAAAAGGAGAGATGGCAATTAGAGACCAATCCTACGCCCACTGTGCATTCAGGAGAAGAGCCTGGTTGCCATACCACTGCCTTTAGATTATGGCCCCATGTTGAAACGATTGATTTTCCCCTGGGGAGACACGAAAGCCGGGTCATTCGGTGCTGGCCCTGTTTGAGTGGTGATACCCCAGATAGCTATGCCATGGAGCCCATTCGTATAATGAAAGACTATGGGAAAGACTTTGGCTCCATGGCAATTGAACTGTATGTGTGTGCTCTGAGCGCCATTCAGTAATAATATGCGCTCAGATCTGAGCTATCTGGGGATATGTTGAATGTACCTGTTTTGTGCAATGGCTGCACAGTTATATGTTTTTATGTGTTTTATTGTCTTTTGCTGCCATGTGTTCAATGAAGTTTTGCCTCTGTCCTGGAGATAATTTTTTTCCAATTACTTCCAAATTATCTCCAGGATAGAAGACTCTGTGGAACTGGTTTTGGGCAGAAAAAGCCATGCTAGGAGTGTAAACCTATTCAGATGTTTTTTCCTATTCGGCTGTTTACGGCATTCATATGGTTTCCTGTTCGGCGGATTGGTGTTCTGCAGTAGCTGTGCCTGTGTCTCTGGAAGGAAAGATCTACTAAACGGCGGTTTGACCCCTTTTATGCCTGGGGGTGCCGTTACACATACA
>OW240923.1:55819975-55969975 GCA_933207985.1 Pelobates cultripes
CTACGTGGTTATTTTTAAGCGATAACATTATTGCATTATAGGAGCAGTCTTCAATACTGTACTCCTGTTTTAAGGTTTATATCTTTTTTAAAAGTACAGTAGTTTTGGGTGAATGCCCTATTCTGTCTATTCTATAATAGACTTAAAGGTGCAGACACCATACATAGTAATATTGCACACAATATTTTATGTGATTTAATTCCTTTATCTTTCATTACCAGAGAGAACAGTCTCATATACTGTTTCTCAAACATTTTGGAGTTGGTATGTGTAAAGTATAGTATCTGGTGCTCACTCCATTTACTCTGCCTATAGCAGATTTAAAGGTGTATACACCATATAGTTTTACTGCATTGATTTCATTTCTTCCAGCTCCTTTCAGACAATATTGGAGTTGATTTGCAAAGCCATTTTAGGTGGATCAGCTCCTGGAACATATATACCAACTAAGGTTGTTATATTACTCTTTCCTATTACCAAACCTCCTAAGACAGGTGTGGTGAATTCCTGTATTTATCCAGTTTTGAGCAATTTACCTAAGTCTGATTCCCTCAAACCTGTGTGTTGCATTAGGCATACCAGTCTTTTTCATTGGATTTTTGATATGTTGTTCCCCTGAACAAGGGCTATCTGGGGATACTGGATTTAAGGGTGTACCCCCTGGTTTTGGGGTACATCCAGAACTTGGGTAAAATTGTGTGTGTTATAATTATGTTAAAGGTTTATCTGAGGGGAGGAGACGTGGGGGTTGTACCATGTATGTGATTGGGTATTGTGATAATTATGAAGGTGTAGCCCTTTCCAGGGCAGCATTGCATAAAAGGAGACCCCTGTCAATAAACCTCAGTTCTACTTGACCCTTCAAAACGTAGCCTCGTCTCGTTCTTGAAAGGGGATTTATTGTACCGTTACTCTGCTCCAGTTTACAATATGCCTGACTCTACCCTTGGATTTCGTGGATGGGATTAAGAACTCCATTACTACACAGCAGCTTGCCAGGAAAAGGACGTCTCCAACGGCTGATACCCCCTTACTACCTGGGTAGCCGTTACAAGTCCCATAAAACATACAACAATAGATTAAAAGTAGCATAAGCTAATCCACTTCCTCAGAAACATCTTTTACTTAAATGTCCATACAGCATATTCAAAACAGTAATAAAATAACAGATATATTACATATATATTTCCTCAGAGACATCTTGATAAGAGAAAATAACAGACAAGAGATATATAAAATATATATATATTATATATATATATATATAAACACAACACACAAGATCCAGCGCACTCACCTATCCACTAAACAGCAACTTCAATGTTGAAAGATTTTATTAGTTTTTTTTAAAAACACCTAATCTAGGCAAAAATAATGGGAGTTTAGTTACATTATATGATCATACATTGCATAAGCCTGCCACAACGTCAATGCACCCCATCTTTGGCAGGTCCTACACTCACAGCCTAATGTCTGCTCTTATGAGATTAACCACTTACTTGAGGAAAAAAATTCCATCTGGGGCTCTCTGCAGTACAAGGCTAAATAGGGCCCTGGGATGAGGCACCTGTGACAGGGGGGGGGTGCAAAGCCAAGGAGTTGGCTAGACTCCCAAATAGTATGTTTATGAATGTTGTTGCATTGCTGTAGTTGCTAATATAAAATATACAAGATTCAAGCATTGTTTCCATTACGTTGTTTTTAAAATACTTAAATTAATGTTTAAGGACATACATTGCATAAGCATTGACGCTGTATAGTTTATGCAAATGTATGATCATATAAATGTAACTAAAACCCCATTATTTTTGCCTAGATTGTGTTTTAAAAAAACTAATAATAAAAATCTTTTCAACATTGAAGTTAAGGTTTAGTGGATAGGTGAGTGCGCTTGGATCTTGTGTTTTGTATTATTTGGCCCCCAGCAGCACCCCCATTTATGCATGTTCAGGTGAGTGCAGCCAACCCCCCCTTGTTTCATATATATATATATATATATATATATATATATATCTATAAAAAAAAGAACACCTACTATGAGGGAGGAAAAAGAAGTATGGTGCCAGTGTCTGTTAATAATTGATTTAACTTTCTTAAAATCCTGACTGAAATCTAAAACTAAAGGTACCTTATCAAGTTTTTCTTGTCCACCATTATAATTACTTTGTTTAGAATTTGTTTGATCAAATTCTTTTATTTCATCATACGCCCTATTTAATATATCAGTGGGATATTGTTTTGGGGAAAATTTATCTATCACTATTTTTGCTTGTTCCTCGAAAACATGCTGTTCGGTGCAGTTCCTTCTTATTCTTTGCAATTGGCCTTTTGGAATATTATTTAACCATGGGGTGTAGTGCCCACTGTTATATAAAACATAACTGTTGGCATCTACTTTTTTGTTTTTAAAATACCGGCATCTTCATAGATTTCTTAATCTAAAAAATTAATATTCTGACTACTAAAAGAACTGCTAAAATTTAGGCCCCACTCATTTAGGTTAATACCTTCTTTAAAAAAGCTCTAAATCCATTTGTGTACCTTTCCATATAAAAAATATATCATCGATATATCTATGGTAGGAGACCAGGTTCGTCCCCCAGTTATGGCTGCTGTAAATAACTTCCGTTTCCCAGCCTAACATAAATAAATTAGCGTAACTAGAAGCGAACCTGGTCCCCATAGTACTACCTTGTAATTGTAGATAAAATCTAGAGTTAAAATTAAAATAATTATTTTCTAAAATCCATCTAAGGGCGTTTTTTCTGCACTGGGCTCTGGTGTTTGGAGCACCATG
This sequence comes from Pelobates cultripes, assembly GCA_933207985.1. Classification (NCBI taxonomy): domain Eukaryota; kingdom Metazoa; phylum Chordata; class Amphibia; order Anura; family Pelobatidae; genus Pelobates; species Pelobates cultripes. The sequence goes on from OW240923.1 coordinate 55,822,773, forward strand.
ATCACCATCTAATTTAACTTTATTTTATATCGTTTTCTTCTTTTCTTTCCTATGCCTATCTAGCTAGCTTTACAGGGAGAGAGGCTTTATTAATGCTAATTATCAGTCTGTTTTTGACTGATTTTTTACTTCTATTTTCAGTCCTTATCTCTCTCTGTTTTTCTTAATATGTTTCTAGTGTGACCAGGATACTTCCTAGGATGCATGGATTATAGAGACTTAGCTACTGTATACTCCTATCCCTATAGCAGATCACAATAAAGCTTAATTATAAGGGGGAGTGAGGTTATCTTTTTTACTACCTCTTGATCTATACCACCCTGGGCTGGCATAGGATTGTAGGTTCATTTGTATATACTTTGTTTAATTAGAGTCTCTGACCATATTATTTCTAATAGCCAGGTTCTATATTTGGAACATCGCGCTATACATAGATATATTTTTTCCAGTCAATGCAGTAAGTTTCATTCATATAATTGAGACGGTCTGCATATTTCTTTGTTCTTGTGTTTATATTTGGGGTTAAGCTCCTCTGAGACAGCTGGAGTCTCATACTGGTACGCTGGTCTCTGCGTGACCCCTGCAGCCACTGCCCCCCTTTTGGGGAGGTTTTGAGGTGGTGGGTGCGGCGGCTATACAGGGACTTGGAACGTTGTGTTCCTTGTTCTCTTTTTTATTGCTAAAATTACCCGATTTTTCCAAACCTTCCTGAATCATTTTACATCCCTTCTCATGGGAGATGGAGGTGTAGAGTGCCGTTACATCTGAGGTTACTAAAAAGTATCCATTCTCCCATTTGATGTTTTTTATAATTTTTATTACATCTGTAGTGTCCTTAAGGTATGATGGCATTTCTCTAACTAAATTTTGTAACCAAATGTCCACGTATTTGGAAAGATTAGCTGAAATAGATATATACAGGACACAATTGGCCTGCCATGAGGGTTCTCTAAATTTTTATGCACCTTGGGGAAAGTCTAAAATACAGGCACTCTAAGAAATTAAACTAATAAAAACTTATACTCATTTTCATTTAAAATACCTTCTTCTTTACCTCTTTTTAGCAAGGTTTCCAATTACGTTTTTATATCTATAGTCAGGTCCTTTTCTAATACCCTATATATCTTTTTATCCTCCAATTGTCTGTGACATTCTTTCAAATAATTAGTAGTATCCTGAATCACAATACTGCCCCCCTTATCAGCGGGCTTTATTATTATTTCTCTGTTATTTCTAAAACTTTGTAAGGCTTTATATTCGTTAAAACTTAGATTCAAGTTTTCGATTGCATTTCCCTAATTTATCGAAATCCTCAATGACAGATTTTTCAAAAATCTCTATGGCACTTGTTCGATAATTTCTTGAATAGAAATTTGATTTATTCTATAGATCGGTATGGTTATCACTTTCCTAATGTCCGTATATTTATTAATTTCAAAAAATCTTTTTAAAGTAAGTGTTCTAGAGTATTTCAGTATATCTATGTATGCTGAGAACGAGTTAAAATTTCTACTTGGGGCAAATTTCAGACCTTTATTCAAAGTTCTAATTTCATCATTGTTCGGAACGAAGTTGGACAGATTGATTACTCCCTCCAATTGGACGTTCTTCCTTTTTTTCCCACTGTTGTAACCTTGTTCCTCCTCTACATCCTCTCTGTCCCTCCTTCTTTTTAGGGGGGGAGAAGGAAACCTTTCCTCTCATCTTCCCTAAAAAATCACTCTGTCTAGAGTCTGGTTGATCTCGTGACAGAACATCATATCTATTTGATAATGCCAGATCTCTATTTTTGTGTAGGGGGCTTCTATTTCTTTCAGATCTATTATAATACCTGTTCAGAGGTTCCAATTTCTTCCATTCATTACCCTTATTTACTTCTGGAGTTCTCCACTTAGGGTTGTCCGTTGTGGGGGTATCAAAACTGTCTATTCTCCTCCTATTATATCCATTTTGTTCATAATTGTAATTATTGGGTCTTCTACTTCCAGGCTTCTACTGCTCTTCATTTGTGAGTGATATTCCAATTTTAATATTGTTGGTTTTAATACTTATTTCTCAAACAATATTATACTATGTTTCTCCTTTTTGTACCTTTCTTTATATATGTTCTAACTTGATTCGGAGCAGCAAAGGAGATATATATTTTTTCTGTAAGTTATTATTTTGATATTATTTTTCCACTATTCACTTGCAATTTTGCACATATGTTATATTGAGTGTGTTTATATTGTGTATACACTCCTTTTTTGCACTATTTCAATGCACTATTTGCACTTTTAATTTTTAAAGGTACAGCGCACCTTTTTATTTGTATTTTCTGTATGGTATTTTGTGAGCTTGTACACTCGTAGGTGCTGCTCTACCTTTATTATTTTTGTATTTATACTAATATTATGCACTTTTAGCGCCTTTTTTGCTTGTTTGTTTTTTAATGGCATTTACTGTCCTGACAGGAAAAGTGGTGCCGAGCAACAATACTGTCCTGACAGGAAACGTTGTGCTGAGCAACAATCATGCTCATGGAGACGTGGTAATTATTTTTGGTGTCAAAGTCCAGTCATGGCCAATCAAATCCACAGGAGGGTTTTGTGCTGAGCAGCAATCAAGCACATGTAAACCTGATAATTGCCTTTTAGGGTCAAAAGCCGGTTACAGCCAATCGGATCCACAGGAGGGGTATTTAAACCCAGCTTTCCTCTTGCTCGTTGCCCTGTCGTGGCTTTGGTTATCCGAGAGTACGTTCCTGATCTTGATTTTCTGGTATTTGACTTTGCTTTATTTTGACTTCTCTGATATCTGGTATCCTTGACTTTTGGCTTTTCCTCATCTTTGTGTCTGACCTCGACTAGTATTTTGACTATTCTTGGAGACGTTAACTCCGGCCATTCTAAGGTCCGGTTATACATTATCCTTAGTCCTAGGTGTGACACAGTACTGCGTGCTGGATCAACTTGTAATCCTGACACACTGCTGCTGGGGAGAGAGACCGGTTGTCTCGACTCCCTGTAGGATGCACTGCCGCTGGGGAGAGAGACCAGTTGTCTCCTCTCTCTGTAGCTCCAGCTGCCGCTGGGGATCTGGGCCGGCTGCACAGCATCCCTGTAGGGCTGGTAGATAGACCTCGGTCTCATCTCAACCTGCCATTTGAGGTTCCTCCCAGTGCCAGTCTATGAGGTCCCCCAGGACTTGGGAATAAGGACCACCTGCCTCCTCTCCCGGTAGCTCCGGCTGCAGCTGGGGATCTGGGCCGGCTCCCCAGAATCCCTGTGGGGCCGGTAGAGAGACTTCGGTCCCATCTCCACCTGCCTGTTGGGGTTCCTCAGATGATCTGTCTATGAGGTCCCGTACTTTGAGTACATCCGGCTACCTCTGGGGAGAGAGGCTAACCTCCTTTTGTTGGCGACTTCTTTTCCTCGCTTTAGCCAGCAGTAACTCTTGGTTCCTCTTTGCTTGTCTTTTGACGGTTACCTGGTTTCTGATCACCTGGAAGGTATCCATGGACACATCAGGGCCATACCAGGCCACTCGCTCACTCGCTGCCTCACCTCGGCCAGCAAATCTTTGCAAGAGTCAGAATATGCCATACTTGCCTGCTCAAAGTCAATGGACACCTCTGCTTCCAGGGGCGCTGCACGAATGCTAGCATTGCCCTCACTATGATCAACACGTTAATGGTGTCTCCAGGATGCTTCCCCTCGCACTGTCTTTACATCCAGTCAGCATAAGCCCCCGGTTATGGCTGGTGGATATTGTTTGACATGGCAGTGTCTCTCTTTACATCCAGTCAGTATAAGCCCCCCGTTATGGCTGGTGGATATTGTTTGACATGGCAGTGCCTCTCTGTACATCCAGTCAGTATAAGCCCCCATTTATAGCCGGTGGATATTGTTTGATGTGGCAGTACCTCTCTTTACATCCAGTCAGTATAAGCCCCCGGTTATGGCCGATGGATACTGTTTGTCATTTGCCCTATCCAGCCAGGATAGAGCTCATGCTTATGAAGCAATCGGCTGTTCTGGTATCCTGGTTCTTGGCTCTGTTATTGGCTGTTCTGGAATCCTGGTTCTTGGCTCTGTTATTGGCTGTTCTGGAATCCTGGTTCTTGGCTCTGTTATTGGCTGTTCTGGAATCCTGGTTCTTGGCTCTGTTATTGGCTGTTCTGGAATCCTGGTTCTTGGCTCTGTTATTGGCTGTTCTGGAATCCTGGTTCTTGGCTCTGTTATTGGCTGTTCTGGAATCCTGGTTCTTGGCTCTGTTATTGGCTGTTCTGGAATCCTGGTTCTTGGCTCTGTTATTGGCTGTTCTGGAATCCTGGTTCTTGGCTCTGTTATTGGCTGTTCTGGAATCCTGGTTCTTGGCTCTGTTATTGGCTGTTCTGGAATCCTGGTTCTTGGCTCTGTTATTGGCTGTTCTGGAATCCTGGTTCTTGGCTCTGTTGTTGGCTGTTCTGGAATCCTGATTCTTGGCTCTGTTATTGACTGTTCTGGAATCCTGGTTCTTGGCTCTGTTATTGGCTGTTCTGGAATCCTGGTTCTTGGCTCTGTTATTGGCTGTTATGGAATCCTGGTTCTTGGCTCTGTTATTGGCTGTTCTGGAATCCTGGTTCTTGGCTCTGTTATTGGCTGTTCTGGTATCCTGGCCCTTGGCTCTGTTATTGGCTGTTATGGAATCCTGGTTCTTGGCTCTGTTATTGGCTGTTCTGGAATCCTGGCCCTTGGCTCTGTTATTGGCTGTTCTGGAATCCTGGTTCTTGGCTCTGTTATTGGCTGTTCTGGAATCCTGGTTCTTGCCTCTGTTATTGACTGTACTGGATCCTGGCCCTTGGCTCTGTTATTGACTGTACTGGATCCTGGCCCTTGGCTCTGTTGTTGACTGTTCTGGGATCCTGTGCCAGGCTCTGTTATTTGACTGGAATTTCTGGTATCCTGGCCCTTGGTACTGTTTTGACCATGGCTGTTGCGGAATCCTGGCCCTTGGCTCTGGTGTGACTGTTATGGGATCCTGGCCCTTGAAACTCTGTTGTGGCTGTTCTGAGGCCATCCTGGCCCTTGGCTCTGTGTTGTTGACTGTTCTGGTATCCTGGCCCTTGGCTCTGTTATTGACTGTTCTGGAATCCTGGCCCTTGGCTCTGTTATTGACTGTTCTGGAATCCTGGCCCTTGGCTCTGTTATTGACTGTTCTGGTATCCTGGCCCTTGGCTCTGTTATTGACTGTTCTGGAATCCTGGCCCTTGGCTCTGTTATTGACTGTTCTGGTATCCTGGCCCTTGGCTCTGTTTATTGGCTGTTCTGGAATCCTGGCCCTTGGCTCTGTTATTGACTGTTATGGAATCATGGCCCTTGGCTCTGTTATTGGCTGTTCTGGTATCCTGGCCCTTGGCTCTGTTATTGGCTGTTCTGGATCCTGGTTCTTGGCTCTGTTATTGACTGTACTGGATCCTGGTTCTTGGCTCTGTTATTGACTGTTCTGGAATCCTGGCCCTTGGCTCTGTTATTGACTGTTCTGGAATCCTGGCCCTTGGCTCTGTTATTGGCTGTTATGGAATCCTGGCCCTTGGCTCTGTTATTGGCTGTTCTGGTATCCTGGCCCTTGGCTCTGTTATTGGCTGTTCTGGATCCTGGTTCTTGGCTCTGTTATTGACTGTACTGGATCCTGGCCCTTGGCTCTGTTATTGACTGTTCTGGATCCTGGTTCTTGGCTCTGTTATTGACTGTACTGGATCCTGGCCCTTGGCTCTGTTATTGACTGTACTGGATCCTGGTTCTTGGCTCTGTTATTGGCTGTTATGGAATCCTGGCCCTTGGCTCTGTTATTGGCTGTTATGGAATCCTGGCCCTTGGCTCTGTTATTGGCTGTTCTGGAATCCTGGTTCTTGGCTCTGTTATTGGCTGTTCTGGAATCCTGGCCCTTTGCTCTGTTATTGACTGTTCTGGTATCCTGGCCCTTGGCTCTGTTATTGACTGTTCTGGTATCCTGGCCCTTAGCTCTGTTATTGGCTGTTCTGGAATCCTGGTTCTTGGCTCTGTTTTATTGACTGTTCTGGAATTCTGTCCCTTGGCTCTGTTATTGACTATACTGGATCCTGGCCCTTGGCTCTGTTATTGACTGTTATGGAATCCTGGCCCTTGGCTCTGTTATTGGCTGTTCTGGAATCCTGGTTCTTGGCTCTGTTATTGACTGTACTGGATCCTGGCCCTTGGCTCTGTTATTGACTGTACTGGATCCTGGCCCTTGGCTCTGTTATTGACTGTACTGGATCCTGGCCCTTGGCTCTGTTATTGACTGTTCTGGAATCCTGGCCCTTGGCTCTGTTATTGGCTGTTCTGGAATCCTGGCCCTTGGCTCTGTTATTGGCTGTTCTGGAATCCTGGTTCTTGGCTCTGTTATTGACTGTACTGGATCCTGGTTCTTGGCTCTGTTATTGGCTGTTATGGAATCCTGGCCCTTGGCACTGTTATTGGCTATTCTGGTATCCTGGCCCTTTGCTCTGTTATTGACTGTTCTGGTATCCTGGCCATTGGCTCTGTTATTGACTGTACTGGATCCTGGTTCTTGGCTCTGTTATTGACTGTACTGAATCCTGGCCCTTGGCTCTGTTATTGACTGTACTGGATCCTGGCCCTTGGCTCTGTTATCGACTGTTCTGGATCCTGGTTCTTGGCTCTGTTATTGACTGTACTGGATCCTGGCCCTTGGCTCTGTTATTGACTGTACTGGATCCTGGCCCTTGGCTCTGTTATTGACTGTTCTGGAATCCTGGTTCTTGGCTCTGTTATTGGCTGTTCTGGAATCCTGGCCCTTGGCTCTGTTATTGGCTGTTCTGGAATCCTGGTCCTTGGCTCTGTTATTGACTGTACTGGATCCTGGTTCTTGGCTCTGTTATTGGCTGTTATGGAATCCTGGCCCTTGGCTCTGTTATTGGCTATTCTGGTATCCTGGCCCTTTGCTCTGTTATTGACTGTTCTGGTATCCTGGCCATTGGCTCTGTTATTGACTGTATTGGATCCTGGTTCTTGGCTCTGTTATTGACTGTACTGAATCCTGGCCCTTGGCTCTGTTATTGACTGTACTGGATCTTGGCCCTTGGCTCTGTTATTGACTGTTCTGGATCCTGGTTCTTGGCTCTGTTATTGACTGTACTGGATCCTGGCCCTTGGCTCTGTTATTGGCTGTTATGGAATCCTGGCCCTTGGCTCTGTTATTGGCTGTTCTGGTATCCTGGCCCTTGGCTCTGTTATTGACTGTTATGGAATCCTGGCCCTTGGCTCTGTTATTGACTGTTCTGGTATCCTGGCCCTTGGCTCTGTTATTGACTGTTCTGGATCCTGGTTCTTGGCTCTGTTATTGACTGTACTGGATCCTGGCCCTTGGCTCTGTTATTGGCTGTTATGGAATCCTGGCCCTTGGCTCTGTTATTGACTGTTCTGGTATCCTGGCCCTTGGCTCTGTTATTGACTGTTCTGGTATCCTGGCCCTTGGCTCTGTTATTGACTGTTCTGGATCCTGGTTCTTGGCTCTGTTATTGGCTGTTTGGATCCTGGTTCATCCTGTGTGGGCTGTTCGTCCTGGCCCTTGGCTCTGTTATTGACTGTTCTGGTATCCTGGCCCTTGGCTCTGTTATTGACTGTTCTGGTATCCTGGCCCTTGGCTCTGTTATTGACTGTTCTGGATCCTGGTTCTTGGCTCTGTTATTGACTGTACTGGATCCTGGTTCTTGGCTCTGTTATTGACTGTTCTGGAATCCTGGCCCTTGGCTCTGTTATTGGCTGTTCTGGAATCCTGGCCCTTGGCTCTGTTATTGGCTGTTATGGAATCCTGGCCCTTGGCTCTGTTATTGGCTGTTCTGGTATCCTGGCCCTTGGCTCTGTTATTGGCTGTTATGGAATCCTGGTTCTTGGCTCTGTTATTGGCTGTTCTGGAATCCTGGCCCTTGGCTCTGTTATTGGCTGTTCTGGAATCCTGGTTCTTGGCTCTGTTATTGGCTGTTCTGGAATCCTAGCCCTTGGCTCTGTTATTGGCTGTTCTGGAATCCTGGTTCTTGGCTCTGTTATTGGCTGTTCTGGTATCCTGGCCCTTGGCTCTGTTATTGACTGTTCTGGAATCCTGGCCCTTGGCTCTGTTATTGGCTGTTCTGGAATCCTGGTTCTTGGCTCTGTTATTGGCTGTTCTGGAATCCTGGCCCTTGGCTCTGTTATTGGCTGTTCTGGAATCCTGGTTCTTGGCTCTGTTATTGGCTGTTCTGGAATCCTGGTTCTTGCCTCTGTTATTGACTGTACTGGATCCTGGCCCTTGGCTCTGTTATTGACTGTACTGGATCCTGGTTCTTGGCTCTGTTATTGGCTGTTATGGAATCCTGGCCCTTGGCTCTGTTATTGACTGTACTGGATCCTGGCCCTTGGCTCTGTTATTGACTGTTCTGGATCCTGGTTCTTGGCTCTGTTATTGACTGTACTGGATCCTGGCCCTTGGCTCTGTTATTGACTGTACTGGATCCTGGTTCTTGGCTCTGTTATTGGCTGTTATGGAATCCTGGCCCTTGGCTCTGTTATTGGCTGTTATGGAATCCTGGCCCTTGGCTCTGTTATTGGCTGTTCTGGAATCCTGGTTCTTGGCTCTGTTATTGGCTGTTCTGGAATCCTGGCCCTTTGCTCTGTTATTGACTGTTCTGGTATCCTGGCCCTTGGCTCTGTTATTGACTGTTCTGGTATCCTGGCCCTTAGCTCTGTTATTGGCTGTTCTGGAATCCTGGTTCTTGGCTCTGTTTTATTGACTGTTCTGGAATTCTGTCCCTTGGCTCTGTTATTGACTATACTGGATCCTGGCCCTTGGCTCTGTTATTGACTGTTATGGAATCCTGGCCCTTGGCTCTGTTATTGGCTGTTCTGGAATCCTGGTTCTTGGCTCTGTTATTGACTGTACTGGATCCTGGCCCTTGGCTCTGTTATTGACTGTACTGGATCCTGGCCCTTGGCTCTGTTATTGACTGTACTGGATCCTGGCCCTTGGCTCTGTTATTGACTGTTCTGGAATCCTGGCCCTTGGCTCCTGTGTGGCTGTTCTGGATCCTGGTTTTCTTGGCTCCTGTTATTGACTGTACTGGATCCTGGTTCGCTGCTGTTGAAGTGGCTGTTCATGGATCTGGCCCTTGGCTCTGATTATTGTATTCTGGTATCCTGGCCCACTTTGCTCTGTTATTGACTGTTCTGGTATCCTGGCCATTGGCTCTGTGCATTGACTGGCCTGGATCGGTTCTTGGCTCTGTTATTGACTGTACTGAATCCTGGCCCTTGGCTCTGTTATTGACTGTACTGGATCCTGGCCCTTGGCTCTGTTATCGACTGTTCTGGATCGGTTCTTGGCTCTGTTATTGACTGTGTACTGGATCCTGGCCCTTGGCTCTGATGACCAGGCGGTGCTGGAATCCTGGTTCTTGGCTCTGTTATTGGCTGTTCTGGTATCCTGGTTCTTGGCTCTGTTATTGGCTGTTATGGAATCCTGGTTCTTGGCTCTGTTATTGGCTGTTCTGGTATCCTGGCCCTTGGCTCTGTTATTGGCTGTTCTGGAATCCTGGTTCTTGGCTCTGTTTTATTGACTGTTCTGGTATCCTGGCCCTTGGCTCTGTTATTGACTGTTCTGGAATCCTGGCCCTTGGCTCTGTTATTGACTGTTCTGGTATCCTGGCCCTTGGCTCTGTTATTGACTGTTCTGGAATCCTGGCCCTTGGCTCTGTTATTGGCTGTTCTGGTATCCTGGCCCTTTGCTCTGTTATTGACTGTTCTGGATCCTGGCCCTTGGCTCTGTTATTGACTGTTATGGAATCCTGGCCCTTGGCTCTGTTATTGGCTGTTCTGGTATCCTGGCCCTTGGCTCTGTTATTGACTGTTCTGGTATCCTGGCCCTTGGCTCTGTTATTGACTGTTCTGGAATCCTGGCCCTTGGCTCTGTTATTGACTGTTCTGGAATCCTGGCCCTTGACTCTGTTATTGACTGTTCTGGTATCCTGGCCCTTGGCTCTGTTATTGACTGTTCTGGAATCCTGGCCCTTGGCTCTGTTATTGACTGTTCTGGTATCCTGGCCCTTGGCTCTGTTATTGGCTGTTATGGAATCCTGGCCCTTGGCTCTGTTATTGACTGTTCTGGTATCCTGGCCCTTGGCTCTGTTATTGACTGTTCTGGATCCTGGTTCTTGGCTCTGTTATTGACTGTACTGGATCCTGGCCCTTGGCTCTGTTATTGGCTGTTATGGAATCCTGGCCCTTGGCTCTGTTATTGACTGTTCTGGTATCCTGGCCCTTGGCTCTGTTATTGACTGTTCTGGTATCCTGGCCCTTGGCTCTGTTATTGACTGTTCTGGATCCTGGTTCTTGGCTCTGTTATTGACTGTACTGGATCCTGGTTCTTGGCTCTGTTATTGACTGTTCTGGAATCCTGGCCCTTGGCTCTGTTATTGGCTGTTCTGGAATCCTGGCCCTTGGCTCTGTTATTGGCTGTTATGGAATCCTGGCCCTTGGCTCTGTTATTGGCTGTTCTGGTATCCTGGCCCTTGGCTCTGTTATTGGCTGTTATGGAATCCTGGTTCTTGGCTCTGTTATTGGCTGTTCTGGAATCCTGGCCCTTGGCTCTGTTATTGGCTGTTCTGGAATCCTGGTTCTTGGCTCTGTTATTGGCTGTTCTGGAATCCTGGCCCTTGGCTCTGTTATTGGCTGTTCTGGAATCCTGGTTCTTGGCTCTGTTATTGGCTGTTCTGGTATCCTGGCCCTTGGCTCTGTTATTGACTGTTCTGGAATCCTGGCCCTTGGCTCTGTTATTGGCTGTTCTGGAATCCTGGTTCTTGGCTCTGTTATTGGCTGTTCTGGAATCCTGGCCCTTGGCTCTGTTATTGGCTGTTCTGGAATCCTGGTTCTTGGCTCTGTTATTGGCTGTTCTGGAATCCTGGTTCTTGCCTCTGTTATTGACTGTACTGGATCCTGGCCCTTGGCTCTGTTATTGACTGTACTGGATCCTGGTTCTTGGCTCTGTTATTGGCTGTTATGGAATCCTGGCCCTTGGCTCTGTTATTGGCTGTTCTGGAATCCTGGTTCTTGGTTCTGTTTTATTGACTGTTCTGGAATCCTGGTTCTTGGCTCTGTTATTGACTGTACTGGATCCTGGTTCTTGGCTCTGTTATTGACTGTACTGGATCCTGGCCCTTGGCTCTGTTATTGACTGTACTGGATCCTGGCCCTTGGCTCTGTTATTGACTGTACTGGATCCTGGCCCTTGGCTCTGTTATTGACTGTTCTGGAATCCTGGCCCTTGGCTCTGTTATTGACTGTTCTGGACTTGGCCCTTGGCTCTGTTATTGACTGTTCTGGAATCCTGGCCCTTGGCTCTGTTATTGACTGTTCTGGAATCCTGGCCCTTGGCTCTGTTATTGACTGTTCTGGAATCCTGGCCCTTGGCTCTGTTATTGGCTGTTCTGGTATCCTGGCCCTTTGCTCTGTTATTGACTGTTCTGGATCCTGGCCCTTGGCTCTGTTATTGACTGTTATGGAATCCTGGCCCTTGGCTCTGTTATTGACTGTTCTGGAATCCTGGTCCTTGGCTCTGTTATTGACTGTTCTGGAATCCTGGCCCTTGGCTCTGTTATTGGCTGTTCTGGTATCCTGGCCCTTTGCTCTGTTATTGACTGTACTGGATCCTGGCCCTTGGCTCTGTTATTGACTGTTCTGGAATCCTGGCCCTTGGCTCTGTTATTGGCTGTTCTGGTATCCTGGCCCTTTGCTCTGTTATTGACTGTTCTGGATCCTGGCCCTTGGCTCTGTTATTGACTGTTATGGAATCCTGGCCCTTGGCTCTGTTATTGACTGTTCTGGTATCCTGGCCCTTGGCTCTGTTATTGACTGTTATGGAATCCTGGCCCTTGGCTCTGTTATTGGCTGTTCTGGTATCCTGGCCCTTGGCTCTGTTATTGACTGTTCTGGTATCCTGCCCCTTGGCTCTGTTATTGACTGTTCTGGTATCCTGGCCCTTGGCTCTGTTATTGACTGTTCTGGAATCCTGGCCTTTAGCTCTGTTATTGACTGTATTGGATCCTGGTTCTTGGCTCTGTTATTGACTGTATTGGATCCTGGTTCTTGGCTCTGTTATTGTCGGTTCTGGAATCCTGGCTCTTGGCTCTGTTTCTCGTCTATCTATATCTCTGTACTCCTTGACCTGTCCCTGTTTGTTCTTTGTCTGTTTCCAGACTATGTTCTATACTATCCCACTCAAAGGACTGGTGACTCGTTTATATGATTAGTACAGATGGGGATACCTGCCTTGACATTATGTCCAGGGTAGTGCCCAGTTCCATTGCTCCCTGGGTACAGCTAATTAGTACCTGGTAATGTCTCTCTCATGTGTCTTGCTTAATTAGGTCTATTTTAATTACTGTGAGCTGGAGGCACAGGAATGTGCACGTTACTGGCCGTCTTCCAACTGTCAGATATGTTGCGCACAATTTTATCTGTATCTGCGAACTGCATGTTATTTTTGGATTATTTTGAGAAGGAAAACAAACAGTTATTCTGAACTTGGCTCCAAAGAGGAGTTAACTTATCAGCAGCACAGAGCGACGGCCACAAACCAACTCTAACTAGGGTCACAGCAAGGACCTTGTCTTAGCATGAGCCAGAGAGAACTGGGCCAATTGTAGTGTGGGGGCTCTTCCTCTGTTTCTGTAAATATATAGCATGATCCGTTACTCTCTGTATAAATATATAGCATGATCCCGTTACTCTGTGTATAAATATATAGCATGATCCCGTTACTCTGTGTATAAATATATAGCATGATCCCGTTACTCTGTGTATAAATATATAGCATGATCCGTTACTCTGTGTATAAATATATAGCATGATCCCGTTACTCTGTGTATAAATATATAGCATGATCCCGTTACTCTGTGTATAAATATATAGCATGATCCGTTACTCTGTGTATCTGTGTATAAATATATAGCATGATCCCGTTACTCTGTGTATAAATATATAGCATGATCCCGTTACTCTGTGTATAAATATATAGCATGATCCGTTACTCTGTGTATAAATATATAGCATGATCCCGTTACTCTGTGTATAAATATATAGCATGATCCCGTTACTCTGTGTATAAATATATAGCATGATCACTCTGTATAAATATATAGCATGATCCCGTTACTCTGTGTATAAATATATAGCATGATCCCGTTACTCTGTGTATAAATATATAGCATGATCCCGTTACTCTGTGTATAAATATATAGCATGATCCCGTTACTCTGTGTATAAATATATAGCATGATCCCGTTACTCTGTGTATAAATATATATCATGATCCCGTTACTCTGTGTATAAATATATAGCATGATCCCGTTACTCTGTGTATAAATATATAGCATGATCCCGTTACTCTGTGTATAAATATATAGCATGATCCCGTTACTCTGTGTATAAATATATAGCATGATCCCGTTACTCTGTGTATAAATATATAGCATGATCCGTTACTCTGTGTATAAATATATAGCATGATCCCGTTACTCTGTGTATAAATATATAGCATGATCCCGTTACTCTGTGTATAAATATATAGCATGATCCCGTTACTCTGTGTATAAATATATATCATGATCCCGTTACTCTGTGTATAAATATATAGCATGATCCCGTTACTCTGTGTATAAATATATAGCATGATCCCGTTACTCTGTGTATAAATATATAGCATGATCCCGTTACTCTGTGTATAAATATATAGCATGATCCCGTTACTCTGTGTATAAATATATATCATGATCCCGTTACTCTGTGTATAAATATATAGCATGATCCCGTTACTCTGTGTATAAATATATAGCATGATCCGTTACTCTGTGTATAAATATATAGCATGATCCCGCTACTCTGTGTATAAATATATAGCATGATCCCGTTACTCTGTGTATAAATCATATTTGTGTATAAATATATATCATGATCCCCATTTCTGTGTATAAATATATAGCATGATCCTCGCTTACTCTGTGTATAAATATATAGCATGATCCCGTTACTCTGTGTATAAATATATAGCATGATCCCGTTACTCTGTGTATAAATATATAGCATGATCCCATTACTCTGTATAAATATATAGCATGATCCCGTTACTCTGTGTATAAATATATAGCATGATCCCATTACTCTGTATAAATATATAGCATGATCCCGTTACTCTGTGTATAAATATACAGGGAGTGCAGAATTATTAGGCAAATGAGTATTTTGACCACATCATCCTCTTTATGCATGTTGTCTTACTCCAAGCTGTATAGGCTTGAAAGCCTACTACCAATTAAGCATATTAGGTGATATGCATCTCTGTAATGAGAAGGGGTGTGGTCTAATGACATCAACACCCTATATCAGGTGTGCATAATTATTAGGCAACTTCCTTTCCTTTGGCAAAATGGGTCAAAAGAAGGACTTGACAGGCTCAGAAAAGTCAAAAATAGTGAGATATCTCGCAGAGGGATGCAGCACTCTTAAAATTGCAAAGCTTCTGAAGCGTGATCATCGAACAATCAAGCGTTTCATTCAAAATAGTCAACAGGGTCGCAAGAAGCGTGTGGAAAAACCAAGGCGCAAAATAACCGCCCATGAACTGAGAAAAGTCAAGCGTGCAGCTGCCACGATGCCACTTGCCACCAGTTTGGCCATATTTCAGAGCTGCAACATCACTGGAGTGCCCAAAAGCACAAGGTGTGCAATACTCAGAGACATGGCCAAGGTAAGAAAGGCTGAAAGACGACCACCACTGAACAAGACACACAAGCTGAAACGTCAAGACTGGGCCAAGAAATATTTCAAGACTGATTTTCTAAGGTTTTATGGACTGATGAAATGAGAGTGAGTCTTGATGGGCCAGATGGATGGGCCCATGGCTGGATTGGTAAAGGGCAGAGAGCTCCAGTCCGACTCAGACGCCAGCAAGGTGGAGGTGGAGTACTGGTTTGGGCTGGTATCATCAAAGATGAGCTTGTGGGGCCTTTTCGGGTTGAGGATGGAGTCAAGCTCAACTCCCAGTCCTACTGCCAGTTCCTGGAAGACACCTTCTTCAAGCAGTGGTACAGGAAGAAGTCTGCATCCTTCAAGAAAACATGATTTTCATGCAGGACAATGCTCCATCACACGCGTCCAAGTACTCCACAGCGTGGCTGGCAAGAAAGGGTATAAAAGAAGAAAATCTAATGACATGGCCTCCTTGTTCACCTGATCTGAACCCCATTGAGAACCTGTGGTCCATCATCAAATGTGAGATTACAAGGAGGGAAAACAGTACACCTCTCTGAACAGTGTCTGGGAGGCTGTGGTTGCTGCTGCACGCAATGTTGATGGTGAACAGATCAAAACACTGACAGAATCCATGGATGGCAGGTTTTGAGTGTCCTTGCAAAGAAAGGTGGCCATATTGGTCACTGATTTGTTTTTGTTTTGTTTTTGAATGTCAGAAATGTATATTTGTGAATGTTGAGATGTTATATTGGTTTCACTGGTAATAATAAATAATTGAAATGGGTATATATTTGTTTTTGTTAAGTTGCCTAATAATTATGCACAGTAATAGTCACCTGCACACACAGATATCCCCCTAACATAGCTATAACTAAAAACAAACTAAAAACTACTTCCAAAATATTCAGCTTTGATATTAATGAGTTTTTTGGGTTCATTGAGAACATGGTTGTTGTTCAATAATAAAATTAATCCTCAAAAATACAACTTGCCTAATAATTCTGCACTCCCTGTATAGCATGATCCCGTTACTCTGTGTATAAATATATAGCATGATCCGTTACTTTGTGTATAAATATATAGCATGATCCCATTACTCTGTGTATAAATATATAGCATGATCCCGTTACTCTGTGTATAAATATATAGCATGATCCCGTTACTCTGTGTATAAATATATAGCATGATCCCGTTACTCTGTGTATAAATATATAGCATGATCCCGTTACTCTGTGTATAAATATATAGCATGATCCCGTTACTCTGTGTATAAATATATAGCATGATGCCGTTACTCTCTGTATAAATATATAGCATGATCCCGTTACTCTGTGTATAAATATATAGCATGATCCCGTTACTCTGTGTATAAATATATAGCATGATCCCGTTACTCTCTGTATAAATATATAGAATGCTCCAAACTCCAGAACGCAGAATCATGCGAACTCCTCTCCTGGAACAGGCAAAAGAATAGTCCAAAGTAGCAATCCACCCAAACACGAGACCAAGCTCCGTCTTGAAGGTAAAACAGGAATCTGATTTATTGAGGGCTACATGCCCGGTGTTTATGTAGGTCTCCCACCTGGTGGACACTCCCCTAGGGGACCAGATGAAAGACTGGGACAAGTATGGTACATTAGCCAATCACAGTGGCTCAGGCATAAATCCTCCCCTTGGTACAAGCAAACCCCTCCTCTCTATCCTGGAGATAATTGGGAAGAAATCCAATTATCTCCATGGATAGAGGCAAAACGCCATTTTAAATGAAACAGTAAAAATACATAAAATTCCATAACTGTAAAACTACCGAATGTATTCAGTACATTTAACGTATCCCCAAATAGCCTAGATCTGAGCTCACATTATTACCGAATGGCACTCAGATCCAATACACACAGTTCAATCGCCATGAAGCCAAAGTCTTTCACACTCTTCTTTCGGTATACGAAGAGCTCCATGGGATGGCTATCTGGGTTAAGTCCATTCGTGAAATAAAAGTCCAGAACGGACCGGTGTTCGTATGCCGGATGACAAAGAATGGAGGTCGGCGGTTTCAGCGGTGTTCGGGAGAAAAAGTGTCCGTTTTGGGTTCCATAAAATTGTCGACGAACACCGCTGTGTATTTGTGCATCTAAGATGGCCGCCGCCTTGTGGTCGTCATACGAACGATGACCACCCAGCATACGGTTTCAATTAAGAGGTGTCTGCGGTTAACCACAACGTTCGAATTGGGGCCAATAGGTTAACCAGCAGCACACTCGTCTTCTGGGTGGCCGGCCGTTCGGCAGTTTGTTTGGTAGATTAACAAATAAACGAATGGGGAAGTATGGACAGGCAATTACACGAATCCACATGCATCAACCGGGATAGCACTATAGTTCCAAGACAGAGGGATCTGTCACACGGTTCCCTCCTTGTGGGACACTCCGGCAGACCCGGCTTGATCCTTTGGCGGGCCAACTTGGGGATGACCGGACTAGGAGGTGGTAGGGATGTCAGTTTGCCGGGACAATCCATCGGCATTCCCGTTCTTCTTACCGGGTCGGTAGCGGATGGTGAAGTTATAGGGTTGAAGGGCTAAACTCCACCGCAGCAATCTACTATTGTCTCCGGAGACCCAGGTTAAGCCATACTAGGGGATTGTGGTCCGTTATAAGCGAGAATTCCTGTCTGTACAAATAAGAGCTTAACTTTTTCAGTGCCCAGACCAGGGCTAAACACTCCTTCTTCACTGCCGCATAACTTACTTCTCGATGTAATAACTTTCAGCTTAAGTATGCGACAGGGTGCTCTACTCCATCCTCCCCGACTTAGCTCAGCACAGCCCCTAGTCCATACATGGAAGCATCTGTGTGAACGAGAAAATGTTTGTTAGGGACCGGGGCAGCCAAGACAGGGACATTCACAAGAGCCTGCTTCAGTGCCTGAAACGCGGCTTCACAAGCTGGAGACCACAGGACCCGCTTAGGGAGGTTCTTCTTAGTCGGGTCAGTCTGGGGCTTGGCTATAGTGCTGTAGTCAGGGACACAGCATCGGTAGTACCCTGCCGTCCCCAAGAAGGCTAACACCTGGGTCTTAGTGATAGGTGTGGGCCAGTTAGCCACAGCCTCTACCTTGGCTGGCTCCGGTCTCTGGCTCCCACACCCCACTCTTTGACCCAAGTACTGTACTTCAGCAATACCTAGATGGCACTTGTCTGGTTTCAAGGTCAGGCCAGCACCCCTACGTGGACTAGGTGTTCCTCCCAGGACTCACTGTAGACTGCAATGTCATCCAGGTATGCACAAGCAAATTCCTGGAAGCCATCAAGGAGTCTATCCAACATACACTGGAAGGTAGCCGGAGCATTCTTCATCCCGAATGGCATGACCTTAAACTGGTACAGGCCAAATGGGGTGACAAATGCTGACTTAGGGATAGCATCCTCGGCCAGGGCAATCTGCCAATAGCCCTTACACAGGTCTATGGTGGTCAGATAGCGTCCCCTGGCAATACGGTCTAGTAACTTGTCTACCCGGGGCAACGGGTAGGCGTCAGTGGTGGTCCTTTCGTTGAGCCGTCTGTAGTCCACACAGAACCGGGTGGTCCCATCTTTCTTAGGTACCAGGACTGCAGGTGAAGCCCAAGGACTATCGGAGTGTTCGATGACTCCCAGCCGAGTCATCTCATATATCTCCTTCCGCATTCCCTCTCGGACTGCTTCAGGGATTCTGTCTAGGGGTCTCTAACTTATGTACAGCTAGGGTAGTGTAGCCGGGCTCTTGGGAGAACTTCGCCTGCTTCTCCCACAGAAGCTGCTTTGCCTGTACCTTCTCTGTAGGGCTTAACCGGTCCCCTAGCTGTACAAGACTAGTGAGGTCTGTCTGGGGGTCCCTCGCTAATAAATCGGGCAGGGGTAATTTCTCTGGGTCGTCTGCAGCAGGGGCACATACTGCAGCAACATCCTCTGGTCTCTCTTGATACTCCTTCAGCATGTTCACATGAAAGGATCGCTGAATCCTCTCATCTGCACAGCTGGCTATAACATAGGTAGTATCACACACCTGAGCTAACACCTTATACGGGCCCTGCCAAGATGCTTACATCTTGTTTGTCTTCACAGGCTTGAGCACCATGACCAATCTCTCCACTGTGCATTGGAGGAGCCTGGTTGCCTGCCTGCTGCCTTTTGACTATGGACCGGCATTTAAATACTTTATTTTCCTATGCAGAAAGGTCTATTCATGTATTTCTGCCCTGGCGTTCGGTAGATTCTCGGATTTACTGAATGAACTCATTTAACCCAGATAGCTATGCCATAGAGCCTATTCGTGTAATAAAAGACTTTGGCTCCATGGCAATTGAACTGTATGTGTGTGGTCTGAGCGCCATTCAGTAATAGACCTAAGCTATCTGGGGATATGTTGCATGTCTGTATTTTATGTAATAAATGTAATCTTCTGTATTTTATTGTATCTTACTGTCTTTTTACTGCCATGTGCTTAATGGAGTTTTGCCTCTGTCCTTGGAGATAATTGGATTACTTCCCAATTATCTCCAGGATAGAAGACCCTGTGGAACTGGTTTTGGGCAGAAAAGCCATGCTTCATTTGGTCACAAAGGACTACGATCTATCTTTTGAACCATTGGACCAATTTCTATGATTTTGACGTATGTTTGTATTTGGAGTATGCTGATTCTGCAAATCAATTTTATGTGAATGTGATGCATACTTTTAAAATTATGAATAATGTGGAAAAACTGTATTTCTCTGCCTGTGATAATTATATTACCCATTGTGTAAGGTAATTGTATCACAGGCAGAGGGGAGGATTTTGTGTGGGAGTGTCTCAGTGTATTGTACGTGTTTATTGGTTGTTTTCCAAAACCCTGTGGGTGGTACTAATGTGTAAGAATGTGTATATAAGAACAATAAACCCACAGCTCTGTCTGTTCCTGTTTGACCCTCAACACGGAGCTCTGTCTCGTCTTTGGGGGGGATTTACTGTATGCTGTTAGAGACTGATTGCCAGGAGTGTAAGCCGCTTGGGTGCTTTTCCTGTTCGTCTGCTTGCAGCTATTCGTGAGGTTCCAGTTCAGGAGTTTGGAGTGCTACCTTGTATCCAATTCGGGAGTTTAGTGTTCTGCAGTAGCTGTGCCTGTTTCTCTGGAAGGGAAGATCTACTAAATGGCAGTTTAAGCCTTTTATGCCCAGGGTGCCGTTACAAAAACTTTCTGCCCAACCTGGAAGAACTGCTGCTGGGCACCCCGTTCGTACCACCGCTTCAGTCTCCCCTGGGCAGCCTGGAAATTCTCCCTTACCATCAGGGATAGTTTCTCCATGCGGTCCTGGAGTTCCAGGACATATGGTACTATGGGGGTCCCCTCTTGCTCTGTCTCTCCCTCCCAGTGTCCTCTGAGATTTAGGGGTCCTCGGACCCTTCTTCCATAGAGTAACTCAAAGGGAGAGAACCCAGTAGATTCCTGGGGCACCTCTCTGTACGCAAATAGCAGATGAGGCAGGAATCGCTCCCAGTTTCTGCAAGTGTCAGTAAAGGTCCTCAGCAAATGCTTGAGGGTGCCATTAAAGCGCTCACTTTAAGGTGAACTAAGCAGTGGTTTAATGCCGCACACCTTCCACAGCAGCTGGGTGAGCACAGCGGTAAACTGGGTTCCCTGGTCGGAGAGAATCTCCTTAGGGAACTCTACCCTAGTAAAAATCTTAACCAGAGCATCAGCTACTGTCTCTGCCTCTATATTAGACAGTGCTACCACCTGTGGATAACGAGTGGCATAGTCCACCACGGTGAGAATATACTTCTTACCGGATGGACTAGCCCTGGCCAGTGGACCCACAATGTCAACGGCTATGCGGGAAAAGGGTTCCCCAATGATAGGCATAGACATAAGCCTAGATTTTGGGTGATCCCCCCGCTTACCTACCCGTTGACAGGTGTCACAAGTACTACAATATACCCGCACATCTCGGTTAAAATTGATCCAGAAGAAATTTTGGGTGATCCTATGAGCTGTGTGGCGGGACCCTAGATGTCCAGCTAATGGCACGTCATGCCCAATCCGCAGAATCTCTTGCCGGTTTTTCGCAGGCACCACCAGCTGCCAATTCTGCGGAGAAGTAGCCCTTTTCTGGGAAGGTTTAGGGATCCTATACAGCCTATCCCCCACCCACTCATACCGTTCCCCATCTACCCCCTCTTCCCCAGCATCTGCCCTAGCCCTATACTTCTGAAGGGTCGGATTCTCCCATATGCCTCTGGGGTATCCCAGCCTAAGGGGGCCTGATCTAGGGTATAAGTCAGTGGAGAAAGTCTTACCTGGGTCTCAGCAGCAGGCTGGCCGGTCTCGGCAGCACGGGTCTGAGCACGGGTCGTCACAGCGTTAACCTCAGCGGGACCAATCGGGGCGTATGCAAAAACAAGAGGGGACCAAATCATTTCCAAGGAGAACGTCAGCTTCAAATCCCTCATGACCCCCACATTAACATGCCTAGTGCCCACTCCCCAATCCAAATGTACCCAATCTCCGGCTAGTTTAGCAGTGTCTCTGAACCGCCTCCGGTGTAACGGCATACCTGGAGAGCAGAGCTTCTTTCACGGCATTATAATCCCCGATCTCCTCATCAGGAATGGCCCGAAAAGCCTTACTGGCCTGGCCGGATAATTTTCTGGACAATATATTGACCCAGTCTTCTGCAGGTACCTTGTGTAGAGCACATTGCAGCTCGAAATCAGCAAGGTACCCATCAATCTCTCCTTCTGTTTCAATGAAGGGTTTAAATGCTGCAAACGTTACCTTTTTCCTTTCCACCGGGGCTACTGTGACTTGGGCTGCTGCAGCGCCACTTTGGCGTAGTAGGTTGGCCTCGACAGCTGCTATGACCCGGTCGATAATTTCTGTAGTCGCGTCGGGACCATAATGTGCCAGTCTGATTTTAACCGCCTGGTCAAAGTTTGCCTCTTTGGGGGTTCTATCTGATATGCTGAGCCCATTGGCTCCTTCAGCCCCTGATACTCCATCCATTTCGGTTAGTATGGCAATAATCTCCCTCTACCTGAGGTTACTGGCTTGTCGGCCCCGTTGTTCTAGCAGGTCTTTAAGGGTAGCTCTTTTCAGCCTTTCATACAGTACTTCTGTGGCGAAACCAACCTCGCCACGAAGCATTGGAGAAGCCTGGTTGCTCGCCTGTTGCTCTTGGACTATGGCCCCATGTTAAAAAGCCTTCTTTTCCCCAGCAGAAAAGGCTTGTTTGTGCCTTTCTGCCCGGCATTCGGTAGATTCAATCTACCGAACAAACAACCGAATGACTGGACCACCTGTATTGGGAGTGTGTCGGCAATTTACCAGACGCTGCAGTGTAATGATATTGATGTAACAAAGTTTTGGAGTCCAGTAGCCAGATCAGCAATGTTTTCTGCCAGAGGTAGCCACTCGTTACCCAGGTGGTTGAGCCCCTGTGCCTTGAGTGGCCTTCTGGTCTTTAGCAGAGATGGGAGACTGGAACAGAAAGATGATAATCGTAGTGAGGCAAGCCGAGGTCAATGGGAAGGAGAAGCAGCAAAGTCAAAACAGTCCAAATTCAGCAACAGGTAGGAGAAACAGGAACAAGCTTGATTAGAGAGTACAGGAACCACAATAATCTGGCAAAGGTACAGAGACAGGAAGTGGCTTTTATAGGCCAAGAACCAGACACCTGACCAGACACAGCTGAAGAGAGTTGTCACTGATAACATTGACTCTACAAGCAATGGTATCAGATCTCAGGTAAATTTGCAAAAGGCAGGCTGGTGTACTGGTAAGGAAGAGGTTTAGCACCATGTAAACCAGGGTTCGAAACCCAGCAGAGTCAGTTCCTCACATTACCTCCACCTCTACAGGCGCAGCCTCTGGATGTCCTATTTCCTGGTTTAGCAGGGTACTGTGCATGGAAAGACTGAAGAAGATCAGGAGCATGAATATTGTCCACTGGTTCCCATGATCTATCCTCCTCACCATAGCCTTTCCAATGAACCAAATATTGAAGTTTGTTGCGGAAGATCCTGGAGTCAAGAATTTTTTCCACCTCGTATTCATCTTCACCATCCACGAGGACTGGTGGTGGGGCAGGCAAGGCTCGACCAGGGAAAGTATTTTCATGAAAAGGTTTAAGCAGTGCCACGTGAAACACCGGATGTATTTTCATGGAATCCGGAAGTTGCAGACGGAAGGTGACTGCATTGATCTGAGCGATTATCTCAAAAGGTCCCATGAACTTTTGACCCAATTTATGAGAAGGAATCCTAAGCTTAAGATTCTTTGTTGACAGCCAAACCTTGTCACCAACATGATAAACTGGGGCCTCCTTTCTGTGCCTATCATCAGCTCTTTTGTAACATTCCTGAGCCTCCGAAAGAGTGTCCTTCAACAGTTCTTGGGAATCTCGTAAGGCGGTTAGCCGGTCAGTGACTGCAGGAATGGGAGTAGTAATTGGGAGACTGTGACGGAACGCTGGCACTCCGACTGAGTACCTCCGCCAATCGATGCTCCTAGCGCTTGCCGAGGACTCCAAGCACTCCAACCGACACCATCAGCACTGCAGACCCCACTTCCAGCGATGTAACTGCGCCGGGTCTCTGCTGTCTCCACCCACCCTGGACCCAAGGCCAGGATCCAGCTTCCAGTGGGTGAACCTCTCTTTCCCCAGAGAGCAGGAACAGGAACAAATCAAGCTATTGCAAGAGCTTCCTCTGGGAGTAAGTGATTATAGCAATCCCCAGAGTGTAGGTATCCCTTCCCCCAAACATGAGCCAAGGCTTAATGCTGGAACAAGACTGATTTACTGGCACACAGAACTCACAATTTATGCAACACAAAACTCCTCCTCTGGGCCAGGCTAGATAATTGAGTTGCTACAATACACAAAGCTCAATTATCTGCTGGCCAGATATATTACAGTTTCATAAAACACACAGGGACCCCAAAACATGCAATAACCCCATAAAAAGTATATCCTTGGAACCGGGGGATCTGGGTGAACCACATATCCAAAATTCACCCAGATCCGTTCAGTACTTTGGAAAATACAGTTTAATGCAGATTCTGCAGAACATATACAGGCTAAATAAAAACAATCACTGTATAATGTGTCCCCTGCTGTATAGTCCAAAACCACCGCACGATGTCTCTGTGCAACAAATACTGGCGAGATGGCACCGTGTTGAAAAGTCCAAACAGTGTCTGTGAGTTAAAATGGCCGCCATCCATTGTTCTCACCATGTGCTTCTGATACAGGAAATGGTGGCCACCCAGTAACTCCACAGTATGTCCCCAGATGGTTCTTAAAGGGCCAGCAGCAGCACAACACAATCCATTATGCCCAAATCATGTCTTTAAAGGGCAATACATCCCAGGGGCCATAGTCACAGGGCAAGAGGCGGGCAAGCAGTCCTCTCCAGGCACAAGTGGCGAAGGGCACTTTGTCACACATCTTCCCTTTGGGGGGAAGACTAAACAGGTACCTGACCTTCTGCCGGTCAGTACCTAGATTAGTCGGGCAGCCCACCCACAAAGAAAAATACACAGAGTAACCCCCCCCACAATAAATAGTACTGGCCTGTAGGTTCAAGTTTGTAGTGGGACAACGCAGCACTCTCGGTCTCCCTGGTGCAGCTAGGCAAACTGCTGGTGTTGCTTGGGGGGCAGAGGCCAGCGGCGCTCTGCCCTGCTGCCAGCTCTTCCACTGGGGTAACCCGTGGTAAGTCAGGCTCTAATACAGGGGAAAAGGGGGGGCAGAGGCTAACAGAGGCTCATCGCAGGCTCATCCACTGCCCCCAGGACCCGGTTGGGATGTAGCTGGGGAGGGGAAGTTTTGCTTACCTCCTCCTCCTGGCATCCCTGCGGGGTTGGTTGGGGATCTGGACCGCCCGTCCAGCCTCCCTGTAGGACTGGCACAGAGACCGTGGTCCCATCTGCGCGAGTGTGGTTAGGTTTGTCTTCCCCCTCTCCCGGCATCTCTGGCTGCTGTTGGAGGGGGAGGCTGGTTGCCCCCACTCCCCAGGACGCTGGTTGCTGTAAGGTGGAGGGATCGACCATCACCTCCTCCTGGAACTCAGGCCGCCGCTGGGGAGAGAGACCAGTTGTCTCCTCTCCCTGTATATTATACTGCCGCTGGGGACCTGGGCTGACTGCCCAGCATCCCTGTAGGGCTGGCAGAAAGACTTTGGTCCCATCTCCGTTTGCCATCTCTGTGTGTCCCCAGGACAAGTCTATGAGGTCGCCCACCTCCGGCTGCTGTTGGAGAGGGAGGCCGGTTGCCTCCCCTCCCCAGGATGCTGGTTGCTGTAAGGTGGAGGGATCGACCATCACCTCCTCCTGGAACTCAGGCCGCCGCTGGGGAGAGAGACCAGTTGTCTCCTCTCCCTGTATATTATACTGCCGCTGGGGACCTGGGCCGGGTACCCAGCATCCCTGTGGGGCAGGTGGAGAGACCTCGGTTCCATCTCCACCTGCCATCTGTGGGTCTTCCCAGGACCGTTCCATAAGGTTGCTCACCTCTGGGGCTGGTTGGACAGAAGAGGGTAGGGTGTCCAGGTAATCCTCTGGGCCGAGGGACGGTGATTGGGCTAAGTTGAACAGGCGTCGGTAGCTCTGCTCCAGCCCCCACTCCATTGCGACCAGATGACTCAGGTCTGCCCCCAGGTCGTCCGCTCGGGGAAGATCCAGCAGGGTTTCCCTGATGTTGTGGATGTCCCAGAACCGAAACTCTGTGGGGCATCCAAAGTCATCGCCCTCCTCATAGGCCTCCCACAGTAAGCCCGGGCCATTATAATCCTCTCCCTCGGGCAGATAGTGGTTAGTCATCGAGGGGTTGCGCTGGGTGGCGTACCACTTTAATGCCTGGTAAGCTGCATCTAGCCACAACTCCTTCCAAATTAAATCCCAGAGTTCCAACAACCATTCATCCAAGGGTTGCTCCACTAGGAAAGGAGAGCGCAGGGCCTCGAGTACCTGGAATCGCTGCTCGTCACTGGGAAGGCTCTCTCCCCGACGCCGTTGTACCTTTTCCAGGGCATCGTGCCACATCTCGGTACGAGTGACATCTCTCCAGTCCAGTATGCACTCCTCTGATACAGGCCCGTCCTGTTGGGCCAAGTGCTGCTGCAACCTCCAGCGAAACTCCTCTTCCATGTTGCTGTGGATAGGGACGCTGCCTGTAGCTAGCTCTATCCCTTGAGTTCCTCTGAAGCCAGGGTCGCTGCACAAGTGCTAGCGTTGCCCTCAATTATAAATCCGTAACTCCACACGTTACCGGTGTCTCCGAGCTGCTGGTCCTCGCACTAGGATGCCATCCGCCGCTGCCACCAAATGTGACGGAACGCCGGCACTCCGACTGAGTACCTCCGCCAATCGATGCTCCTAGTGCTCGCTGAGGACTCCAAGCACTCCAACCGACACCATCAGCACTGCAGACCCCACTTCCAGCGATGCAACTGCGCCGGGGTCTCTGCTGTTTCCACCCACCCTGGACCCAAGGCCAGGATCCAGCTTCCAGTGGGTGAACCTCTCTTTCCCCAGAGAGCAGGAACAGGAACAAATCAAGCTATTGCAAGTGCTTCCTCTGGGGAGTAAGTGATTATAGCAATCCCCAGAGTGTAGGTATCCCTTCCCCCAAACATGAGCCAAGGCTTAATGCTGGAACAAGACTGATTTACTGGCACACAGAACTCACAATTTATGCAACACAAAACTCCTCCTCTGGGCCAAGCTAGATAATTGAGTTGCTACAATACACAAAGCTCAATTATCTGCTGGCCAGATATAATACAGTTTCATAAAACACACAGGGACCCCAAAACATGCAATAACCCCATAAAAAGTATATCCTTGGAACCGGGGGATCTGGGTGAACCACATATCCGTACCACCAGATCCACCATACCTTTAAAAATACAGTTTAATGCAGATTCTGCAGAACATATACAGTACAAATAAAAACAATCACTGTATACGTCCCTCTGCTGTATAGTCCAAAACCACCGCGACGATGTCTCAGGCACCAAATATCATTTAGATGGCACCGTAGAAAAGTCCACACAGTGTCTGTGAGTTAAAATGGCCGCCATCCATTGTTCTCACCATGTGCTTCTGATACAGGAAATGGTGGCCACCCAGTAATTCCACAGTATGTCCCCAGATGGTTCTTAAAGGGCCAGCAGCAGCACAGCACAAATCCATTATGCCCAAACCATGTCTTTAAAGGGCAATACAAACCAGGGGCCATAGTCACAGGGCAAGAGGCGGGCAAGCAGTCCTCTCCAGGCACAAGTGGCGAAGGGCACTTCATCACCGAGACTCACTAGAAAGGTTGGATGGTAACCATAATTGGCAAAAAATGGGCTCAGAGAAGTGGAGCAGTGTTGGGCATTGTTATAGGCAAACTCCGCCGTGGGTAGAAAATCCAGCCAATCATCCTGCAGGTAACTAATATAGCACCGCAAATATTGTTCTAAAGTCTGGTTGGTTCGCTCAGTCTGTCCATTACTTTGTGGATGAAAAGCTGAAGACAGATTTACATTAATACCTAGAATAGAACAAAAATATTTCCAAAAATGAGATGTAAATTGCACTCCCCTGTCAGAAATTACTTCATCAGGCACTCCATGCAAGCGAAATATTTCCCGAATAACAAGGTCAGCAGTCTGTTTAGCTGAAGGGAGACCACGAGCTGGTATGAAATGACTCATCTTAGTTAACCGGGCCACAACAACAAGAATGGTAGTGTGTTCCTTATATGGAGGTAGTTCCACAATAAAGTCCATGGATATAGATCCCCAGGGACGATGAGGAATCGGAAGAGGCTGAAGCAAGCCAACAGGGGATGAGCGAGGAGTCTTATGTCTGGCACATACATCACAAGAAGACACATACTTCTTAACATCCTCATAATATTTAGGCCACCAAAAGGATCGGGTAAGTAGTTCTTGTGTCTTTCGGATTCCTGGATGACCTGCTGGTTTAGAGTCATGGTAGAGGCGTAAAACGTCCAGTCGCACTGATTCTGGAACAAACACACGTTGTTGAAAAATCCAAAACCCATTAAGCATGGTCATATGAAGATCACGAGGAGGATCACGAAAAACTGGATCTTTAGAGTAGCCCTTTTTAATGCGAGACATTAGATCAGAAGGAAAGGTAACTCCTAAAAATCTGCTCTATGGCAAGATGTGGTGGCCTGTGTAATGATATTGATGTTGCCAAAGCTTGGAGTCCAGCAGCCAGATCAAAGCAATGTTTTCTGCCAGAGGTAGCCACTGCTACCCAGGTGGTTGAGCCCTGAGCCTCTGGAGTAGCCTTCTGGTCTTAAGCAGATGGGAGACTGGTCAGAAAGACATAACGCATCGTAAGCAAGCCGAGGTCAGTAGGAAGCAGGAGAAGCAGCAAAAGTCAAAACAGTCCAAATTCAGCAACAGGAAGGAGTAGAAACAGGAACACGCTGGATTAGAGAGTACAGAAACCAAATAATCTGGCAAAGGTAAAGAGACAGGAAGTGGCTTTATAGGCCAAGAACCAGACACCTGACTGTGGCCACAGCTGAAGTGGAGTTGTCACCGATAACCTTGACTCACAAGCAATGGTATCAGATACCGCAATTTGCACAGGCTGGTGTACTGGTAATGAAAAAGGTTTTAGCATCATGTAAACCAGGGTTCGAAACCCAGCAGAGTCAGTTCCTCACATTACCTCCACCTTTACAGGCGCAGCCTCTGGATGCCCTATTTCCTGTTTTAGCAGGGTACTGTGCATGGAAAGACTGAAGAAGATCAGGAGCATGAATATTGTCCACTGGTTCCCATGATCTATCCTCCTCACCATAGCCTTTCCAATGAACCAAGTATTGAAGTTTGTTGCGGAAGATCCTGGAGTCAAGAATTTTTTCAACCTCGTATTCATCTTCACCATCCACGAGGACTGGTGGTGGGGCAGGCAAGGCTCGACCAGGGAAAGTATTTTCATGAAAAGGTTTAAGCAGTGCCACGTGAAACACCGGATGTATTTTCATGGAATCTGGAAGTTGCAGACGGAAGGTGACTGCATTGATCTGAGCGATTTATCTTTAAAGGTCCCATGAACTTTTGACCCAATTTATGAGAAGGAATCCTAAGCTTAAGATTCTTTGTTGACAGCCAAACCTTGTCACCAACATGATAAACTGGGGCCTCCTTTCTGTGCCTATCAGCAGCTCTTTTGTAACATTCCTGAGCCTCCGAAAGAGTCTCCTTCAACAGTTCTTGGGAATCACGTAAGGCGGTTAGCCGGTCAGTGACTGCAGGAATGGGAGTAGTAATTGGGAGAC
Organism: Pelobates cultripes; assembly: GCA_933207985.1. NCBI lineage: Eukaryota > Metazoa > Chordata > Amphibia > Anura > Pelobatidae > Pelobates > Pelobates cultripes. Next base: position 55,851,885 of record OW240923.1, read on the forward strand.
TCACTAGAAAGGTTGGATGGTAACCATAATTGGCAAAAAATGGTCTCAGAGAAGTGGAGCAGTGTTGGGCATTGTTATAGGCAAACATCGCCGTGGGTAGAAAATCCAGCCAGTCATCCTGCAGGTAACTAATATAGCACTGCAAATATTGTTCTAAAGTCTGGTTGGTTTGCTCAGTCTGTCCATTACTTTGTGGATGAAAAGCTGAAGACAGATTTACATTAATACCTAGAATAGAACAAAAATATTTCCAAAAATGAGATGTAAACTGCACTCCCCTGTCAGAAATTACTTCATCAGGCATTCCATGCAAGCGAAATATTTCCTGAATAACAAGGTCAGCAGTCTGTTTAGCTGAAGGGAGACCACTAGCTGGTATGAAATGACTCATCTTGGTTAACCGGTCCACAACAACAAGAATAGTAGTGTGTTCCTTAGAGGGAGGTAGTTCCACAATAAAGTCCATGGATATAGATCCCCAGGGACGATGAGGAATCGGAAGAGGCTGAAGCAAGCCAACAGGGGATGAGCGAGGAGTCTTATGTCTGGCACATACATCACAAGAGGACATATACTTCTTAACATCCTCATAATATTTAGGCCACCAAAAGGATCGGGTAAGTAGTTCTTGTGTCTTTCGGATTCCTGGATGACCTGCTGGTTTAGAGTCATGGTAGAGGCGTAAAACGTCCAGTCGCACTGATTCTGGAACAAACAGACGCTGTTGAAAAATCCAAAACCCATTAAGCATGGTCATATGAAGATCACGAGGAGGATCACGAAAAACTGGATCTTTAGAGTAGCCCTTTTTAATGCGAGACATTAGATCAGAAGGAAAGGTAACTCCTAAAAATCTGCTCTCTGGCAAGATGGTGGCCTTGGTTACCGTAGTATGGAGGGGGTCAGCTATCCTAGACAAGGCATCCGCCTTGCCATTTCTGGAACCAGGGCGGTATGAAATAAAAAAATTAAACCTTGAGAAAAATAGGGACCAGCGTGCTTGTCTGGCTGACAGTCTCTTAGCGGATTGGATACATTCCAGATTTTTGTGATCTGTGAGGACAGTAATTGGATGGGTGGCTCCCTCCAAGAGATGTCTCCATTCGGTAAAGGCAGCTTTTATAGCCAAAAGTTCTTTATTCCCTATGTCATAATTTCTTTCTGCTGGTAACATCTGGCGGGAATAGAAGGCACATGGATGTAACAACATCTTAGGTCCAGTCCTTTGAGATAGTATAGCCCCAACAGCTGAATCAGAAGCATCTACCTCTACAGTAAATGGCAATTCTGGCTGAGGATGTACCAAGATAGGGGCAGATGTAAACAGAGTCTTTAATCTGGAAAATGCAGTGTCAGCCTTATTGGACCACTGAAAAGGAGTCCCTTTACGTGTAAGTTCAGTGATCGGTGTAATAACGGCAGAGAAATTCTTAATGAAACGCCTGTAAAAATTGGCAAACCCCACAAATCTCTGTATATCTTTTTCATTCTTGGGGATGGGCCAGTCCAGCACAGCTTTAATTTTACTTGCGTCCATACTTAAACCTTTAGGAGTTATTACATACCCCAGGAACTGAATTTCTGTTTGTTCAAACTCACATTTTTCCAGTTTAATGTATAGGTGGTGGGTACGAAGGCGCTCAAGAACAATGCAGACCTGTTTTCTGTGATTTTCAAGATTATCAGAAAATATCAGGATATCATCCAAATATGCCACAACAAACTGATCCAGGAGATCCCGTAGTACATCATTGATTAGATGCTGAAAAGTTGCAGGGGCATTACAAAGCCCAAATGGCATTACTAGATATTCGTAATGTCCGTACCTGGTTCTGAAAGCTGTTTTCCATTCATCATTTGGTCTTATGCGAACCAGATTATATGCCCCCCGTAGATCAAGCTTCGTAAATATTTTAGCTGAACGAAGTCTCTCCAGAAGTTCAGGAATGAGAGGCAAGGGATAACGGTTTTTAACAGTGATTTTATTAATGTCCCTGTAATCAACACATGGCCGTAGACTGCCATCTTTCTTTTCTACAAAGAATATAGGAGCTCCTGCTGGAGAAGTGGATGGTCGAATAAAGCCTTTGGCAAGATTTTCTTGTATGTATTCACGAAGTGCTTTCAATTCAGGCTCAGAAAGGGAGTATATACGGCCAAATGGGATAGCAGCTCCAGGTAGCAGCTCTATGGGGCAATCATAAGGCCTGTGAGGTGGAAGCTGATCAGCATTCTTCTTATCACAGACATCTGCGAAATCCTGATATTGTAGCGGAAGCTTAGTTAAGTTTGTAGCAACCATTTCATTAATTGTTGTGGTAACAGGTGTCGCCTTAGAGGGTTGACAATTCATTAAGCAGTGTTCTGAAGGAAAGGACAAAGTTCTAGTCTTCCAATCAATCTGTGGGTTATGCAGCGCAAGCCAGGGTATACCCAAAATCACTGGAAACTGTGTTGAGGAAATTAGGTGGAAAGATATAGACTCATGGTGATTCACTTCCAGAATCAAATTTAAGGGCACAGTCTCATGTGTAACCGGGCCTGACGTAAGTGGAGATCCGTCTACTGTTTCCATTAACACAGGTGAAGATTTAGGGATAGACTGAATTTTATTTCCTGCTGCAAATTTAATGTCCATAAAGTTTCCGCCTGCTCCGGAATCTATCATAGCTGTAGTTGAAATTATATTATTACCATATTGCAAAGTGATAGGCACCACCAAATGAGGATGTTGAGTCATCATACCTTCTTCACCCTGAGCCAGAGAAAACAAGGGTTGTGTGACAGAATCCAGTTGGTCTGAAATCTGGGATTGGTGTTGAATCTGTGCACCCTCAGCAGTCATAGCTATTGTTCTTTTAGACCTGTTAGGGCACTTGATGGCATAATGCCCTGCACTACCACAATACAGGCATAAGTTGTGAGTGCGTCGCAGCTGTTTTTCTTCATTGGATAATGGCCCTCTTATTAGATCTACTTGCATAGCCTCAGGTTCAGAGTCTGTAGGTGTTTGTGGGGTCGGAGTAGAAATTCTTGAATAGAAAGTAGGAGTAGCACTTGGTTTAAAAGAGCCCTGTCTTTCCAATCTTCTTTCTGAAAGTCTCCGATCAATACGGATAGCCAACCGCACAAATGCATCAAACTCAACAGGAAGATCAACACGAGCTAGCTCATCTTTTATAGCTTCTGAGAGACCCCTTCTGAAGTGGAACCTCTGGGCTGATTGGTTCCAAGTAGTATCAGTAACCCACTGTCTGAATTCAGCAGCATATTCAGCCACAGATCGCCTCCCTTGATGTAAATGAAGGAGAGTGGCTTCTGCTGTAGCACAGCGATTGGGATCATCAAAAACTAGGCACATGGCCTCAAGAAAGTCTTTTAAATTTCCCAAGATTGGACTGTCCTGTTCCAGAAAAGGGGAGCCCCAGGCCAGGGCTTCATCTTTGAAGAGGGAAAAAATAAATCCCACCTTCTCTCTTTCAGATGGAAAACGGTTAGGTAACATCATAAAATGCAAACGGCATTGATTTAGGAAACCCCTGAATTTTTTGCGGTCTCCTCCAAATTTTTCTGGTAGAGGCAAGCGGGCATCTTGTGCAGGTGTAACAGTAGTAGTAGCAGCAGCCGCAACATCATGTGCCCTGTAGCTGGTAAGCTCACTATGCATTGATCGAACTTCATTTTGCAGTTCAGCTACCTGATCCTGCAGCACTTGAATGGTCTGTGCCTGGGTCTGCATAGTTCTTGCATTAAAAGCAACCTGCTGGGCCAATGCAGAATCTGATCCGACGGTCTCCATGAATGGGCCAGATTATTCTGTAATGATATTGATGTTACAAAGTTTTGGAGTCCAGTAGCCAGATCAGCAATGTTTTCTGCCAGAGGTAGCCACTCGTTACCCAGGTGGTTGAGCCCCTGAGCCTTGAGTAGCCTTCTGGTCTTAAGCAGAGATGGGAGACTGGAACAGAAAGATGATAATCGTAGTCAGGCAAGCCGAGGTCAGTGGGAAGGAGAAGCAGCAAAGTCAAAACAGTCCAAATTCAGCAACAGGAAGGAGAAACAGGAACACGCTGGATTAGAGAGTACAGGAACCACAATAATCTGGCAAAGGTAAAGAGACAGGAAGTGGCTTTTATAGGCCAAGAACCAGACACCTGACTAGACACAGCTGAAGTGAGTTGTCACTGATAACCTTGACTCTACAAGCAATGGTATCAGATATCAGGTAAATTTGCAAAAGGCAGGCTGGTGTACTGGTAATGAAAAGGTTTAGCATCATGTAAACCAGGGTTCGAAACCCAGCAGAGTCAGTTCCTCACACCTTGGTTACTGTAGTATGGAGGGGGTCAGCTATCCTAGACAAGGCATCCGCCTTGCCATTTCTGGAACCAGGGCGGTATGAAATAAAAAAATTAAACCTTGAGAAAAATAGGGACCAGCGTGCTTGTCTGGCTGACAGTCTCTTAGCGGATTGAATACATTCCAGATTTTTGTGATCTGTGAGGACAGTAATTGGATGGGTGGCTCCCTCCAAGAGATGTCTCCATTCGGCGAAGGCAGCTTTTATAGCCAAAAGTTCTTTATTCCCTATGTCATAATTTCTTTCTGCTGGTAACATCTGGCGGGAATAGAAGGCACATGGATGTAACAACATCTTAGGTCCAGTCCTTTGAGACAGTATAGCCCCAACAGCTGAATCAGAAGCATCTACCTCTACAGTAAATGGCAATTCTGGCTGAGGATGTACCAAGATAGGGGCAGATGTAAACAGAGTCTTTAATCTGGAAAATGCAGTGTCAGCCTTATTGGACCACTGAAAAGGAGTCCCTTTACGTGTAAGTTCAGTGATCGGTGTAATAACGGCAGAGAAATTCTTAATGAAACGCCTGTAAAAATTGGCAAACCCCACAAATCTCTGTATATCTTTTTCATTCTTGGGGATGGGCCAGTCCAGCACAGCTTTAATTTTACTTGCGTCCATACTTAAACCTTTAGGAGTTATTACATACCCCAGGAACTGAATTTCTGTTTGTTCAAACTCACATTTTTCCAGTTTAATGTATAGGTGGTGGGTACGAAGGTGCTCAAGAACAATGCAGACCTGTTTTCTGTGATTTTCAAGATTATCAGAAAATATCAGGATATCATCCAAATATGCCACAACAAACAGATCCAGGAGATCCCATAGTACATCATTGATTAGATGCTGAAAAGTTGCAGGGGCATTACAAAGCCCAAATGGCATTACTAGATATTCGTAATGTCCGTACCTGGTTCTGAAAGCTGTTTTCCATTCATCATTTGGTCTTATGCGAACCAGATTATATGCCCCCGTAGATCAAGCTTCGTAAATATTTTAGCTGAACGAAGTCTCTCCAGAAGTTCAGGAATGAGAGGCAAGGAATAACGGTTTTTAACAGTGATTTTATTAATGTCCCTGTAATCGACACATGGCCGTAGACTGCCATCTTTCTTTTCTACAAAGAATATAGGAGCTCCTGCTGGAGAAGTGGATGGTCTAATAAAGCCTTTGGCAAGATTTTCTTGTATGTATTCACGAAGTGCTTTCAATTCAGGCTCAGAAAGGGAGTATATACGGCCAAATGGGATAGCAGCTCCAGGTAGCAGCTCTATGGGGCAATCATAAAGCCTGTGAGGTGGAAGCTGATCAGCATTCTTCTTATCACAGACATCTGCAAAATCCCGATATTGTAGAGGAAGCTTAGTTAAGTTTGTAGCAACCATTTCATTAATTGTTGTGGTAACAGGTGTCGCCTTAGAGGGTTGACAATTCATTAAGCAGTGTTCTGAAGGAAAGGACAATGTTCTAGTCTTCCAATCAATCTGTGGGTTATGCAGAGCAAGCCAGGGTATACCCCAAATCACTGGAAACTGTGTTGAGGAAATTAGGTGGAAAGATATAGACTCATGGTGATTCACTTCCAGAATCAATTTTAAGGGCACAGTCTCATGTGTAACCGGGCCTGATGTAAGTGGAGAACCGTCTACTGTTTCCATTAACACAGGTGAAGATTTAGGGATAGACTGAATTTTATTTCCTGCTGCAAATTTAATGTCCATAAAGTTTCCGCCTGCTCCGGAATCTATCTTAGCTGTAGTTGAAATTTTATTATCACCATATTGCAAAATGATAGGCACCACCAAATGAGGATGTTGAGTCATCATACCTTCTTCACCCTGAGCCAGAGAAAACAAGGGTTGTGTGACAGACTCCAGTTGGTCTGAAATCTTGGATTGGTGTTGGATCTGTGCACCCTCAGCAGTCAAGAAGCATGCCTTTAGACTTGTTAGGCAATTGATGCATACCCCTCAAAATTACCACAATACAGGCATAAGTTGTGAGTAAAGGCCGCCAATTGTTTTTCTTCATTGATAATGGCCCTCTATTAGATTCTACCTGCATAGCCTGTCTGTGAGTCTGTAGGTGCTTCTTGTGGGTCGGAGTAGAAATTCCTGAATAGAAAGTAGAGTAGCACTGGTTTAAAAAGAGCCCCCGTCTTCTTCCAATCTCTTCTGAAAGTTCCCAACACGGATAAAACAACCGCGACAAATGCATCAAACTCAACAGGGAGATCAAATGCAGCTAGCTCATCTTTATAGCTTCTGGAGAGACCCTCTGAAGTGGAACTCTGGGCTGATTGTCTCCAAGTAGTATCAGTAACCCACTGTCTGAATTCAGCAGCATATTCAGCCACAGAGCGCCTCCCTTGATGTAAATGAAGGAGAGTGGCTTCTGCTGTAGCACAGCGATTGGGATCATCAAAAACCAGGCACATGGCCTCAAGAAAGTCTTTTAAATTTCCCAAGACTGGACTGTCCTGTTCCAGAAAAGGGGAGCCCCAGGCCAGGGCTTCATCTTTGAAGAGGGAAAAAATAAATCCCACCTTCTCTCTTTCAGATGGAAAATGGTTAGGTAACATCATGAAATGCAAACGGCATTGATTTAGGAAACCACTAAATTTTTTGCGGTCTCCTCCAAATTTTTCTGGTAGAGGCAAGCGGGCATCTTGTGCAGGTGTAACAGTAGTAGTAGTAGCAGCAGCCGCAACATCATGTGCCCTGTAGCTGGTAAGCTCACTATGCATTGATCGAACTTCATTTTGCAGTTCAGCTACCTGATCCTGCAGCACTTGAATGGTCTGTGCCTGGGTCTGCATTGTTCTTGCATTAAAAGCAACCTGCTGGGCCAATGCAGAATCTGATCCGACGGTCTCCATGAATGGACCAGATTATTCTGTAATGATATTGATGTAACAAAGTTTTGGAGTCCAGTAGCCAGATCAGCAATGTTTTCTGCCAGAGGTAGCCACTCGTTACCCAGGTGGTTGAGCCCCTGAGCCTTGAGTGGCCTTCTGGTCTTTAGCAGAGATGGGAGACTGGAACAGAAAGATGATAATCGTAGTGAGGCAAGCCGAGGTCAATGGGAAGGAGAAGCAGCAAAGTCAAAACAGTCCAAATTCAGCAACAGGTAGGAGAAACAGGAACAAGCTTGATTAGAGAGTACAGGAACCACAATAATCTGGCAAAGGTACAGAGAGACAGGAAGTGGCTTTTATAGGCCAAGAACCAGACACCTGACCAGACACAGCTGAAGAGAGTTGTCACTGATAACCTTGACTCTACAAGCAATGGTATCAGATCTCAGGTAAATTTTACAAAAGGCAGGCTGGTGTACTGGTAAGGAAGAGGTTTAGCACCATGTAAGCCAGGGTTCAAAACCCAGCAGAGTCAGTTCCTCACATGCGGTTGACGAATGCTGGGTGGCCTTTTTTCGTTTGCCGAACACGTAGTGGCGGGCATTTTAAAGTCCCGAACAGCCAGCGGTGTTCAGCGCCCAAACTATGGAACTGGAAACGGACACTTATTTACGCGAACACAGCTGAGCCGTCAGCCTCCTTGCGTCTGCATTCGGTTATTTAACCGTATGAACAGCATTACCCCAGATAGCCATGCCATGGAGCCTATTCGTGTAACGAAAGACTATGGGAAAGACTTTGGCTGTATGTGATCTGAGCGCCATCCGGTAATAATGTGCGCTCAGATCTAAGCTATCTGGGGATAGGTAGAATGTATGTTTTGTGCAACAGTTGTAACTTTATAAATTTTTATGTCTTTTACTGTCTTTTACGGCCATATGGTTAATGGATTTTGCCTCTGTCCTGGGAGATAATTGGATTACTTCCCAATTATCTCCAGGACAGAGGGAGGGAAATTAGGATGCATTGTAGGGATGTTTTACCTCTGTGTGTCTGATTCATGTCTGTCCCTTGTCACAGTCTCCCATTTGGTCCCCTAGGGGAGTGTCCACCAGCTGGGAGACCTGCATAAATACTGGGCAGGTAGCCCTCAATAAACCAAAGCACCACTTGACCCTCAACACAGAGCTCTCTCTCGTCTTTGGGGGGATTTACTGTATGCTGTTAGAGACTGATTGCCAGGAGTGTAAGCCGCTTGGGTGCTTTTCCTGTTCGTCTAGCAGCTATTCGTGAGGTTCCAGATCGGGAGTTTGGAGTGCTACTTTGTATGCAGTTCGGGAGTTTGAAACATTCCCTTGTATACAGTTCGGGAGTTTGGAGCATTCCCTTGTATGCAGTTCGGGAGTTTGGAGCATTCCCTTCTATTCAGTTCGAGAGTTTGGTGTTCTGCAGTAGCTGTGCCTGTGTCTCTGGAAGGGAAGATCTACTAAACGGCTTTTAACTCCTTTTATGCCTGGGGGTGCCGTTACAAATTCCATTAGTTCCGAATGTGTAGTTGTCTCTCTGGGCGATGAAAATCATCCCGTCGCTTGCCACCAGTTGTTAAGACACTCCCGGCATAAAGGAGTGAAACCGCCGTTTAGTAGATCTTCCCCCTTTTAGAGACACAGGCACAGTTACTGTAGACCGCCAAACTCCCGAACTGAATACAAGGGAATGCTCCAAACTCCCGAACGCAGAATCATGTGAACTCCTCTCCTGGAACAGGCAAAAGAATAGTCCAAAGTAGCAATACCCCCAAACACGAGACCAAGCTCCGTCTTGAGGGTAAAACAGGAATCTGATTTATTGAGGGCTACATGCCCGATCTCCCACCTGGTGGACACTCCCCTAGGGGACCAGATGGAAGACTGGGACAAGTATGGTACATTAGCCAATCACAGTGGCTCAGGCCTGGCTATATGGGTTAAGTCCATTCGAACGGACCGGTGTTCGTATGCCGGATGACAAAGAATGGAGGTCGGCGGTTTCAGCGGTGTTCGGGAGAAAAAGTGTCCGTTTTGGGTTCCATAAGTTTGTCGACGAACACCGCTGTGTAGTCATGCATCTAAGATGGCCGCCGCCTCGTGGTCGGCATACGAACGACCACCCAGCAGGGCCGGCCTTAGGGGTGTGTGAGCTGTGCGGCCGCACAGGGCGCCATGGCAACAGGGGTGCCCTGGCAGCCGACACAACTCACACATTGCTGGATGTGAACTGTGTGCACCTGCTACCCGGGTGGAGGATTTCATTTTTCACCACCTGGGTAGCCGACTATCCCAAAACACACATGTGCGGGTGGGCTGGGCTTACCAAGTGGTGGGCGGGATTACGCGGAGGCGGGGCTATAAATTGCAGCAGAGGCGGAGCTAAGTGCGCCCAGAAGCCGGTGTTGGTGCTGCACAGGAAAAGGGAAGCAGGAAGGACTACCTGCTTCCCCAACAACTCCAGAAGCTGTACTGCCTCCACTTCTCACTTACAATTACTGTCCATAATAGAGAGAGGTCCCCTTCCATTTGGGTGTGTGTGTGTCTGTAACTGTGTATGACTGTAACTGTGTGTAACTGTGTTTGTGTGTCTGGAACTGTGTGTGACTGTGTGTGTGTATGACTGTAACTATGTGACTGTCTGCCTGTGTGTGAAACTGTAACTCTGTGTGTGTGTGAGACTGTGTGTGTGACTGTCTGCCTGTGTGTGAAACTGTAACTGTGTGTGTGTGAGAGACTGTCTGCCTGTGTGTGTGTGTGACTGTAACTGTGTGTGACTGCAAGTGTGTGTGTATTACTAACTGTGTGCATGACTGTTCCCTATACAAACACTACACCCCTATACACACACACACAGTATACATGGATGAAGATTTGGGGGGCACTGTTAGGATTTTTCACACAGGGCGCCTAAAGGCCTAAGGCCGGCCCTGCCACCCAGCATACGGTTTCAGTTAAGAGGTGTCTGCGGTTAACCACAACGTTTCGAATTGGGGCCAATAGGTTTACCAGCAGCATACTCCTTTTCTGGGTGGCCGGCCCTTTGGCAGTTTGTTCGGTAGATTAACAAATAAACGAATGGGGAAGTACGGACAGGCAATTACACAAATCCACACAAATGAACCGGGATAGCACTATAGTTCCAAGACAGAGGGATCTGTCACAATCCCGTTACTCTCTGTATAAATATACAGCATGATCCATTACTTTCTGTACGAATATACCGCATGATCCCGTTACTCTGTGTATAAATATATAGCATGATCCCGTTAAGCTCTCTGGCAATGTAGAGTGAATAATGCGAGGTAATTTGGACAAGGTAAGATTTACAAGGTTAAGACTGGGCAGGGTGAGCAGTGCCAGGAGAGCTGGGCAGGGCTTGTGGAGTTGGGCTCAGTGGGGATGGCAAGGTGTGTGGTTAGTGGTGACAGGCTTGGAGGAGTCGGGTGCAAGGGGGTTAGGGCGAGGGGTGCCAGGCTTAATTAATATTAATAGTGGGGGGGACAGGGAGGGTAACATTAATGGTGCGGTGGGGGGGCAGGGAGGGTAACATTAATGGTGAGGGACAGGGAGGGTAACATTAATGGTGGGGTGGGGGTGCAGGGAGGGCATTATTAATGGTGGGAGGGTAGGGTGGGTAACATTAATGGTGGGGGGACAGGGAGGGAGGGTAACATTAATGGGGGGCATGGGGGCTAAAATTAATGGTGGTGGGGGAAGGAGGGTAACATTAATGGTGGGGAGGGAAGGGAGGGTAACATTAATGGTGGGGGAAGGAGGGTGTAGCGGAGATGCAATATTCCCCAGGTTATCTCCGCTTATAATCCAAGTGAGGCTCAGGAACAAGTAAATAGTAAATCCACAAGCAAGGTTTCCAGCAGGTAAAATAACAGCAATATCCCCACAGCAATCCCAATAACTGGACAACACACAGTTTCAGGAGCAGAACTGAAATCTTTAATCCACACTGTCCTTTTAAAGCATGCTCCCATGCAAGGGAGGGATTTACAATCATTAGTATAGTAGCCAATCCTGTCCTGGTAACCTCCCACACATCTCCTCCCCTCAGCCTGCATCATAATCCCCTTATCCAGTCTAGCAATTCCCCCCGTTTCTGGATGTACCCTTAAACGTAGGGGTAACCCTTTAAATCCTACACCCCCTGATAGCCCTGATCTGGGTGAACAACATATCCAAAAATCACCCAGATCAGACCAGGGGTTCGGGAAATTTATGGAGGGAATAAAATGACCGACCGCACTGACTGAGATAGCCGAATGCGGTTCCATGTGAATGGGCCCTGCGGTCGGTCCTGGAATAAGGGAACAAACTGCACGAAAGCCTCTAGCTATAGAGGCTAGGGAGGGTTCGCCTGAATCCCCTTGTTCGGTTCTTTCTATCTACCGAACGAGGGGCCGTTCGGTAGTTAGGAACCGAACGGACCGGGCTTGTGGAGGTTTCAGCGGTGTTTGCCTAGTTGAGTGTCCGATTTGAGTTCCAGACACTCGACGGCAAACCACCGCTGTTCGGGAGTTTTTAAAATGGCCGCCGCCACGTGTTTGTTTGTCGAATGGCGGCCACCCCCGAGAACAAAGGACGGCTACTTAACTTGGCAATTACCCGTTTGCAACAATGTTGCAACGGGTAATTGAGGACACACTTCACACAGGGGAGGTCTGATTGTTCGGTAGTTTCATTCCCTTAGTTTATTCGAATGATTCTACCGAACAATCAGAGGAATACAATTCTTTTCAACACATATAAAACCAGCAGTTTACACGAATGCAGTTATTCACAAGACATTTGCAGGACAGCCCAGTGCCATCCGCTACAGAGGGTAACAATGGTGGGGTGGGGAGGGAAGGGAGGGTAACATTAATGATGGGGGGCAGGGAGGGTAACATTAATGGTGGGGGGAAGGAGGGTAACATTAATGATGGGTGGCAGGGAGGGTAACATTAATTTGTTGGAGAAGGAGGGTAACATTAATGGTGGGGTGGGAAGGGAAGGGAGGGTAACAATGGTGGGGTGGGGGACAAGGGAGGGTAAAATTAATGGTGGGGTGGGGGGGCAGGGAGGGTAACATTAATGGTGGTGGGAGGAAGGTAACAATGGTGGGGAAGGGAGGATAACATTAATGGTGGGGAGAAAGGAGGGTTACAATGGTGGGGTAGGGAGGGTAACATTAATGATGGGGGGCAGGGAAGGTAACATTAATGGTGGGGGGCAGGGAGGTTAACATTAATGGTGGGGTGGGGGGGCAGGGAGGGTATTTGTGGCAAACATAGCCACTTGGACACTATAAAGAGACTGTGCCTTTAAGGGTTGCCTGTATGGTTGTGGGATATGTGCTTAACTATGTAGAATGTATGCTGGTTGTAATTAACGTGTATGTGCTGTATTGGCTATCTGCCGAATGCAGATAGCTGTATGTATTGTATTTTCTTTCGTTTCACGAACGGCACTTTTGCGGGCCGTTCGTGAACCGAAAATACCCCCATGTAGTAGCCCACACACTTAGAGGCGTGTGGCACTTGTTAACCGATTGCAACAATGTTGCAATCGGTAATTAGAGGCTCTCCCAGGTGGCCGCCGTTCGACTACCGACCATGCGGCGGTCGGCCATCTTGGATCCTTTGTTCCCTCAGCGGTGTTTGGTCGTCGAGCGCATGGTACTAAAAACGGCTACTCGACGGCGCGAACACCGCTGAGCTTCCAGGCCGTTCGGGAGTTCCGGGCCGTTCGGTATTTTGTTCCCTGGAAGGCAATCGGTATTTTGAACATGTATTTTAATGAATGTGTTTTTTGTGCGGCGTTCGGTTGGTTTAGCTGGGATCTGAGCGGTAATCTCACGAATGATGCGCTCAGACCCCAGCTATCTACCGAACGTCCATTCGTTTAAATGAACTGCATATTCGAATTGTCGAAATTGTCGGTTCTGCTGCACGGAGGGATAATCCACTTAACGGTACATTCCTGTGGGAGGATCCCTCTCGTGCAGCAGTGCCTGATGGGAGAAATGCCCTGTACAGTAAGTCCCCCATGTAGTCCCCTCTGGGAATGCCTCTGGGAGGGGACTCAGGAAACCCCTTGCATGGGGACTTGTATAAATTGTGGAGCTGGAAATAAAGACCTCAGTTGACTCTCAGAACTGTGTTTCGTCCGGTTACTGGGAGATTTGGGATATTGCCTTGCTTTTTCCAGCGCTTGACTGTGGATTACTTCCTGAACCAGCGGAATTCGTGGATTAAGTATTGGCGTTCCGCTACAATTGGTGGCAAGCGACGGGATCCAACTCTTCAGCCGAAACAGAGCATTCGAATGAAAGGAACAACGAACGGAAAAAGGGAATGGCAATTCGTATGCAGCAAACAGATGAAAGAGATCAGTGAATGGAGACTGATTACACTACTTTAAAAAGGCAGACGCTAAAGGAACTGCTGGAGGCTAGAGGGAAAAGCGCTAGCAATAAATCCAAGGCAGTACTAATTGCAGAACTAATGGAGGGCTACCGAGCACACAGCAGCACACCCCCACCAGCCAGGGAGGAAACCCCATATCAGAGGGAACTGAGAACCCGGCTGGAATTTGTACCTCAGCCAGTACCCCTGGACATCTTGACCGTCCTGATGGCAGACGTACAGGAGTACATTATGGCACAACAGCACCAGGGGGCACCGTCCAGGGCAGAATCCATCGCTACTTCATTCTGCGCTCCAGTGAAACAGAAGATACCGTACCAGGTGTTTAAAGCATTCTGTGAGGAGAAGGATGAAATTGACGGGTATCTGCAGGATTTCGAGCGGCTATGTGACCTGCACGACCTGGAGCAGGCAGTGTGGGTGCCCCTGCTAGCAGGAAAGTTGGCAGGGCGAGCAGCAGAGGCCTATCGTGCTGTCCCCTGGGAGGACAGCAAGGACTATTTTAAAGTCACGGGTAATCCTAGAGAGATATGCCATCACACCGGAGGCATATCGGCGCAAATTTCGGGGATTGCAAAAGCCTGAAAAAGATTCGCACGCTGAGTGGGCACATAAGCTAGACCAAGCTTCTCAAGGGTGGATTGGGGCCAGCCAAGCCATCACCATGGAGGAACTGTGCCAACTAATTTTACTGGAGCAGTTCTTTAACGGACTTTTACCAGAGGCACAAGAATGGGTAAGGGACAGAAAACCCCTCACCCTAACTGAAGCCGCCCGGTTGGCGGATCAACACTTTGATGCCAGGAGGCATCATGGGCCCAACAACAAGGGTCCCTTGAGACCACCTGTACAGCACCACCCGACCACCTCCGCACCAGCCAACTCCACTCCGTTCGGGCCAGCACAAGGGAACCCCCCACCACCATCCCGCTACAATGGCAGGGCAAACATCCAATGCCATACCTGCCGTCAGTGGGGGCATATGTCCCGGGAGTGCACCCAGAATCGGAGTAGACAGGCGTGGAACCAAGTGCGGCAGAATTCCACCCCAAGGGCAGCAGCGCATTATTACCACACAGAACCGGACACCCCCGAGCTGATGAGCCTGCAGACGGAGGAACCTCTGGGTGTTTTGTATGAGGTGATGTCTGTGCAAGCCACGGACAACAGGCAGCATCACCGTCAAGTTGTGTTTGTGGGGGGGGAAAGAAGTACAGGGGCTGAGGGACTCGGGAGCCACTTTAACCCTGGTTGCTCCACATTTGGTCCCAGATACAGCCCACACTGGCGGATCTGTCGCAGTCAGGGTGGCAGGGGGAGCCATGTACCGTCTACGCACTGCAAAGGTGCATTTGAACTGGGGTGCTGGGGAGGGGGTTGTGGAAGTGGCTATGATGAAAAAGTTACCGGCAGATGTCGTATTGGGGAATGACTTGGGCCAGATGACCTCTGCCTTTGTACCTCAGGCCCCTTCGCAAGAAGCTCATCCCGTAACTACCCGGCAACAGGCTCGCACCACGGTTCCACCAGCACACTCTGAGGCTCAGCTAAGAGACCATGCCCCCCCCTCGACTCACATGACCTGGGACACCCCGACCACCTTTGAAGCCGAGGTCCAGACAGACCCCACACTGCAGGTGTACAGGGATAGGGTAGACACCGACCAGGTAGGGCGGGAGGGCGAGCGGTACATTTGGGAAAACAAATTGTTGTACCGGATAGCTGAAAGGGCAATAGGGAGCTCTGTAACAGTACAAACCAAACAGTGCCCACAGAAATATAGACCCGAGTTACTGAGAATAGCTCATGACATCCCTCTGTCTGGCCATTTAGGGATGACCCGTACCCGGTATCGCTTAACCCACAATTTCTTCTGGCCAGGGATTTCTAAAGTTGTAAGGCACTATTGTACTTCCTGTGATGTGTGTCAGCGGGTAGGTAAGAGAGGGGATCACCACAAAAGCGAAACTGTGTCCCCTGCCTATAATTGAGGAACCTTTTAGCCGTGTGGCCGTAGATATAGTGGGACCGCTACCCAAAACCAGCTCCTCTGGGAAGCGGTATATACTGACCGTGGTGGACTACGCCACCCGGTACCCCAAGGTGATTGCCTTAACCAATATTCATGCGGAGGCAGTGGCAGAAGCCCTGATGAAAATCTTTTCCAGAGTAGGGTTCCCGCAGGAAATTATCTCTGATAAGGGGACACAATTTACAGCAGAGGTCACCCAGCAGCTATGGAAAATCTGTGGCATTAAGCCGATCGTTAACTCTGCCTATCATCCCCAATCCAATGGATTATGTGAGAGGTTCAATGGTACCCTAAAACAGATGCTCTGTACATTCGGAGAGACCCATAAGGACTGGGAGCGGTTCCTTCCCCATCTGTTGTTTGCGTATAGGGAGGTACCCCAAGAATCTACCGGCTTCTCCCCATTTGAGCTGTTGTTTGGGAGAAGGGTACGGGGACCGTTGGACCTCATTAGAGAGCATTGGGAGGGGGAGAGTAGCGCAGATGGGACCCCTATTGTACCATATATGCTGGCATTCCGGGATCGCCTGGAGGAATTGACCCAGGCAGTGCGCACTAACCTCCAGGCCGCCCAACAACTTCAGCGCCGTTGGTATGACAGGGGGGCCAGAGACCGTAGTTTTCAAGTGGGGCAGAAGGTGCTAATTCTCAAACCTGTCCGCACAGACAAACTACAGGCCGTCTGGCAGGGCCCATACCAGGTGGTAGAGCAGAGATGCGATACCACCTATGTGATCGGCCCATGCTCCGGGGTAGGGAAGCGACGCATGCTCCATGTGAACATGCTCAAACCCTACCACGAGAGTGTACCCAGGTAAGTTAGAAAAGGTGGCGCCCTTCGCCGTTATCAGTTCCTGTACTTGGGTGTGCTCTAGAGGACTTAGCCGCTCCCCCAGCTGAACCCCTTGGGAGGGCTCTTTCTGCTCCTCCTGCCTGATGGGAGAAATGCCCTGTACAGTAAGTCCCCCATGTAGTCCCCTCTGGGAATGCCCCTGGGAGGGGACTCAGGAAACCCCTTGCATGGGGACTTGTATAAATTGTGGAGCTGAAAATAAAGACCTCAGTTGACTCTCAGAACTGTGTTTCGTCCGGTTACTGGGAGGTTTGGGATATTGCCTTGCTTTTTCCAGCGCTTGACTGTGGATTATTTCCTGAACCAGCGGAATTTGTGGATTTAATATTGGCGTTCCGCTACATAGCACAATACCACCATGACCAAGGTCGGTGCTAAGCTACTTTTGTCACTAGACAAGACCAACTACATGCACCCCCAAAAACAAAAATTTCCAACTTTGTGTGTCTCATTCTCCCCCCAGCTCCTTTGTGTGTCTCTTTTTACCCACTGCCCTGTTATGCTCTTTCTCCCCAACCACTTTGTTTTGTATCTTTTTTTCCCCTCCCCAACCCCTAACTGTCCTCTTCCCCAGCCTCGCAGAGTGTCTGTGTCCCTTCCCAAGCCCTCTATGTGTCTGTGTCCCCTTGTCCAGCCTCTCTGTTTGCCTCTTTGTGTCTTCCCAGCCTTTCTGTGTGTGTCTTTGTCATTCTCCAGTCCATCTGTGTGCCTCTGTCATCCTCAGCATCTCTTTCACTTTCACTTTTTTATACTATATTGAACTACTGTTACTGACCCGACTTTCCACTTGACCATTCCGTATTTTTGTATCTCTGAACTGGCCCTGTCTTGTTGTCTATCTGAACTCTGGTTTCCCTTGACTCTGACTAGTCCTAACTATTCTACCTCTCTGTCTGTTTATCATGAAGACCGGGCACTCTAAGGCCTGGCAACACATTTTATTACAGGGGTTATAGTTGGAATACTAGGGTATTGTACTTGTCCTTGACATGGTATTTACACCGCTAAGACAGCAGAGACACCTGAACCACTATATTAAGCTGGTGATTGTAGTATCCCTTTGAGCTCCAATAAGTTACTGAGCTGTAATGAAGATTAACCATCAATAAACAGAAGAGAGGATGGCCACAACCACCAGGGATAGGAGGAATATGAGCTGGACTTCCGAGCTGCATATAGGTATAGAAATTAGAGATCCCACATAACAGTTACAGGTATAACTCGAATCTTGGTCTACTTAGTAATATGCCAGCAGGCTGTTTACTAGATGTTTCAAAGAGAATAGAGGTAAAGTGAGACAAAAATTAAATTTTGACATCCTGTCTCCCACTTAAGGACATTAAAAAAACCTGTGCAGGACTGGAAGGTGGGGTGAGGGGGGCCTTATATGTAATTAATTGTTTCATTATTTTCTGTGTTGGCACCTGAGAGGTGGATCTAACCCATAAGTGATGCTGCCATCGTTAGCCAGGAACGAAAGTTAATGCAAACAAATCTCTGAGGCCTGATGGTATTCACCCATGAGTAGTTTAATGTGGAACTAAATTAACCTCTGTTTTTAATCTTTCAGGATTCTTTTCTTTCAGGAATTGTACCAGATGACTGGAGTTAGGCAGGTACGGTTCAAAATCTTTGCCTGGAAATTATAGACCAGTGAGCTTAACTTAGAAAAACAGCACCTTAGAGAGGATATGATAGCATTATACATATATATTCAGGGACAATATAAACAATTGTTTGGAAATATATTAATAAACAGGACTATACACAGTATACAAGGTCACCCATTTAGACTAAAAGAAATTAGATTTAATCTAAGGCAAAGGAAAGTTGTCTTTTGTAGTGAGAGAAATAAGTGGATGTGGAATTCTCAGCCTGAAGAGGTGGTTTTATCAGAGTCTGTAGAGATGGTAACAACTATAAGATAGACCTAGTGCAATATTGTAACATAAATAGACAAACAAACAGACATTGAATGGGCACACACTCACAAGGATGGAGTGGGTAAAGTACCACTCAAGACTATCCAGCCGGGAGAGGATCAATCCTCTCTGAACGTAGGATCCAATCCACATGTATGAAAGAACACACTGCCACCAGCCAGCTCTGTTCTCCACAATCTTTATTGATATGAAGAATCAAATAAAAGCATAAACTGTCAGAGTATTGCATTGCCAGTATCCACTCCGGGGATCCACTCTGTTTACTATGCGATGATGCAATGCGTTTTACTCCACCTCTTTGGGCTTTCTCAAGAGAGTTTGAGATAATGGCTACACATTACCACCTGGTTTAGACCCTTGGTACTAAATTTTAGCAGCCAAAACAAACGATATGTGATAAAGTGGGCAGTGACATTTAACAGTGCAAGTATTATACCAAAAATCTGTATAACAATCAAAATTTTGTCATAATCAAAAGTATCACTAGTGCTGCAACCATCTTGGCAACAAATCAACAATGTTTTACTTTGTCCAAGAAAAGGGATCAAATGTACCTTACAATGTGTTACATGAACAAATAGATATATACATTATTGATAATATAAATGAGAAACACAAAGTAAATAATGTAACTACCATGTGAGAAGTGCAATTCAGCCACTATTGTTTGTTGTTAATAGCAACAGGTTCTGGTAACATGGTTGTTCACAAGCCCCAAAATCACAGGTGCAAGCTGTTACCCCACATATTAATTATGATATAAGTGAATATTCTGATTTACCAAAACAGTGGAAGTAATACATAAAAAATATAATATAATAATATTATTAAATGTATAGGACTGACAAATGACATATACATAAAAAATACAATAATAAATAAATAAAACACATTATTTACAGAGATAGGAGAATAGTGAGTGAAAGCGAAAAAATAAATTGTGAAGAATAAATGAAGTAGAACAAAGGCTGCTCTGCTGTGAACCTTGAATGAAAGTAAATGAATCGATTAAAATACATTATGCACACATGAACTGCAAATAATGAAGAAAAGAAAATGCATGAAATGTGAAAATAAAAAGTCAAATTGAATATAAGATACATAAATTAAAATACAACTAAACCATATATTTTTGAGAAGTGGAAGGTGAATGTTAGCAAAGTTTATAAAAATTATTTATAAAACACAAATAAAGAAGAAGAAAAAAAGAACACCAAATAAATCAATATAGTAGTCAAAATTGCATTTCAAACACTGTTACCTTCCTCAGCCTTCATAGGAAGCTAAGCCATTGCTAAATAGGTTAAAAAGCTCAATCGATAACACTATAACACACCCTGACTGTGTCTATGTTATCTAAACTAACCTTGCTAATTAACCCCTTAAGGACGGAGGCAATTGTACACGTTTGAATCAAAACAAAATCTTGAATTTGCACTCTAAGTCTGTTCAACCATAATTCACCTCTTTCATATTAAGTGCACCCACACATATATCATTTTGTTAAGGAGAAACAGGGCTTTCAATTCCACATCTAATATTAATATATGAAACATAATTTAATATAAATACAATCTAAAAAAAAAGTTTTACACATGAAGGAATTTTGTTATATTTCAAGATCTGCATAACATTTTAACTGTGAATGTCATAATACTGTTAGAATTTACTGCAATAAAATACACATATATGTGTTCAGCCATGTCTCATGTGTACAACAGTACCCCCCATTTGCAGGTTTTGAAAAAGTTACAGGGTTAAATATAGGACTTTCCTCATGTACAGTTTTTACACACTAAAATTTGACAGATTGATTTGCTAGACCTATGTTGCATTTGAGACTGTATGGCAGCCCAGGATTGAAAATGACCCCTGTTGAGGGCCCTGGGTAACCTGGTTGATTATCCCCGCTGTTAATGAAGGGAGAGAATTTTCCCCAGTAAGTGGACGACACACAGTTCCAGGGCCACATGTTTTTGCACATTGAAATTTTCCAGATTGATTATGTTGCCTTTGAGACTGTATGGTAACCCAGGAATGAAGTTGACCCCCATTATGGCATACCATTTTAAAAAGTAGACAATCCAGGGTATTTAAAATGGGGTATGTCCGGTTTCTAAGGTCACTTCTGTTGCTATCTCTCTGCTTGATGAATCTAAGATCACACCCCAGAAATTGATTAATACATGGGAGAAGGAATTAAATTTAGTGATTCCCCTAAATGATTGGCTTGTCTCCTTAACTTATACAAACAAATATATACATTGTCTTAATCTGACTGAATGCCATTTCAAGGTCGTACACAGAGTGTATTTTACCCCAACAATACTGGCCAAAATGTACGATACATATGATTCTACTTGTTGGAGATGTGGCACGCACCCGGGCACATATATTCATATATGGTGGGCCTGCCCACTCGTTAAATCGCTTTGGGTGTGGGCATTTAATATCTTCTACATAGTTACACTTAATAAACTCAATAAAAACCCGGCTTCTGCCCTTTTACACTTCAATTGGCAATTAAAGTTGCATAAATATATTTTTTTTACTATTCACTGCTTTGTTGCAGTTAAAATTATTATTGCCAGACATTGGAAGTCCTCTAACCCATTCCACAAATCCCGCTTGATTGATCAAATTATATTTCAACTGACAATGGAAAAAGATAACATAAGTAATAGGACTGTTTTTTCCAAAGAAAGAGAATGGTTCTCTAACTGGCTCCAAAAACTCTCCAACATTTAATGGTAATATACTTCTCGTTTAGCTTTTTTCAGTTAAACATGACTATGGTCATTGATAGTCTTCCATGGGCTATGTGTCTTGAACAGTATAAAAATATACAATAACAATAGTGGTTACAAGTGGGCGATTTCTGTATTATTTATATTTTAATAAGACACATATCTAGAAGGCTACAATATATTATTAGGAAACCCTCTCTGCTCTGTATAGGTGGAGGGCTATTTCTTTGTCTTGTTCTAGTTTATATGTCTATGTATTCGATTTATTTTGTACATATATGATGATTCTTTATAAAATGTCGTGTCTATTTCTACTAGGGTTGTCAGGGTGGTCCCTCAAATTAGAATGAATAAAATCACTTAATCATGTAAAGATTACATAAATATACACGTAGAATTAAAATATATATATACATATATATGTATTTAAATTCTACGTGAATATTTATGTAATTATTTATGCAATTATATGTAGAAATGTATATATATATTTAATTATTTTGATTTATTTATATATTTATACATATATATGTATATAATTTCATTCTAAGTGTATTTTAATACCAATATATATATATATATATATATATATATATATATATATACACACACACACACATACATATACATATATACAAAATATATACAATTGTTGCAAATATATATTATATATATATATATATGTAATTTCATTCTAAGAGTATTTTTATATTAATATATTAATATAAAAATACACTAAGTATGAATTATATATAAATATATGATACATATATTTCTATTTAGTAGCTTTAATTATTTAAATTTTTACTCTTACAGGAGTAGTGGGTCTGCCTGACAGCCCAGGTAGTCCCCCTGCAGGCATCTCCATAGACACCTGTTGCAGCCATGCGATTGCTCTGTGAGAGCGATCACATGGCCCCCAGGCTTTAATTCGGCAGAGGTGGACTACCTGGGCTGTTAGGCAATCCCACCGAAGCTGATTGCGGTGGAGGTAAGTACCTCAGATCTCCATGGGCTGAAATCAGCCCATCATAATGGGGATGGCATGGAACACCTTAACTGCGTGAAGGGTTTAACACTGTAACTGTCACAAATATGAACAAAAAAAACCAATGACATTTGGACACAAAAAATGCACCAGGAAAGGCAGGGTATAGGTTATAAAATATTTAAGATACTGGCCAAGGATACATCTGCTATTTGTTTAGGGTGGCACTTACTATATACATGAATACTATTGTATGTGAGTGAATATTTTGTTTTCTTTCAGAGCTGGCATATGAGCCTCTGCTGAATAACTGTACTACACAGCTCTCAAATATCACTAAGGAATATTAACATGTACAGTTGTAATCAAAAGTATTCAACCCACATTGAAAATTTGATGTATTGTTAAAATGAACAGACTTTTCGCTGTTTGCAATGAATAAATCAAACGTAATTGAAATAGCGCAACACAATGATTTCAGCAAGTGGTTTCCCAAATTGAACTAAAAATGCAACTTATAATAACTTTTCCAGTCCGCAAATTATTCAACCCCATTCATGACAAGCATCTTTAGTACTTAGTAGAGCACCCTTTGCTATTATGACCTGCTGCAAATGAGATCCATAGCCAGACACCAGATTCTGGTGTTCCTGAGGAATCTCAGCCCATTGCTCATGAGCAAAGGCCTTCAGTTCAGTAATTCTGGGGTTCACAGGTTGCAACCACCTTCTTCAAATCCCACCAGATTTTATATGGGGTTTAAGGCAGTTGACTGTGATGGACACTAACATTTTCCAGGATGTCTTCTGCAACCAAGCCTTGGTGGAATTTGAAATATGCTTGGGATCATTGTCTTGTTGGAAAGTCCAATGACGCCCAAGCTTCAGCTTCCTCACAGACGGCATGACATTTCCTCCTAGGATTTCCTGATACTTCAATGAATCCATCTTGCCTTCCAGACGCTACAGGTTTCCAGTACCTGAGGATTCAAAGAAGCCCCAGAGTATCACAAGGTCACCACAATGCTTAACTGTAGGCAGAGTGTTCTTTTCAGCATATGCCTAATTCTTCTTCCTCCAGACAAAATGATGATCCATTGGCCCGAAAAGTTCCAGTTTTGTTTCATCACTCCACAGAACAGAATTCCAAAATGCTTTTCTTGTGCTTTTGGGTCAGTAGTGGTGTACGTCTTGGAGTTTTGGCATGGAAACCATCTGCATTTAGTACACGCCTTACTGTACTTACTGAAACCGCAGTGCGTGCTGCCATCAAGACTTGCTGCAGGTCTTTTGCACTTCCTGGTGGGTTTTTCACAATCTGCCTTTTCAGAAATCTGGTTGCAGCCATTGATAGCTTCCTTTTTCTACCCCATCCAGGTAGTGTAAGGTCTTTTACTTCAACTTTGAACTTGCAAACTAGGCTTCCAATTGTGTCTCTTGGAACATTCAGTGCTTTTCCTATGTTTTTGTATCCTGTTCCTTGCATGTGAAGAGCGAAGATTTTTTTCTCTTAACTTTGTGGACCATACTTTTGACTTAGCCATATTTCTAACATGCAGTCAAACGTGATACGTAACAAACCCCTAACCAGTTCAATATTTCAGTATTTCATGTGTTCCAGCTCAAGCACACCTGGTGCAACTAATGAAGCCCTTGAATAGTTGCATCAGGTGTGCTTAAGGCAATACATGTTTTGCATATTTGTACGGTTTTGAGGGATTCTATTCAGAGGGTTGAATAATTTTGAGACTCGAGAAGTTATTACAAGTTGCATTTTCAGTTGATTGGGGAAAGCACTCGAAGCATTTGTTGTGTTGAGCCATTTCAATTGCTTTTGTTTGATTTATTCATTGCAAACAGCTGAAAGTATGTAAAATATAACAATAAAACTGATTTTTAATGGGGGTTGGATAACACTATTGTAGCTCCTCACTGTTTAGCTTCAGGCCCCCACTCTGCAAATTAAGTTTAAAAAAAGTTGATGATCTCAGCCAAAGATGTGAAGCGAGACGGAACCTACTGCTGTGAGACTGGCACGGCGCTGGATAGAAAGCGCGTAAAAACTGCTTTTTAACCTATACAGTGATTTTAGAATGATACTGTCAGGAATACATGCATTTTTATTCCTGACATCTATGGTGTTCTTTTAACATGTTTGCCAGTGCTGAGGCTCACTCAGTGCAGCTCCCCGCTTGTCCTCCTGCAACATCATTCAGAGGGCATCGTTTCTACATTTGCTAATGCATCTAATGCATTGCAAGAGCTTGGCACTATTCACTTAGATATGTTTTCAACTCTGTAATTGAAACATTGATGCATCTACTAAACGGCAATGTTTTACATTGCAGAGATAAAACTAAAGGTCCATTGCACTCAGATGAAGTAGTCTAAGTGACATTGGTTGTCATTTAAGTATGTGTCACCAAACAATGGGCCATATATAGTTCAACCGTACATTTTCTAAATATGCTTAGGGCAAATGGATACTGCAGGCTGCATTGAAAGTATTGATGATGCTTATTGCATATTTTGATTGGTTGCAATTAAAATCATTCATAAAAAACATGACTAATCTCTGCCTGTCTTTTATTGGCTTCCACTTGCAGCTTTCTGTATGCTTTTTTATAAATCAAGCTAATTGCAAGCTATATTTCTTATATAGCAATCATACAGTTTCTCTTATCTTTCTATATTTCAGACATTGACATAAATTACAATCGTTATATACTGTATTTAGCAATCCATTAACATCTGCTGATGAGCTAACAATGTCAACACGAACACAATCCCACCATTATTATATTTTTCATCATCACTTTTACTGTCAACTTGTACTACTGATATAAGATTAATTTACACTGAACAAAATTATTAATGCAACACTTTTGGTTTTGCCCCATTTTTCATGAGCTGAACTCAAAGATCCAAGACTTTTTCTATTTACACAAAAGGCCTATTTCTCTCAAATATTGTTCACAAATCTGATTAAATCTGTGTTAGTGAGCACTTCTCCTTTGCCAAAATAATCCATCCACCTCAAGATGCTGATTAGACAGCATGATTATTGCACAGGTGTGCCTTAGGCTGGCCACAATAAAAGGCCACTCTAAAATGTTCAGTTTTATCACACAGCACAATGCCACAGATTCAAACAGTAAAAAGGAAAAGAAATTCCTTTAAAAATGTAGCGCTTATATAGTAAATAGTATGCTATCACCTTTTGGTAATTGGGCGAGATATGATTTTTCCCCTTGTCCAAGTGTTCAATAAATGGTTTATCTACAAAAGACAATCATACATAGTGCAGATAGTATATAACTGTGCATTTATGTATCTATTCATATATGGTGTTATTCACTCACAAACAAAGAGCTGTGGACCCAGCTCTAGTTGTAATCACTTTCGGGTCCGTCTAGGCGACCCACCCCTGTTTAGGATATACGTCTTGTCCTACAGGGAGATAAATGGACCGGAGATAGCGTAGTACAGTCTATACAGGTTAAAATAAAAGTGTTAATCCCAAGTGGGTACTTACAGACCAAGAGTCTAAATTGACTCAGTTCTTGAGTAATGTGCAGATTAAGGGACTGCACTCCCAGATGTAAATGGATAGATGGAGAACCAAATAAAAAAGAATAAATTTATTAACACAATATATAAAATACAAATAAAATCGGATCAATGTCCATATTAAAAAGCCGGAACGCGTTTCACCACACGAGCGTGGCTTCCTCAACCGGGTCAATGTGCTGAATGTCAATCGGTTCCCCATCTCCGTTTATATATCCTCCTTAATGGTTCCATGTGATGCAGGTGTGTGCTTCCCACACACGTCGTTACCACTCGTAGGTAGGACGTGTGTGGTCCACGCCTCGTTTTGGTCATCTGATGCTGTCCTCGCCTCGTTTTGGCTTCCGTGCCTCCAGACTGTTTCACCATTCGTTTCCTAAAGTTCTCACCATCGGGCTAATTTTTATCCACAGGATCCAAACGTCCATCTTTACAATAAAATTAGACAAAGCATATTTAAACTGCACAAACATATTCCGATTCGTATCGTTGAAGTTAGCTTGCAGAGTTTCGTAATTCATTCATGATTTAACATATTGAGGGAAGAAAGGCACAAAAAAGAGGATAATATCAATTCCAAACAATCTTACAATTTGTTCATTTTTGACAGATTTATCTTAACATTATTCAAAATAAAATTTAATTGAAATACCATTGTATGTTTATCTTATTTATTTTTTTTATCATTCAAATGTGATTCATAAGGAGAAGAAAATTAATAGCATTCCTATACTGAAGTGGTTCTGGGGACTATAGTGTTTCTTTAATGTGAGGTAAATTAGAGCTTAGTGCCACGAATAATATACTAGATTGCCTACTTACAACCAGATGAGGATGATGATGGGCTCTAGCTGCAGTCTGGCTCCACTGGTCTGGTGCAGAACAGGCTCTCTGGAGGCGGTTTGTAACTGTGGTCACAAAAATCAATGTTCTGGGAGAACGGGAAGCAGCTCCATTTTTTGGGGGTCCTTTACACAGCTCAAGGTCTGGGTCCCAGGGTCCACCTTCATGTTCCACCAATGAGTTTGTTCACAGGGGGTGGAGTGTGTAGGGGATGTCCTGATATGTGTGTAAGGAATGCATTGTGTGAAATTGTGTTTGTATGTGTAAGGGCTGCAAGGTGTGTTTCTGTGTATGTATGGGATGGATTGAATGTGTGTAAGGGGTGCATTGAGTGTGTGTAATGAATGCATTGTGTGTTTCTGTGTGTGTAAGGGATGCATTGTGTGTAACGGTTGAATTGCTTGTGTATGTGTTTGTGTGTGTAATGCATTGTGTGTTTTTCTGTGTGCAAGGGGTGCATTGTGTGTATGTGATGAATGTCAATCTCTCCTCCCGCTCCAATTTCCTTCTCCTCCTCCCTATTTCTCTTTCTCTCCCCCCCTAATTTCTCTTTCCCCCCTCCTAATATCTCTCCCCCCAACCTAATTTCAATTTCTCTCCCCCTCCTAATTTCTCTCTCACCCCCCTCCTAATTTCTCTCCCCCCTAATTTCTCTTTCCCCCCTCCTAATTTCTCTCACACCCCCCTCCTAATTTCCAGTTTCTCTCCCCTCTAATTTCAGTTTCTCTCCCCTCTAATTTCCTCTTTCTCCTGCCCCTCTAATTTCTCTTCCCCCTCTAATTTCTCCTTCCCCCTCCTAATTTCTCCTCGCCCCTCCTTTCTCTTTCTCACCCCCCTCCTTTTCTCTTTATACTTACTTTCTCCTCTTCTCACCCCCCTCCTTTCTCTCACCCCCCTTTCTCCTCTTTTCTCACCCCCCCTCCTTTTCTCAGCCCCTCCTTTCTCTCACCCCCTTTCTCCTCTTTCTCACCCCCTCCTTTCTCTCACCCCCCCTTTCTCTCCACCCCTTTCTCTCCTCTCACCCCCCTCATTTCCTCATCCCCCCCCTCCTTTCTCACCCCCCTTTTCCTCTTTCTCACCCCCCTTTTCCGGCTCTCACCCGCCTCATTTCTCACTTGCTTTCTCCTCTTTCTCACCTCCCCCCACCCCCCTACCTTTGCTTTAGCGTGGCCGAGCCCAGTATAGTCCGCGGGTACAGAGAGCAGCTGTCTCCTGTACCCGGTCGGACTAACAGGAAGTGCACACAGAGTGCAGAGTGTGCACTTCCTGTTAGTCCGGCTGGGTACAGGAGACAGCTGCTCCCTGTACCCGTTGGACCATCAATGCTGCAGGGCTCGGCCACGCTACTACAGAGGAAGCTGACAGGAGGGAGGGCTGAGCGCTTCCCTCCTGTCAGCCTCTCCTCAGGCTGCGCCCGGGCGGTGCGGTCCGCCCTCATGGACGCACCGCCCGGGCAAAGCTGCAGCTGCCTGAGGCTCTCTACAGAGCGCTCGGGCAGCTGCAGCATGGGGGGGCCGGCGGGGCTGGTCATGACATCCCCTATCCTGGTGGCAGCCGGGGCGGACCGCCCCCTCTGCCCCCCCTTAGTACGCCACTGAGTGAGAGTATTTGATTATTAAATGCAATGTGTGTATGTGTGTGTTTGTGTAGTGGATGCAATGTGTTTGTGTAGTGGATGCAGTGTGTGTGTTTGTGTAGTTGATGCAGTGTGGGTAGTGGATTCAGTGTGTGTGTTTATGTAGTGGATGCAGTGTGTTTGTGTGTAAATATGTGCAGTAGTAACTCCCCCCGACCCCTTACCTGTCTCTTAGTGATCCCCCTTATCTGTCTCTGAGTGCCCCCCCATTCGCCTTAATGTTCCCCCCCTTTTCTTTTAGTGCCCCCCTACCCCAGTGTTCCTTTTCCTTTCCCTCCCCTATACCTTAGTGTTCTCCCTTAATGTTCCTCTCTCCCCCAGTGTTCTTTCCCCCCTCCCCTGTCCCATAGTGTTCTCCACCAACCTCGCCTGACCCATAGTGTACTTTACCCCCCTTACATAGAGTTCCTTTCCACCCTCCCTCCCCCATAGTGTTCCTTACCACCCCCACCCTCTGTCCCATAGTGTTCTCCCACTCCCGTCCCATAGTGATCCTTACCCCCATCCCATAGTGTGTGTCCCGTCCCTCTCTCCCCTCCTTGTTCCCTGCTCCCCAGTGTGTCTCCTGGTAGCATGGCCGAGCGGAGCAGTGAGCACCGCGTTACAGGAGATTCATTCTCCTGTACCTGGCCATACTGAAAGGAAGAGCTCTTCCTTTCAGTCCGGCTGGGTACAGGTAACATAAGCTCCTGTACCACGGTGCACACTGCTCCACTCGTCCACGCTACATGGAGTGCCTGGCAGGAAGGAGCGCTGTGCCTTATGGACATGCCGGCCCACCCATTCATTATCGGTATTACCGGTGATTATCGGCCGATACCCATACTTTTAAAAAATCGGAATATCGCCCTATAATATCGGCAAAACCGATAATCGGTCAATTCCTAAAAAAAGTATAGCTAAAACATCAGTTTGAACACCTGAATGATATTATGGGTTAATTACACAACTGTTTCCTATTAGAAAGATCAATGCATCTGACTCTCTGTAACCATCAAACTGTTATATAATCAAAAACTCTGCTCAATAACAAGAATTTTCATCTAGACCAATTTCTTTTAGTTTGAACACTAACCTATTGTGAGAAACCGTATCAAATGCCTTGGAATAGATCAAGTCCACTGCAACACTCTGATCAATACTTCTACTTACTAACAGGGCCAGGGACTTCTTAACAAAGTGCAATGTTCAAAACTTTGTTGCAGAATGTTAGATGTATTGGTAAAATTCTTGGAATATAAACTAGAGCTAGACCTCTGTTGCCTATCGGGAATGGCCCTTTAACTTCATATAATGTTATTTACTGCCTATGCACTATATTAGTCCATTTAGGATGTAATTAGCAACATTTTCCCAGGCATTCACTATATGTTGGTGCAGCATTAGCAGTTTTAAAATATAGTGTCAACCTAGGCAATGGCACATACCCTACTTTAAGGTAAAAGAGCTGTTGGTGGCATGGATAGTAATAAAGCCAGTTGGAGACATTTTGGGATCAATTAAGGCACAAAACTCGGTGATAGTAGACATTGATGATATTAAAATCTTTAAGCAAGAAGTTTTTACTTAGGTGGAGGGCATCATAGACGTATGTGTTCACTGGCAAAAGAATGGAGATGTTAAGTTCTCAAGTCTTGCTTACTAGTTGATGATTTATATTTCTGTCTGTTGTTTGCCCCTCTTCATGCCTACCTTAGCTGGCAGACCTGACACACTTCAGTCTATACACTATACACTGTACATTATAGGCCAAGCCCATAAGAATAAGGCTAGTGTAATAGACCTTGGGCTTTTTAATGGAGTTTGACATCTGTACCAATTGTGATCCCCACCCAATTCCCTCCCTTTTATTGTCCTATCAATTATCTATCATGGTTGGTCCTTTTGACCTTAACTGGCACTCCTTGCACACCTCAGACCGTACACTATATCCTTTACATTTCAGTTCAAGCCCACAAATTATGTTATGTCATGTTCTCACACACATTAAAAGCCTCAGGAATTGCTGTTTGTGTAGTGAGAACTCAATTAAATAGGAAATGCTAGAACTTCTTTTTATGTAATTTATGTATTTGAATGCTGAAATTTCATAAAATGGGAACTAGCTCCAGCCTAAATTGTCGCTTTCATACATGTGCAGTAGCCTAGGAGACCAGATCGGCTTCCAGTCTATCATGGATACCATTTAATGACAAAGGCAGACAACATTTTTAAATAGAATAACTTTATCTATGAATGTGCAAGTAAATTGTCTAACACAATGTGTAAAAAAAAAAGTACCTACCCATGGGGGAGGGGTTTTATCACATGTCAGAGGTGCTCCTTTCCGCTAATCTTTCAATTTGAGTGCATAACCTAGATTGCTGTATTTTTTGGTAGAGCCAATATTTCCAGAGTCTTCAGAGATCTGAAAGGTTTGCTTGCTTGCAGCCTGCATGCTTGTTCTGGGCAAGAAAGGTGCCAATTTCCTGCTTTGGGATAGACAATCCGATTTACAGAACCCTATTTCCCCAGCTGAACCGGCTGGGGTTATCCCGGTCTGCTAACATCTCACATGTAGCCCGGTGGCGATCTATGCTTTGAACTTGCCTGGCATTCTATGATCCTGGAGCACATGCTTTACTATTTTTTGATTGATGCCGACTCCATTTTGGCAGCATAGTTAAAGGCTGTATACCTTTAGAAGGCCCTTGGGGGACAACTTACTATTCTTGACTGCATTTGTTAAGTGTTTTGGAGGCATTTGCAGATAGAACTACATTTGCAGCCCCTGCTCATAATTCAACAGTTAACACTTTATTGGGAGGATGCGAGCAGGAGTTGATGACTTTCTGCAACTGGTGGCTTATGCCTCGTTTCCACTGAGTGGTATTGTTCGGGTCGGTATGGTTTGGAAGGGTTAGAATGGCCTATTCAGGTGAGCTTTTCCACTGCAAGTTAGACCACCAGGGGGCATGCGGGGTTTAGACCAGATGCCTAGCGTGTCACTTGTCATGAGCATTGATGTTTTCCTGTCTGCCTATCAATGGATTGTATAGTGTGACGCCAGTAGCTTCGCCCTAACCGTACCATACCATTTCCTATGGACCTATATCTGAAGGGGGCCCAGGAATGGTGTATTGGCCACTTTCATAATGGAAACACTCAAAATAGATTACCAGACCGCACCGACCTAAACCGCTCAGTGGAAATGGGGCATTACTTCCCCTACAGCACTCTCAATCCCAGAGGATCAGTGGGTGCAGGCATACACAACAGACAAGGAAGATGGGATTCAATACATGCCTTTATTTTCTGCAACCTCTGTGCACTGATAATAAGGGAAGCAAAGTTTTCCAGCCCTACAGCCTGGGTGCTGTTGGTGACTGTTGCAGGATCTCCTCAGTTTTCGGTCTAACAGAAGAGGGGGATTTGGGCATAGATAGCTCTCTGTTTTTACAAATTATTGATACCCTAAGACAGGTATTATTTCTTATTTGATTTAATTAATATTATTTAAGCAGTTTATTTTTTTAAGTCAGGTCACTACACTATGTTTTCAGCATGTATATTGCTAAGTCAAGAGCTTAATGGCTTACTCACCTTTTATATTTTATTTTTATTATTATTTTGAATACAATTGCCTTATTTTGCAACTACTGTAATAACTGCTACCAAATATCTAGTACAGTTTTGTGTCTAGTATTCACTAGTTGGATGAGCATTATAAATATCTTAAAATTGTGCAGCATTTTTGACATGGACCTTATATTTCTGTTGATAATCCATTTATGTTTATGATGACATGGTTTAACCTGTCGATGTTGTTGTCATTGCACTACAAAAAAAAATTGCAAGAGAATCATGTTTGTGTAAAACAATGTTGCATAGATTCTCACCAACATTTTCTTATTACCAAAACAAAATCTACATTTCACTTTTGGGGACAATTATTAAGGCTAAAATAAGATAATATGAACCAGAATGTTTGGATTTCTCCTCATTTTAACAGTACTATATTAATATCAGCTTGTATAATTAAATATTTTCCTCAGTTGCCTTATTTTCTTGATAAGCCTTACCTATACAAGGTACTCTGCAAGCTTTGAATTCTGCTTTGTACCTTTAACTATAGAATTGACCACAAAGGATTCTCAGCAGCTAATAGAACATAATAGCAGTTCAGAAAGCACATTCTGTCCTCAGATAAAAATATCCTTCCTTTCTAAGGAAAATTAATCTGTGGTTCATCAGAGAACTGCACTGCCATCTCATGGTAAGAGTAAGTATACACACTGTTAGAAAAGTATACTGTACCAATCGATTTTTAACCCTCTGATTTACCTTTCAAGTATAACTGAAACAATACATGATAAACTTATGTTACTGTACCCAACTCTTTTCCTCATATCCCAACACATTCTTCTGGTTCAAAATATAATCTAGTAAAGATTCTTAAAAGTTATTTCTTTGGCCACTATCAAATATTTTGGGGTACATTATATACCTATTGTACAGTGCTAAGGAAACTGATGGCGCTATATAAATAATAAAATAATAATAATAAAGCCAACTCTTTTATAATCAAGGCAATGTTTTAGCTTAAAGTGGCACTCTAGGCCCCCAAAAGCACTTTAGCTTGCTGAAAGGCTTTATGTGTGACAAGTGTGTTCTATTTTTTTTTCATTTTGTAATAAGAGCAGATTTCAGCATGAATTTAAAATTTTTAAATTAACCTAGTTACACCTCCCTGGATTTCAAGCAGACAACATGTCCTGTTACTTCCTGGTTTGGTTAGCTGAGTGGAGCTAGATGCAAGATGCAGCAGTTGCCCAGTACAGCTGCCATGCAAAGACTTTTCTGTGAACTAGGGATCGACCGATATTGATTTTTTTAGAGCCGATACGATACCGATAACCTGTGAACTTTTAGGCCGATAGCCGATTGTGACGGAACGCTGGCACTCCGACTGAGTACCTCCGCCAATCGATGCTCCTAGTGCTCGCTGAGGACTCCAAGCACTCCAACCGACACCATCAGCACTGCAGACCTCACTTCCAGCGATGCAACTGCGCTGGGGTCTCTGCTGTTTCCACCCACCCTGGACCCAAGGCCAGGATCCAGCTTCCAGTGGGTGAACCTCTCTTTCCCCAGAGAGCAGGAACAGGAACAAATCAAGCTATTGCAAGAGCTTCCTCTGGGGAGTAAGTGATTATAGCAATCCCCAGAGTGTAGGTATCCCTTCCCCCAAACATGAGCCAAGGCTTAATGCTGGAACAAGACTGATTTACTGGCACACAGAACTCACAATTTATGCAGCACAAAACTCCTCCTCTGGGCCAGGCTAGATAATTGAGTTTCTACAATACACAAAGCTCAATTATCTGCTGGCCAGAAATAATACAGTTTCATAAAACACACAGGGACCCCAAAACATGCAATAACCCCATAAAAAGTATATCCTTGGAACCGGGGGATCTGGGTGAACCACATATCCAAAATTCACCCAGATCTGTTCAGTACTTTGGAAAATACAGTTTAATGCAGATTCTGCAGAACATATACAGGCTAAATGAAAAACAATCACTTTATAATGTGTCCCCTGCTGTATAGTCCAAAACCACTGCACGATGTCTCTGTGCACCAAATACTGGCGAGATGGCACCGTGTTGAAAAGTCCAAACAGTGTCTGTGAGTTAAAATGGCCGCCATCCATTGTTCTCACCATGTGCTTCTGATACAGGAAATGGTGGCCACCCAGTAACTCCACAGTATGTCCCCAGATGGTTCTTAAAAGGGCCAGCAGCAGCACAACACAAATCCATTATGCCCAAATCATGTCTTTAAAGGGCAATACAAACCAGGGGCCATAGTCACAGGGCAAGAGGCGGGCAAGCAGTCCTCTCCAGGCACAAGTGGCGAAGGGCACTTCGTCACACCGATTGCTTACCAATATTCTGTACATTTACCGTATTTTTTTATTTTTTTTGCAAGTTTTTTTTTTTAGTAAGTGGTAAGTGCACAAAATATACATGCCAATCAGATATTTTTTATGTTTTGAATAATATTTATATGTGTGTGTAGTGGATGCAGTGAGAGTATTTGATTAGTAAATGCAGTGTGTGTATATGTGTTTGTGTAGTGGATGCAATGTATCTGTTTGTGTAGTGGATGCAGTGTAAGTAGTAGATGCAATGCATGTGTGTTTGTGTACTGGATGCAGTGTGCTTGTTTGTGTAGTGGATGCAGTGTGGGTAGTGGATTCAGTGTGTGTGTTTGTGTAGTGGATGCAGAGTGTTTTTGTGTAAATATGTGTGGTAGGAACTCCCCTCCTCCCCAACCCTTACCTGTCTCGTAGTGCCCCCCCTTACCTGTCTCTTAGTGCCCCCCCATTCCCCTGTTCCTCTCCCTTCTCTTTTAGTGGTCCCCCCCTCTACCCCAGTGTTCCTTTTCCCCTCCCTCCCCTGTACCTTAATGTCCTCCCTTAATGTTCCTCTCTATCCCCTAGTGTTTGTCACCCCCTTCCCTGTCCCATATTGTTCCTTTCCAATCCCCTCCCCCATAGCGTTCCTTACCACCCCCCCTCCTCCATAGTATTCCTTACCATCCCCACCCCCTGTCCCATAGTGTTCTACCACCCCCGTCCCATAGTGTCCCCTCCCCCAGTCCCTTAGTGCCCCTGTCTCTCTCCTCTCCTTGGTCCCCGCTCCCTCGGTGTGTCTCCTGGGAGCAGTGTGCACCACGGTACAGGAGATTCAGTCTCCTGTACCCGGCTGGACTGACAGGAAGTGCTCTCTCAGTGAGCACATCCTTTCAGTCCGGCTGGGTACAGGAAACAAGTTCCTGTAGCGCGGTGTGCACTGCTCCACTCCGCCACGCCACACAGAGTGCCTGGCAGGAGGGAGCCGGTCACTCCGTTCTAACGCCCCCCCAGGCCGGTGCGCCCTAAGGTGGCTGCTTGTGCCACCTTATGGACGCGCTGGCCCACTCATTCATTATCGGTATTGGCGGTGATTATCGGCAGATACCAATATTTACAAAACAAATCGGAATTTCATCCAATAATATCGGCAAAACCGATAATCGGTCGATACCTACTGTGAACTGCATTGGAATGTCTGTGATTGGACAACCACATAAAGTCTGGCATGAGTTAGACAGCACACAAGAGAACTTCAGATTTTGCAAGCTGTTTTAGATACATCTCCAATGAAAAAATGCATAAATAAATGCATGCAAATTTTCTTTTAGGATATACCAACTAAACAGCGATTTTTATTAGCCTGTATTTGGGCAGTGAAGTGTCCCTTTAAGTTCCTATATTTATGTTCTGATCACTCACTCTTTAACCATCTCTATTTATTGTCAGTATTGGAGAAATGTAGTTTGTTCTCCATCTGCCTTTCTTGTCCCACTTGTTACATTCCAATACCACTATCTCCATTCAGTTTTATCTCACACCTCAAACTTAATGAATGTTCACTCTCCACTAATGTCTTGTTCCTATTGTCAGCACTCTCATCATCTAACACTGTTCTTAAAATGTTGTACATAATGTTTTTGTGCTTCTCTTGTTATTATATCAAGCACTTTCGTAAATTCTATTTCCTATCTACACAACCCACATATGTGTTCTCCACCTGTATTAGTTGTATAATCTATTATTTTAAAATTATGTCCAAAGGGACTCAAACCACTTTGTGCAGATGCCAAAAATTAAAGGACCACTATAGTGCCAGGAAAACATACTTGTTTTCCTGGCACTATAGTGCCATGAGGGTGCCCCCACCCTCAGGGTCCCCCTCCCGCCTGGCTCTGGAAAGGGGAAATGGGTAAAAACTTGCCTTTTTCCAGCACTGGGCGGAGAGCTCTCCTCCTCCAATCCTCCTCTTCTCCTCCCCGTCGGCTGAATGCGCGTGCACGGCAAGAGCTGCGCGCGCATTCAGCTGGTCACATAGGAAAGCATTATCAAGCACGCAAGCGCCTCTAGAGGAAATAGGGGAAGGCTTAACCCATTCATAAACGTAGCAGTTTCTCTGAAACTGCTATGTTTATGAAAAAATGGGTTAACCCTAGCTGGACCTGGCACCTAGACCACCTTATTAAGCTGAAGTGGTCTGGGTGCCTAGAGTGGTCCTTTAACAGGATCGGTACCTTATTAATTTATGTTGCCACCACACCAGTAGTAACTACCAGAATTGCAATGGTTGAGATTGGAACTGGCCTCTGGAATTCCATCTGTAATATATGCACCTAGTGTGGTAAAAAGCCTTGTGCCAGACCTGGGAGGCTATGGAGCTATAGCCGCGCATTCCTGCACAGGGGCCAACCAGGGCCGGCCTTTGGGGTGTGCGAGCTGTACGGCCGCACAGGGGCACTGGGGCGGTTGACACAGCTCGCAGTCGATCACAAAGAGGCCAGCCCAAGTTAAGTGTTGGGTTTACAAATGCCAGAGAAAGTCAAGTGCATAGTGCTGCTATGCACTTGACTTGCAAATTATGAGAGGCGAGCTGTGGCCAGGATCCATTGCAGAATGAAGAGGTCTGGAGCATGGAGGAGGAGGAGCGTGGGGGCGCAACGTCCACATGCTCCGCCTTCACAGGGAGCCGCGGCAGGATCCGCTTGATGCGTGTGAGATCGGCGGCCGGTGCTCATAAATCGGCGATGCGGCAGAGTGGGAAACTCAATCCAGGGAGCAGCAGCCATTAAAGCGAGTCCTAGTTCTTATTGCTTTTTTTAAAACTAAATATATTGCCTTTTATTGAAGGGGTGCAGGGTTGTTGGTGAAGGGGGTAGAAGATTGATTAAGGTGGCAGGGTCTGATAAAGGGAGGCAGGGGATTGGTAAATGGGGCAGGGCATAAATTAAGGGGGCATGGGACTGATGAAGGGGGGCAAGGGGCTGATGAAGGGGGGCAGGGGATTGATGAAGGAGGGCAGGGGATTGGTGAAGGAGGGCAGGGGATTGGTGAAGAAGGGCAGGGGACTGGTGAAGGGGGGCAGGGGATTGGGGAAGGAGGGCAGGGGACTGGTGAAGGAGAACAGGGGTGTGAAGGGGGCAGGGGACTGGTGAAGGAGGGCAGGGAACTGGTGAGGGAGGGCAGTATTGATGAAGGGGGCAGGGGATTGGTAAGGGGGCAGAGGATTGGTAAGGGGATCCAGGGGATTAGTGAAGGGGCAGGGGATTGATTAAGGGTGTCAAGGTCTGATGAAGAGGTGCAGAGGATTGATGAAGGGGGTCAGGGCATTGATGAAGGCGTAGCCAGGGGTTTGGTGAATGGGGGCAGGGGTTTTGGTGAAGCAGGTGTTTGAAGGGGAGGCCTGGGGTTTTGGTGAAGGGGGACAGGGTTTTGTAGAAGGGGGTGGAGGCGGCAGATTGTGTGCCTGAAATTTTCTAGAGGGGGCCGAACAGAGACGTGGGGTGAAGAAATGAGGGAGAGGCTATACATGATTTAACACTTAAATGGCAGAGAATTGAGCAGTGACACTGCAGGGACATGCTCTATACACCTAAACTCCTTCATTAAGATAACATTGTTATGATAGTAGTGGTAATGT
Organism: Pelobates cultripes; assembly: GCA_933207985.1. NCBI lineage: Eukaryota > Metazoa > Chordata > Amphibia > Anura > Pelobatidae > Pelobates > Pelobates cultripes. Next base: position 55,889,697 of record OW240923.1, read on the forward strand.
GGAATTTGTGTACAGTGGCACTTACAGAGATAATTGAAAACGTAAAAATAGTGAAGTCGCTACCACCAATGTGCTGTCCTCTCACAACCTGGCACATACAGAATCAATTGGATAAGTATACTGAGTAGTGTGCAAAACCAATCCCAGTGGAAGGTGGAGCGCTCAGAAGGTTGGAAATAACTTACCCCCCTTGGAACTCTTGGTAACCTAAGGGGGGGATAGAGAATAATAGTGTGGAATGTTTAAGAATAATGCGAGTGAAATAACTCAATAGGAGGGGCGTGGCTGGACGTGGAGAAAGATGGCCGCTTGAACCTTTAGCTCTGCACCACGAGCTAGGCGAAACTAAACTATTGGGAACACCCTGCGGGGAAACACGAGTCAAAAGCAAGATGTCTCAAGCCAAATCCCGGCGACACCAAGAAAAAATCAAAAAACAAACTTTTTCTCACAAAAAAAGGTAGCAGCCCTGGCTATACAGTCCGCGGCCGCGGACCAACAACATGGCGCCGAGAATTCTGGAGGCAGCAGCCCGGGATTGGAAGCTGATTCATCACAAAACGGAGGGCCACTTACCATAACAACTCTGAAACAAGCCCTGGAGGAGCAATCACAACGATTAATTTCAATCTGGCAATCAAGAATTGCAGAATTAAAACGCGACATACAGGACATCGGTTCCCGCACAACACACGTGGAAGCCAAAATGGAGGACCTGATTGATGCGCACAATGCATCTACAGAACAAATTAAATCCCTCACCTCCCAGCTGCAGATTATGGGCCTCGAGGATAGATCAAGGAGAAGCAACATTAGACTGAGAGGCATACCGGAGACAATCCTCCAGGCAGACTTTCCCAGCTATGTGCACAGCCTTTTCAAAGCCCTGGCCCCCGAGGTCCACACGGATATGTTGCTACTGGACTGTCTACACAGGATCCCGAAACCCCAACAAATAGCAGCTTCATTACCCAGAGATGTTCTGCTGAAAGCCCAGTACTTCCACGTGAAGGATCTACTAATGCGGAGAAGCAGGACAGCAAAAGATCTACCGATGGAATATGCCACTATCAAGATGTTCTCCGACCTTTCTGCGGCCACCCTGAGACAACGCAAGACCTTCCAGCGGGTAACGGAGACTCTCCGAGTCAACCACATTTTGTACTGCTGGGGTTTCCCCATCCGCCTCATTGCCTCTAGGAACAGGACCACCACGGTCATCCACACAGTAGAAGAAGGTCTGGACCTTCTACGCCAATGGAACATATCAGTGGAGGGGGACTCTCAAGCACCCAAGCCACCGCGCCATGTGGAGAAAGACTGGCACACCACTAATTGACAACTTACCGCAAGTATTCCCGCTTCGGCAGCATATGACATCCGTGCGATGGATGCAATATACTGAAAGTAACATAATGACATGTAATGTAAATATATGTGACAGTGCTCGGCAGGGCATTATAGAAACAAGCCCTACGAAGTAGGACTAATGGGTAGGAGCTGTGGTTGGTCCTGAGTACTTTACACTCTGTACTCAGAAGGTTCATATACTCAAACACATAGGCAACACTGCTAACTGCAAACATCATTTACAGACAGCACATGTAGCTCCACAAGATTCCCCGCCAATACAGCCCAAGAAGGGGCTGGTAAATCGATTATTAAGGGTAATGAGTTAAACCACGGCTGCAGTTTTGTGGAATCGCTCGCTCAATACCTAGCATGAAAAACTAGGGGCCTTCAGCCTCCCTCAGTAGCGAGCTGCAGTATGTGGCAACTGGTTATATGGCTTCTGTGTCGAATGACCAGTAATTAGCTTCACCCACATAATGCCCATGAGAGGCGCCGGTGATGAGTCTTTATGTTGGTATACCGTCACCAGCACGCATCGAATACCACTCCATATTGTATTCAATAGCAGACCTCACATAAGGAATGGGCCAAAATACAGAATTTGCGCTCCTATAGACCATGCATAGTGCAAACGATACTAAACTGCCAGCCACAGCTACGAGAGATACCGCAGCCATATAACACTTCTGTATGTAACTCGTATAATCATGTTGCCTGTTAATGTACCTTTGATGCAATACAAGGTTGTGTTTGGCGAATGGGTTTGCAGAAATAGTGTTGCTAAGATGATTCACTCCATGTACTCACAACACTATGGAAAACTGTACATGACTGATATACTAATACGGGAACTAATAGCCTAGACTGTTAATGGGTCAAAACCAAGCACCACGACACTCCACACATACCAACCAGAGGAGTGGACACATTATCTGCCCACCCTGCCACTGAACGGCATCCACAACATACGCAAACCTCCCAGACCAAGTCATCTGCACTATTACAGCTCTAAGCTTTGCAATTATATGAAAGGCATTATAGAGGACCCCTAGCCTCCTGCCGTAGCAACCAGACCAGCCCTTACGGCACCTGTCGATAGCACTAATCCCCCCCAGGGACTCCCCCCCCCCCTGGAAAACTGAGATCCCGCAGGGACAACTCACTCCCTCCACACAGAAATAAGTGCTCATACCGGATCCCCTTGTGGTTTTGAAACGACTGCCCACCACTCCGATCCCATGCCCCCAACGGCGCTGTACACTCGCACCATGCACCAAGATCGGGTTTACCTGTATATACCTTTGTTCAAAGTTTGTACCCCTACCCACCACCACCCCCCTCCTTCCCCAGTTATACTCCCACGCACAACGCTGAGCATCCAAACGTCCACCATAAGAACAACATGCCTAGAAACTTTATTCAACTCCCTTTTCAGCCTACGTGAAATGGGGTACTTACCCCCAAACACTGTACCAACTTGCTTAACCAACAATACCACCCGCAACTCACACTGAAGATCTACTCCCACAATGTAAGGGGACTTAACATGCCCCACAAAAGACATATGTTACTCCAAGAGGCCCGCAAATTGAAGGCGGACATACTCTGCCTCCAAGAAACCCACTTCGCCAAAGCAAGCAAACCCCACTTTGGTATGAAACACTTCCCCCACCAATTCCATTCATCCCATCTAGCTAAATCTAGGGGAGTGTCCATATATGTTCATAGCTCAATTGCCTTCGAACTGTTACAAAAAATCTCAGATGACAAAGGCAGGTATCTGATAGTTATCTGTTTATTGAACGACGCACTCTATACAATAGTAAACATGTATGCGCCGAATGAGAACCAGCGGAACTTTTTGTTTAGTGTGCTCACGAAAGTGGCAAATGTACAGAGAGGCACCACAGTGATATGTGGAGATATAGACCACATCTTAGACCCCCACCTCGATACCTCAACGCCCCTACATGCTACCAGACATAAATCCCTCAAACCGCACTGCAAAGCTCTGACACAGCTATTGACTAAATTTCAATTTATATGACAGCTGGCGAACCCTTCACCCCTCAGACAGAGAATACTCCTATTACTCCAAACCACACAAGTCTTTCTCTAGAATAGACGTGTTACTTATACCAGGCCCCTCACTTAACCTAATCCAATCGTGTGTCATAGGTGATATCTTGTGGTCCGACCATGCGCCAGTGATAGCGACCTTCAAAGATGATTTTAGATACCGTGGCTGCAACCCATGGAGATTAAACAAATCACTTCTATGAGATGAACAGTTTGGATCAGAGATAGAATCCGAACTCAAACACTACTTCTCCACTAATGACATACCAGAAACATGCCCCACAATGGTATGGGGGGCTCATAAGGCTGTGGTAAGGGGTTTGTTTATTAGACGGACCTCAAGAAGATCTCCCAGGCCAGATCCCTAAACCTCCTCGGGAAACTGAGGGATGCGTCTGCATCCCACATGATTAATCCGAACCCACGAGATGCGGAGCTCATAACACAGCTCCAATCGGAACAGAATGACATTAACATAACCAAAACAACACGCACTCTTCACAGGCTGAAAACAAGAGAATACTGCATGGGCAACAAAGCGGGCTTGCTTTTAGCAAGTAGGCTCCGAGAAACCCAGGCCCACACCAAAATATCCCACCTTTTTTCACAAAACGGGAAAAAAATAATTAAACCCCAAGATATCAGTAACCAATTTGCAGAGTTTTATGGGAAACTCTACAATTTGAAAAATGACCCCACTGTCCACCAGCCAACAGAAGGAGAAATAGCTAGTTTTTTAGACAAAATGAATTTGCCCAAATTGACAGACATGCAACAATCATCACTAGCTAAACCTATCTCCCAACTGGAATACAAAGTAATACAAAATCTGCCACATAACAAAGCCCCGGGTCCAGATGGACTATCAAATGTGTATTATAAAAGATTCTCCTCCACACTAGTCCCCAGAATGGTGTCGCTCTTTACATCCACCACCGCACTAGAATCTATGCCAGCAGATATGCTTGCAGCCAATGTGGCCACACTACCTAAACCAGGGAAACCACCAACCCAATGCGCTAACTGCCGACCAATTTCCCTATTGAACTCAGATGTGAAAATCCTTGCAAAAGTATACGCCAATCGCATGTCGAATATACTCCCGAACATCATACACTCTGACCAAGTAGGTTTTGTACACGGCAGACAGGGAACAGATGGAACACGTAAAGCCCTTGCATTATTACATACTATGCACAAACAATCCCCTCAAAGTCTCTTACTATCCCTAGATGCGGAAAAGGCCTTCGACCGCCTGCACTGGACGTTTCTGCGAGCGGTCCTGGACAAATTTGCTTTCCCCACGCATTTCATCTCAGTAGTCAAATCACTGTACAGCAACCCCGAAGCCAGAGTTTTCACATCAGGATTCCAATCCACACCCTTCACCATAACTAATGGATCTAGGCAGGGCTGCCCCCTATCACCCCTCCTATACATTATGGCCCTGGAACCCTTGGCCGAAGCCATCCGCTCGGCGAAGGAGATCAAGGGGATTCGAGTGGGGGGTAGTGAACACAAATTGAACCTCTTTGCAGATGACGTTTTGCTCACTGTCACTGAACCCCATACATCCCTGCCAGCGTTCCACACCATACTACGGAAATATAGCAAATGTTCATACTATAAATTAAACCTCTCCAAAACGCAGGCCATGGGAGTGGGGATGGAGAGTGAATACTTGTCTGTACTAAGAAACCAATTCTCATATGACTGGAGGACTGACTACCTAACATTTGTAGGCATAAAACTTCCACACAACCTGTCCAACCTATATAACATGAACTATGTTAAACTTAGTAAAGAGATTATAACAATACTCCAAAAATGGGGAAATAAATTCATCTCATGGTCAGGAAGCATAGCAGCTGTTAAAATGGTAATCTTACCCAAACTACAATACTTGTTTAGGACACACTCTACGGATACCACAGGCTTACTTCACAGCACTTCAAAAACAAATCAACCTCTTCATCTGGCAGGGGAAAAGACCCAGAATAGCCATATCCACACTATATCAACCTAAGAGTATGGGAGGAAGGAGCCTACCCAATATACAATTATATCACAGAGCAGTAGTGTTGGCCAGCCTCTTCCCCGCCACCCAAGAACAAGACCGACTGCAATGGGTAGAGTTAGAGCAATACTGGCTACAAAACCGAGAAATTAAAACATTAATGTGGCTACCCCCACAGAGTAGGGGAAGCACAACACAAGCACTCCCAACCACTTTGGCAATGTTAAAAATTTGGGATATATTGCGCAAACTCCTGTGCAGCAATTACTAAACCCCCCTCTCCACCTCCATTAAAGTTTTGGCATGGGAGATACCAGATTTTAACTATAGGGTCTGGAACAGATGCGGGGTACTTTATCTGCACACTCTCTTAAATACAGGAAAACTGGCCACATTTGCCCAACTAAAAGAGAGTCACACCCTCCCAAATACGGCGTACCACTCATACCTCCAACTATCATCCTGGTGGAAATCGAGGACACAGATTCCCAAGTCCCAAACCAACACTACATTAACAGGACTAGAGAAACTCCTTATGGCAGGAAAGCAGGTTAAACAACCTATATCCACCACATATGCCCTGTTGCTACCTAGACGTGACATTAAAACTCTCCCCTATGTACTCTCCTGGGAAAAAGATCTTAACCAGACGATACCGCAGAAAACTTGGTTAGCCTCAATAAATATAACAAAAGGTTTAACAATGTGCGCCTCTCACCTAGAAACAACCCGTAAGATCCTTTACCGCTGGTATATGGTCCCTACGAGACTAGCCACAATAGACCCGACACTACCCAACACTTGTTGGAGGTGTAAGACGGAAATAGGGTCATTTCTCCACATTTGGTGCAAATGCTCAAAACTTCAACCATATTGCAAGGCAGTTATATCATTGATACACCAACACACATCAGCCAGCATACCAAACACCCCTGCCTCCCTACTTCTCTTCATGTTAGGCTCCACCTACCCCAAACCCATAAAATATTTAATATTCCATATTCTAGTAGCAGCTCAACAACTTATAGCAAAAAACTGGCTATCGCCCAACAACGCCGCGACACAAGAAATAATTAAATACGTGTCTCAAGTAGGAAAATACGAATCTAAAGCTTCACAAGTGTCACCTTGCAACAGCTGGAAGAGAGAGGTTTGGGAGGACTGGGAGCTAAAACACCCAACATAGTCAAGTCCAATAACAGGATGTACATACCCCAAATTAAATAAAGCTCGGGCGGATTCATAATCTCACCACATTAGCGAGCACACGGCATCAAACGCACGCGAGCCAGGGAACCACAGACTCCTAAACCTTTACAAAACTGGGAACAAGAGTGGATTCGATACACCCACAATGACTAATAGGAAGGACGTGGTCAGACCCCACTAATCCCCACCCCACCCCCTCGCATTCTCACGAGCTAACACCCAGAGAAGCGGCCTCTGACTTAGCCTGCCTCTACTTCCACACGTAGGTGACTATCACGTACCAATCTCCTACATAGGGAAGACACCAACAGAACAAACTACTGTCATTGCTGCATAATGTAAGATCTCTATTTACTTCTTTATTATATAACTGCTGACACTTTTTGCACCTTATTATACTATTTGCATGAAACAAATCTATCAGTTGCATATAGGAAAAGGCTGCTAGTTCTCTCTAAAAAAGCGATGTTTTAGCGACACTTTCATTTAACTGTGACCTTACTCATTTGCTCTGTATCTCTATAGGAGCCTATCTCTGTACATATAGACTTTTTGCCATTAAGTAAAATGGCGTCAGTGGACTCGCCCGGATGTTAAGACATATAACAGCGATACATCACTTCCGGTTGACGAAACCGGAACTAAATAAGCGAAGATCACAGCCGCGATCAATCAGGAGGGCGGGAACCAATCTACCAATGACATCCACCGACACCATTCAAAAGAAGACCAGGAACTCACACACAGATACCAACTGAAAAAGCCACCAAGGCGAAACGCGTCTCGGGACCACCCACAGGATTGAATTTTTATTTGGACCATTATTGTTTGTTGTTTCATATTTTGTATTTTTATCTAATAAATTTCATTTTTTACTACACCTTCTCCTGTGGCATCCAGAATACAGCATCCAGAGTTCCTGTTACATTCAAAGAAGGGTATGTGTCCTCTTATTGACACATGTGCTGTTTAACTTAGAGCCAAGTTCAAAACCACAAGATTGGCTCACACAGGGTGCCTAAACACCTAAGGCCGGCCCTGGGGCCAACTAACGCTGGTACATGAAACCTCTCGCAAGCGGGCAATTCTTACACTGGGGCCCTGTGCTTTCTATTTACACCCCTAACACAAATCCTCCCTGTACTTATATTGCATCCTCTACCATTTTATCCATGATTCTAAGACATGTTATGGTGTAAATATTTCATAATTCTTCCTAGTATTCTTGTTCCCCATCTTCTACCGTTAATTATTATCTTTGATACCCATGCTGCTGTCAGGATACAAAACTAGAACAGTCTAGGCCATGTTTACAATTGCAGAAATAGGTTGCTTTACTAGTATTCCTTGGTATCTGTGTTTAATGGAAAGGTTGTCACGTTTTTCAAACTAAAACCTGAGAATGGGCTGCAAATATCACATGCAACAGTGAACCAGAAATCAGGTTAACGGTTCAAACTGACAAATATGAATTATTCCAATCTTCCCATCCTGCATCTCAGTTCCTTATGATTTCCTACCTTCATCAATGTATCACAACTCCTTCAGTTTCTGCCACACTCTTTATTAGTTTCTAACTGTTTTCCTCAATCTTAGTTTCCTTTTTTTGCCATCAAAGGACAATTTTCATTATTGCAGTTATACCTCTAGATACTAAATTTAATTTTTAAACTGTAACATTCACCCACACTTTTGAGATGAAAGTTTGTTAATTGAATTCTTTATTTACCAGTTAGATTCAACTAAATGAAATATGTGAAGAACATTCCTATTACAGAATGGCATGATGGGTGAGAGAACAATATCTTCCTCGTTTGTTCACTTTCTTAGTGAGGCAGGATTCTGTACCTGAACATTCCTCAGATCTCTTTTGCACAGTTCTGTCACTGTCATGTGTGCTCAGGCACTGATGCCAAATCAGCAGGCAGGCTGGATATTTTTAGGAAGCTGTTCAGTACAGATTTTTAGTAGTAAACGATGAGATCTATCTTGCTCAGAATGTCCAGGAAGAGAAAACACGCTGGAAGGGGCTCCAGCGTTAACAGGGTTATTCATAAAGTGTGCATTGTCAGAAAGTAAATTACCAATTAAAAGCCAAATTCGGCATATTAGAATAAAAATCATCAAGTCTGCTATGTTTTTGACACTGTTGCACATAAAAGGCTTATCAATAAACTGCAATATTTAAAGGGATACTGTAGTCACTATAAACATTTCATCTCTTTGAATTGGTTACAGTGCCTGGAGTACCCTGGCACTGTCACTCCATTCAGTGTTGCACCATGTTTGTGCAGTATGCCACAGAATAAGAGTCCCTGGCCACCCACAATCCGGCCCCTTCTGTACATGTAGCTAAGGCAGAGATTACACACTTCCTTGTTGTCATACCCATTCATACCGTCAGTTGGAGCTCTGACAGGCTAAAAGCAGTCAGCTGACACTCTCAGCCAATCACAGCTGCCCATTGCTGCTCAGGGTAATACTTCCTTATTAGTCAGAGCAGCACAGAGGGGATGGACTGCCGAGGACTCTTGTTTAGCATTAAAACCTTAAAAACTGTTTAATGTTAAAAGAAATGGTGGTACCATGGGACTCCAGACACTATAACCAGTTTAATGAGATGAAGCAGATACAGTGCCTACAGTGTCCCTTTAAGTTTGGATTGCAATATTGTAGAATGGGTAAGGTAGTGGGTGAGTGACAGGCAACAGAGGGTTGTAGTCAATGGAGTATATTCGAAGTGAGGTCTAGTTACCAATGGTGTACCTCAGGATCTGTACTTGGACCCATTCTCTTTAATATTTTTATTAGTGATATTGCAGAAGGTCTTGATGGTAAGGTATGTCTTTTTGCTGATGATACTAAGATATGTAACAGGGTTGATGTTCCAGGAGGGATAAGCCAAATGGCAAATGATTTAGGTAAACTAGAAAAATGGTCAGAGCTGTGGCACCTGGCATTTAAAGGGACACTATAGTCACTTGAACAACTTTAGCTTAATGAAGCAGTTTTGGTGTATAGAACATGCCTCTGCAGCCTCACTGCTCAATCCTCTGCCACTTAGGAGTTAAATCCCTTTGTTTATGAACCCTAGTCACACCTCCCTGCATGTGACTTGCACAGCCTTCCATTTTACACTTCCTGTAAAGAGAGCCCTATTTAGTCTTTCTTTATTGCAAGTTCTGTTTAATTAGGATTTTCTTATCCCCTGCTATGTTAATAGCTTGCTAGACCCTGCAAGAGTCTCCTGTATGTGATTAAAGTTCAATTTAGAGATTGAGATACAATTATTTAAGGTAAATTACATCTGTTTGAAAGTGAAACCAATTTTTTTTTTCATGCAGGCTCTGTCAATCATAGCTAGGGGAGGTGTGGCTAGGGCTGCATAAACAGAAACAAAGTGATTTAACTCCTAAATGACAGTGAATTGAGCAGTGAAATTGCAGGGGAATGATCTATACACTAAAACTGCTTTATTTAGCTACAGTAATTTAGGTGACTATAGTGTTCCTTTAATGTGGATAAGTGCAAGATAATGCATCTTGGGCGTAAAAACCCAAGGACAGAGTACACAATATTTGATGGAGTCCTAACCTCAACATCTGAGGAAAGGGATTTATGGGTAATTATTTCAGATGAGTAAAAGGTAGGCAGACAATGTAATGGAGCAGCAGGAAATGCTATCAGAATGCTTGGTTGTAAAGGGAGAGGTATTAGCAGTAGAAAGAGGGAAGTGCTCATGCCATTGTACAGAACACTGGTGAGACTTTACTTGGAGTATTGTACGCAGTACCGGAGACCGTATCTCCAGAAAGATATTGATACTTTAGAGAGAGTTCAGAGAAGGGCTATGTAGTGAACAGAACCTTGCCATGGTCTTTTGGAGGGGACTGCTTGCCAGCCTCCTGCCAAAAGACTATGGGCCAGGTCAGCAACGGTAAAGACCCATATTTTATTCCCCCTGGTTCGGCACTTTCTATAGAACTGAACGCTAGCTCACCAGTGGCCGTTTGCATGGACCAAAACCGTGAAGGGGGAACTTAGCCGCGTTTCTATGGAACTGTTTTCGGCAGGAAGACTTTGCGGTTCTCGGTGGGTCCCCCCAGCGGCACTTAGCCGCGATTTTATAGAACTGTTTTGGGCATGGGACCATGCGTACGGTCCACCAAACCTATGGAAATTCCTGAACCCCTGAACCGATCCGTGTTATTTTTGGATATGTTGTTCACCCAGATCGGGGGTATCAGGGGATGTGGGGGTTTTGTATGTTTTTAAGGTATTTTGGGGTGTAATGGATTGATGGGCACCCCGGCTTGGTAACCCCGTTGAAGGATGCTCCTAGCGCTTCCTGAGGGCTCCAAGCACTCCAGCCGACACCATAACCACCATAGACTCCTTCAGAGAGAAAGACAGGAACAAACTCTTACAAGAGCTTAGTAGTGATTTAGCAAGGGAGTATGACAAGCATAGCAATCCCTTGTAGCAGATTCCCCCAATAAGAGACAGGACTCAGATTGAGGGTGAAGTAGAACTGCCAGAGCTGTGGGTTTATTGTTCTTATATACACATTCTTACACATTAGTACCACCCACAGGGTTTTGTAAAACAACCAATAAACACGTACAATACACTCAGACACTCCCACACAAAATCCTCCCCTCTGCCTGTGATACAATTACCTTACACAATGGGTTAATGTAATTATCACAGGTAGGAAAATAGTTTTACACAATATTCATAACTTTAAAAGTATGCATCACATTCACTTACATTTTCAGAATCAGCATACTCCAAATACAAACATACGTCAAAATCATACAAATTGGTCCAGTGGTTCAAAAGTTAGATCGAAGTCCTTTGTGACCAAATGAAGCATGGCTTTTCTGCCCAAAACCGGTTCCACAGAGTCTTCTATCCTGGAGATAATTGGGAAGTAATTATCTCCAAGGACAGAGGCAAAACTCCAGTAGCCACATGGTAGCAAAAGACAATAAAATACTTAATATATATAACTGTGCAGCTATTGCATAAAACAGGTACATTCAATATATCCCCAGATAGCTTAGATCTGAGTGCACATTATTACTGAATGGCACTCAGATCACATACAGTTCAATTGCCATGGAGCCAAAGTCTTTCGTTATATGAATGGGCTCCATGGCATAGCTATCTGGGGTATCACTATTCAAATAGGGAAAGTACCAAATGACCCGGCTTTCAGGTCTTTGCAGGGGAAAATCAAGCATTTCAACATGGGGCCATAGTCACAGGGCAGGAGGCTGGCAATCAGTCTTCTCCAATGCCCAGTGGCGAGGCTGGTTTTGCCACATGGGGGTTTTATAAAATTGTGTGTTTTTGTATCTGGACATAATACAATACTTGACTCAATTATCTTCCATTAACAGAGGAGGAATTGACCTAGAGTGTCCTGGATCTGAGAGCCAATGTGATTGTGTTTTTTCTCTCAGGTCTCGTGATTGCAGGGAACAGCTATACCAGCTATACCAGCAATACCTGCTTCGGATTGCTATACTGGCTATAATCACTAGCTCTTATAAGAGCTACACAGCTATACCTGTTAGAGTCTCTGGAGTAGGAGAGGTCCACCCAGTGGAGGGTGGGTCTCCCTGGACCGCAGCGAGACCCCAGCCAAGCTGCAGTGGCTAAGGGGCTATGGTGCTTATGGTGTCCCGTGCGGTGCTTATAGTACTCCAGGCTACTAGGAAGCAGTGATTGGTGGAGGTACCCAGTTGGGGTGCCAGGCGGTCTGTCACAGGTTACTAAACTGGTTCATGGCTTGCAGGATAAAACTTACAAGGAAATGTTAAAGGATCTTAACATGTATAGCTTGGAGGAAAGACGAGACGGTGGGATATGATAGAAACATTTAAATATATAAAGGGAATCAACACAGTAAAGGAGGAGACTATATTTAAAAGAAGAAAAACTACCATAACAAGAGGACATAGTCTTAAATTAGAGGGACAAAGGTTTAAAAATAATATCAGGAAGTATTACTTTACGGAGAGGGTAGTGGATGCATGGAATAGCCTTCTAGCTGAAGTGGTAGAGATTAACACAGTGAAGGAGTTTAAGCATGTGTGGGATAGGCATAAGGCTATCCTAGATATAAGATAAGGCCAGGGACTAACGAAAGTATTTAGAAAATTGGGCAGACTAGATGGGTCGAATGGTTCTTATCTGCCGTCACATTCTATGTTTCTATGTTGTCAGGTTCTGCTAGCCTCCTAAATGTTAATAGTCCCTTTGGTCTATGGTTATATTTTAATTTTGTGTGAAAAAAAAAGGGTTTGATAAACATAGTGTTTCAGAACACTTTAGCCTAATACATAATAAAGACCCTCAATTTCTAGAATTTATGGCTATCCAGAAAATCACACTTAACTGGCGAGGGGAAGATGAAATTAGAAAATTAGGAAAAATTGAAACAAAATGGATTTTCGATCTTAATACTCTAGCCCCCACAGGTCTAAATGCAGACTTCGAATTATGCCATTTCTTATAAACTAGACTATATATATATATAAAATACACAAATCAACATCATTGTTTCTCATTGGGCTCTATTTTTAGCACTATTCCATATAAGAGTCCCTACTGCTTTAAATAAAGAATAATTAAGTGTATACTAATTTTATATATTTAGACTAAAACAAAAAACAGTTGGAATTTTAGATATGAACAAAATGTGGAATATGTTTGCACAAATATTATTTCATAAAGAATGCACACTTTGAAACAAAAGTCACCTTTTTACACTGTGTCTAATGTGCATGTTTTTTCTATGTAAAAGATACTATTGCCTAAAATAGAGATCAAAGTGTATGACAAAAGAGTTGAAATATAATTAAAGTTATTGCCTTTCAAAATTTAGAACACATATGGAGAAATAGTAATATATGATAGGACATATACAATAACATTTTATTATAATGTTTCTTTTTTTCTTCTATTTGCATTGTATAACTGTATATGAGCCAAAGAGGGCTCTAATATGAACTGAATAAAACCCCCAGTGCGGACTATATTTCCCACAAAGAACCGGATGAAAACCGGAAGTGACGCGCTAAGCGCAAAGCACTCTGGATCTTGTAGTGCCGAAAACCGGAAGTGACGCGACGGCATTTTAGCCGCGTCACATGACACAAAAAGACCCATCTGATTGGAAGATGACATTTTAGGCGGGATTTTGGACGCTTAAATTACAGAACATGAAGAGGACACTCACAAGCTGACTGAGGAAGCCGTTTTTACCGGCGAAACGCGTTTTGGCTTTTAAAGTGGACTCATTATTTTTCATGAACCACCAATACTTGCAATAATTTGTTCTTATCCAATTTTTTTATTTTCTAGAAAAATATTTTGATACTGTTTTTATATATATTGTAATAAATTCCCTTATTTTATACTATCCACTGTATCCAGCACCAGTGATTCCAGGGAAGGGGCAGTGTCACCCCACAAACTGACACTAGGCCTATATACTTAGAGCCAGTTACCAAAAGGCTCTAAATAAGGTGAGCACTTCAATTTGTTATTTATATGAAAATATTGCAGAGGATGCTACACTTAGTTGGATAATTCTGTGTCTTTCATATATACGCTGGGGAGAGAAAAAATACACACTTAACCTGGAGAGAGGGGTCGTGTGATCTACCCTTAAAGACACAGATGCACGAAAGTTTAGAGCCTAATTCACTTGAAAAGGCTCTAAAAAATGTGAGTGGAGATATATATGTTACCCACTAAACACTTCACTAAAGTAATAGATATACTGCACAATTATCTGTATATATTTCTGTTTTCTTTTGTATATATTACATTGGAGAATATAAAGGATAATTGCCTTTGAATCACAGGTAATTCACTGTGTTTTCACATACTACACAGCTCTGCACTCATAAAGATAGAAGACCTAAGGGGTGGTAACACCCATTAGATCTGAAATCTTTTTCGTCTTTTGGTGTTTATCCTTATAAGAGCTACACAGCTATACCTGTTAGAGTCTCTGGAGTAGGAGAGGTCCACCCAGTGGAGGGTGGGTCTCCCTGGACCGCAGCAAGACCCCAGCCAAGCTGCAGTGGCTAAGGGGCTATGGTGCTTATGGTGTCCCGTGCGGTGCTTATAGTACTCCAGGCTACTAGGAAGCAGTGATTGGTGGAGGTACCCAGTTGGGGTGCCAGGCGGTCTGTCACAGGTTACTAAACTGGTTCATGGCTTGCAGGATAAAACTTACAAGGAAATGTTAAAGGATCTTAACATGTATAGCTTGGAGGAAAGACGAGACGGTGGGATATGATAGAAACATTTAAATATATAAAGGGAATCAACACAGTAAAGGAGGAGACTATATTTAAAAGAAGAAAAACTACCATAACAAGAGGACATAGTCTTAAATTAGAGGGACAAAGGTTTAAAAATAATATCAGGAAGTATTACTTTACGGAGAGGGTAGTGGATGCATGGAATAGCCTTCTAGCTGAAGTGGTAGAGATTAACACAGTGAAGGAGTTTAAGCATGTGTGGGATAGGCATAAGGCTATCCTAGATATAAGATAAGGCCAGGGACTAACGAAAGTATTTAGAAAATTGGGCAGACTAGATGGGTCGAATGGTTCTTATCTGCCGTCACATTCTATGTTTCTATGTTGTCAGGTTCTGCTAGCCTCCTAAATGTTAATAGTCCCTTTGGTCTATGGTTATATTTTAATTTTGTGTGAAAGCTCAAATAAATTAATGGCTAAAATATTGTTTGCATATTTGATACTCTCCTTGATTCGTAACAGTGGAATAGTGTCAGGGAACATCTGTAGTTATCATGGTACTTCAAGTGCTCCATTGACTTCATTACAGCACTCATTTAATGATTATAAGGTAAAGGCCAATTAAATTATACAGAAAGTGTTAAATGTCTATCAAGCAATTTAAACAATATAAAGTATTATACAGTATATGAGCAGAATATTGCTTATAATTAAAATGATTCTACTAATGGGAATACACTATAAGAATGAGCATGTTTTCTCGTTCAATGTCACTTATTTCCACCAACTGACCTAAGTGATCATTTAAAATAGCTTGTTATGGTTTTTGCATATTTTTAAAGACTCTTAAAGATGACCTTCTCACTTGTATTGTGCTAGCCGAAAATAGCTATATTTACCTAAAGGTCGCTCTCATAATTTTTGTCAACTAAAGAATTGATCATAAGTCAAAGCAGTCCCTTGTAAATGCGTTACAACTTTAATGAAACACCATCGTTGTCAGTATGAGTAGTTTATATTGGATTTTGACTTTATTTCCATGAAATACTCAAAAATGTTAGGGTGGTGACAAAGCCACTTTAAGTCTGATAGACTAACAGAAAATAACAATTTTTAACAATAAAGCCCTCCAACTCAAATGAACTCTAATAACATTTGAATCTAAAGTAACACATCTCTGGTCTAGTACTACCCAGACAGTATATCCCTAGTTAATCCATTGAGTACTTGATGGAATTAGAGTTAGCAGCAGGGGATTAATTACCTCCTAAGAATATACGATGAACATTACTAAGCAACATTCCAAATTATGAAGACACAAGTGACACAAGTACAGCCTTATCACTGTTTGGTTTTCTTTATTGTCAGTAGTAACAGACATCAATGCCAAATATCAATGCTAAAGATAGGTTAGTTTATTAAAGGCAACTGCTGTTCCCCTATTATTGCTTTGAAATGACAAGGAACAGCAAGCTGCTTATTTGCTTAACAAATATCCACATTAACATTGATAATAGATTATATTTTCACCAGCATTATTCTAATAAAATGAAGAGTGTGCAAGTAAGTATCAAACAAGCAGATGTTTTTTAAAAGAAGTATACAAATACTGTTAATCAAAATCTGTAACAGAAGACATATGAGATTATTAAAACTATCATTTGTAATAGGCATATATTTAAGTTTTAATAATTTCATTTTAATTCACGCCAGCCACTATAAATGTCTCCTAGTTTTTAAAATAACTATCACCCCATCATATTAATAAAAATAATAAATCAAAAGTGATGACCTAGGCAATGTACTTGAGATGTTCTTGTTTTAGTTAATTCATCTCACGCATATCGTCGCCTTCTGAGATCTTTATTTTCTAGAGCCTGAAATAGAACCAAAATAGTGGTGCTTAGAAGCTTGCAGGTATGACAAGGGTTAACACATCAATAGCTCCATTCTGCCTGTGACGTACTGTATATATATATGAAACATGCTCTTCGTTTCCTTCTGCTTGCATTGTCATACTGTCATCCTGTAAATTGGAAAAAGGGTGAGAAATTCTCTAACTTCCTCCTGTCTGTGTAACTGTCAGATTGAGAGGGAGGGAAACACTCACAGCACCCATCTGTCTCTGTCATTATGCCACCCAGCTTAGAGATGGACAGACTAAAATCTCCCTTTTTCCTGTGCCAACCTACATGAAAAATGGCAGGTATGTCATTTCCAGTTCTGCCTTTCTCAGCTCATGAGGGCAAAGGTACTCTTGCATCCTAACCTTGAGAGCAGAGGAATATGTTGATAGTTATATTTTGCAGGTTGCTGCTTGCAGAGCTCATACATATTTTTTTTCTTGATTATTATATTCTAGAACATATTTCCTAAATTGGCTGTATCCCAATTGGCACAAGCCTGTGTATTAGCCTAGCAGAATGTAGCACAAGTCAACCACCCTCTGCCAGAGCCCATTGTTTGGGACAGAAGCATGTTGGAGCTTTAGAACAAATAGGTGGATAATGTAGGAGGAATCTTTATAAGCAAAGTACAATTTGGTTTGTCATCATAGGTTCTATCTTGCAACCTATGAAGAATCACAAATCATCAAACAAGAAAAAAACTCAAGCAGGACCGATGTCAAAGCTTGGCCCCAGGGTGTTGTCAGGCACAACATTTAACTGCACACTGAATCAGAACTGCTGAATACTAAAAATATAGGCAAAGTATAAGAACAAAACAGTTCAGCCTGAAAGGTTGAGATGATTATGAGCCTTTGGGCAGATGGGACGCCAGAGGAAATACAGGATCATGCCACAAGGCATTTCTAGGATAGCAGAAAAAATGAGCATCAAGAAAAAAGAAACAAGAAGATGTGTCAAGGTCCTGAGAATAACCAATATAAGAATTATGTAATTTTATGGATAGGGAACAGGTGCTGAGCAATAAGAATGGCTGGAAAGGTCATCAATACATGTACCCTGCCATGGCTCTCTGACTTTATATACCTTAACAAACACAGGCAAAACAAGATGTAGAAAACGCATTATATAGCACACTCTATACTAGAAGTTGCTATTAACTTACTCAATACTGTTAACCTCTTGTTTTTTTCTTAATATGAAACATACATCCATATTTTTGTTACACCTTAGTTGGTTGTTGTTTTACAAATTTGTATTTATTGTCACCTGAAAATTTAATCTGGACTATATTGAAACAGTAGGATTAAAGGAGAATAATGAGACACCCTTTCTGTCATATTAATTAATCCACCATGTGATTTTAAGCAGGACAAAAGAGCACTGGTAGCCTACTGTTGGGATAAAAGACAAAACATATATATCTATTGATCAGCTCATTAATCACTTAGCTGCCCTGTGTGCAGTTAGTTACATACAAAAGATCTATTGGTCAGCTCAATACTTACCCAGTTTTAGAGGTAGCTGCCCTGTCCCTTTGTCTCCGGTTCTTGTACCAGTTGGTCACCTGTGAAGGATGTAGCCCAGTTACATATGAAAGGTGTCTCTTCTGAGCAGCACTAGGATATGGGTCCCGAAGATAACACTCTCGTAAAATTCTTCTAGTCTTGTCCTAGAAGAACTATCATAAACATCTAAAAATTGTGCCAGGGCCTCATATGTTAAAAACCTGATGGATGAGATTCCATGAATCCTCGTAACACAAAAGTACTAACTGGTGTACTGAAATGAACAGAAACCAAAATAACATTAATGCTACAATAGCTGTGTTGGAAAAATCCAACATATATTTTGGTAATTTCAGAGCAAATTTTGCAATTATTGTTATAGTTTAGTGAATTAACCCCAATGTCTTCGGACCAAATCAGAAATGAACAATAAATAAGATATCTGGGTCTCATGACTTGTTCTCATATTATGTCAGTCACCCAGAGTATATTCCAGTTTATCTCTACTGCCACCTCAAACTAGTTTGAGAAATGAGCAGGGACTAAATGCAATGCTAGTTGATTTCTTGCCAGTTCTCAGCATTTTCTTGTACTATGTTTTAATTTGATTTCCTAATTTTCTCTTCTATACTCTCCTATTCTTCCATGCATGCTTTTCATTAACACATT
Organism: Pelobates cultripes; assembly: GCA_933207985.1. Lineage (NCBI taxonomy): Eukaryota > Metazoa > Chordata > Amphibia > Anura > Pelobatidae > Pelobates > Pelobates cultripes. The sequence goes on from OW240923.1 coordinate 55,908,724, forward strand.
TTATGTTACTATCCTCTTTTTTGTTCACATTTTCTATATAAAAGGAATACAAAATTATGTGAATACTGCCAGATTTCATTCCTACATACATTTCTACTATTCTAATGTTACTTAAGTAATTATTTGTTACTTAATTTCCCATATTGTATTGATATCTATACTGTTTTATCACTTTATCTATTGGAATGGACATTTCCACAAGTATTCTGGACCAGACTCATAACAAGTATTTCAGCTACCCACTAGATTAAAGTTATACAGGGGTGTTTCTATCTTTGTAGTTTACTACCTCATAACAAGACAATTTAATTTAAACAAACATGATTTAATAAATAATACATTTTAATAAATCCATTCATTCAAAATATTAAAATATTGCATTTGATTAAAACACAGGTAAGTCAGCAACCTTTTCCCATTATTTATCATGACATTTGATCCTGAATTGACCTCTGCATCAATGCTGACCTTTCATAGAAGGAAGATACACTAAACCAATATATTTTATAAGCACTAAGGTTAAGTGCTGAGCCACCACCAGCAAGGAATAAGTTCAAATAGGAAGAATGCTTAATGTAAGTGATGTGAGTACATACTGAGGGTGCAAACTCAGAAAATAACTTGCACACCAAAAATGAAAGTTCCAAAAATCATTTAGTCCTATTAATACATCAGATACGTGGTGATGGATGATGTATATGCTCACATATTATCCCATTAAGATATATTTGACAGAATTTTGAAAAATAAGAATATATATATATTGCATTACCTCAAATATATATATATATATATATATATATATATATATATATATATATATTAATATCTTATATGGTGATTGCAACATATGAAATTTCATCTAGAAACATATGTTGATAGCAAGTTAATAAAGGCTGTCTGGAAGTTATGTCTACATATCACACCCATTGGTATGCCTTTAGAACATGGCATTTCCTGAAGTTATAACAGTGGGTATAAACTGGATTTAGTGTAGAAACAACTATATGGCTTTCCATTCACTCTGCCATACCTTCAAACAGTTTGTCTTTTTGGTCCTGTCTTCCCCAACTGTTATATAAGATCTTGCATTCTCCCCTCTGGAGAATGTCTCACTCATGGAGAGAGATGCAGATACCTGAGGTGGAAGAGACCACAAGAAGAGTGCAAGATGGTCCATTTCCCCAATGCAATGCAAGGCGGAACACACTTGAAAAATGTGTCCTGGGGAGAGAAGAGAGAAACTGGGAAACATGAGAGACATCATCAAAAAAATTGAGACAAATTTAAGTATTAGCTTACAGAAAGAAAAGATAACAGACTTGAGAAGGCTGGTAAATTACAGAAAGGAGATTGCAGATGATGGAGTAAAGAATTCCTGTTTCTTAGAGCCTTATCATTCCCTTTACACGTAAAAGAAAATGTGCAAGGCAATGTTGTGTGCTTGTGTTTTATAGGATTGACACTAAATGTCAGATGTTACTGGATTAGCACTAATAAAATCCTATTAGATGAAAAAGAGGAAGAGACCGAACTTAAAGGGATACTCCAAGCACCATAAATGCTACAGACCATCCTTGTCTCCACTGGTAGAAACTCCTGCCACTAAGCGAAACTTGAAACTGCAGGGATGACTCTCTCAGACAATAAGCCCCTCAGTGGAGCTAAAATAAGTTCAATGCAGGAACTTTCTGCACAGGATGCTCTGTGGGAACCAGGCAATTTGCCATACCTTTCTAAAATGATTTGACTACTTACCCTGGGAGAGTGCCAGGGCACGCCTGGCATCATAACCACTATAGTCAGTCGTAGGACCTATTGTTCTTGCAGTGCTCTTTTAAAATAATACATAGATACAAAGAATAGAAGAACAGGCAAGGAAAAAGGCAGGAGGAAAAGAGTAATGAAGAGATAGAGAACATGGACAGAGGAAATATGAGATTAAATTAGCAGCGCACATTAGATTAAAATGAGTTGACACTAAATATCTAGAATGTAAAACAAAAAATAATGTTTAAATTGGGATTTATATCATGATATAGAAAGCTGTTTAATCACAGTGAAGTGTCATCAAAGCAGAACATATTAACAGTCACACAAATATGCTGGCTACTGATGCACAATGATTTTAGTTCATTTCATGGTATTTGATGCAGAAGCACAATGTCATTGAAGCACATTGTGCATAGGCTTACTAAAAAGAGAATTAATGAATGGATGAAATGAAAAATTATAAGATTAAAAAAAAATGTTCTGTTGCTACAAAGAGGCAATAAATTGTATTAAATTATAAATGGCCATTAAGGGAATACTATGTGGTAGAAGCATATATAAAGAAAGAAATTGAATAATGCCAATTGTAGAGTAAAAGTGGAAGTATAAAGGTATGAGATTAACAGACATAAATTAATGATTATGATAATTATCTTTCACATATAGTGCACCAGCATATTCTACACAGCTATTAAAAGGGTGAACAGTGAATGTATAAATATTAAAGACAATATAACAACATAACTGTGGCAATGTGGTTTGAAATTCTTAAAAAGTATGATTTTGTACAACCATAATACATTTGAAGGCTTTTCATGTGAGTTATTGCATGGTTTAGTATACACTCTGTGGAATTGTAGAGCCCAAAATAAGGTCCAGATACTTTGTTAGTTAAACGATGCTGGAATCCTAATTAACTTTGTCATAATCCTATTGGAGTGGATCCTGCTAACAGATATATCCACCTGATGCTTCATCTAGATAATGAGAATTGATCAGTCATAGTAATGTCACTACCACTCTCTGGAACCTTGTCAGATTGTTTGGGTGCTGATTATGTTAATGTGGTTTTTATTAAGGAATTACTCTATTGGGGTAATTGTGAGAAAACAGTATGACTAGTAGCTTCTTTTTCATGACATTCTTTAGAGGAAGCACAACAATCACCGTCCCACAGTTGCTTCCTCCTGTCAGGATTTAGATCAGTAGTAATATGATGTACACTGCATATATATATATATATATAAAAAAAATATATACACATACATACATACACACACACACATACACATACATATACACACACACACACACACACATATATATGTATATATATATGTTAAGACACCTCCAGTGTGTTTAGGCAAAACCGCAGTTTAGTAGACCTTCCCCGGCTGCAGTACAGTCTCCGTTCGCTTAATCTGTAATACACGAACCAAATGCAGGGGAAGCGGCAATCTCCCGAACGAGATCCGTGAACGGCTCCAAACTCCCGAACGGCAATACACGAACTGCTGGTAACCGTCGAACAGCAATATTCACCAAGCGGCTTCCGTTCCATCCAGCAGTCTCTAAACGTGAAGAAGAAATCCCCCCAATAACGAGACAGAAGCTCCGCATTGAGGGTCAAACAGGATCTGGCTTTACTGTGGGCTACCTGCCCGTATTTATGCAGGTCTCCCACCTGGTGGACACTCCCCTAGGGGACCAAATGGGAGACTTAAATGACAGACAGATAGGGGGACATTTCAGACACACAGTCACAGATTTTACCCATAGTGCATTATGATTCCCTCCCTTCTGCCCTGGAGTTAATTACCAAGTAACTCAATTAACTCCAGGACAAAGCCAGTCGCCATCTTAGACATAAAATAATAAAAGACATAAAAATATATAACTACACAAAAACCGAACATTTCCCATTCGTATCACCTATCCCCAGATAGCGTGGATCTGAGTGCATATTATTAGCGAATAGCGCTCAGATCCCACACACATAGTTCAATCGCTATGGAGTCAAAGTTATTACAGTCTTTCGGTATACGAATGACTCCATGGGAAGGCTATCTGGGTTAAGTCTTTTCGTATGCTCCAAATCTCCCGAATGACCGGTGTTCGCATGCTTTCGTGGTGGCAGCCAGGCGTTCCGTTGTTTCAGCGGTGTTCGGCAGAAAAAGTGTCCGTTTTTAGTTCCATAGAAATAGAGCCGAACAACGCTGGGCTTTCGCTTGGTTTAAAATGGCCGCTGCCTCGTGGTCGACATACGAACGACGACCACCCTGAATTCGGTTTAATTGAGAAGTGTCTGCGGTTAACCACAACGTTCTAATTGGGATCAATACGTTAACCAGCAGCACACTCCTCTCTTGGGTGGCCGTTCGTTCGGCAGGTTTGTTCGGGAAAAAAAAAAAAGAGTCATTCGAATGGCTGGGCTATAGAAACCAGCCATTCATACGAACGGGAAACAAACAGACGAATGCAAGCAGACAGATGGTTCTGTCACAATATATATACATATATACATATATACACATATACACATATATAAGTATAACAGAAACATGGTGGGATGAGACACATGACTGGGCAGTTAACTTAAATGGGTACATGTTATTTAGGAACGATAGGAAAAACAAGAAGGGTGGTGGGGTAAGTTTGTATGTCAGCCATGAGTTAAAGTCAAATCTTAGGCATGTGGAGTGTGACGAGGAAAATGTGAAAGCTTTATGGGTAGATATCTGCTTGGGGCAAACAAAGGGAAATCAATTATTGGTTGGGATATGTTATAAACCACCTAATGTAAATATTAATAAGGAAGAACAGCTGTTAGCGCAAATTGGGAATGCTGCAAATCGGGGTAACACGTTAATTATTGAAGATTTTAATTACCCGGACAAAAATTGGGATAGAGGGACTAGTAATTCTGCAAGGGGAATCCGGTTTTTGAATGTGTTAAATGACACCTTTATGTCACAGCTGGTACAAGCACCAACTAGAAAGGATGCTTGTCTGGATCTCGTTATAACAAACAATGTTGATCTTTTAACCAACATTCAAGTAGGGGAGCATTTGGGAAATAGTGATCACAATATGGTAACTTTTGAAATAAACTCAAAAAAGCAAAAGCATATACCATACTGTTTGTTTCTTATATTATATTTGTTATGTGTTTTTTCACCTATTAATCAAAGCATCGTTTTTTCCTACCATTTCCTGCTTGGAGTCCATAGTATTACTACGGTATTCCACAAGGAAACAAGGGATCATTGGCCCCCCATTTCTATCGGAGGAGGCACCCTACGAGCGATATATTCTACACCTTCTTGTGAGTGCATCTATGTACAGCGCATGTTTGAATGTATTAACTGTACTTCACTATTTGTATATCTTTGTGTTCCTTTTAGATTCATTTCCAGCCGTATCCCGAAGTTTTGTGTGTTTTTGGTTATCTATATATGAAAAGGTCGTCTTCCTTGGGTAAGGATCTTGGGCGGCTGTTTTATAATTTTTGAAGTTAAGTATTCATGTATATTACACTATGGTTATTAACCATAGTAGTGTCGATATTGTGCAATTTGAGGGACATGCCTGACAACCCAGGCCGAAAGTCCAGAGAATTTAATTTGCTAGCACTGTGTTTAACCCTGTGACTTTCTATGACACATTAAAACCTGTACATGGGAGTACTGTTTTACTTGGGAGACTTCGCTGAACACAAATATTAGTGTTTCAAAACAGTAAAACATATCACAGCGATGATATTGTCAGTGAGAGTGACTTTTTTTGCATTTTTGAAACACAAACTGCACTTTCACTGATGATATTATTGCTGTGATACATTTTACTGTTCTGATACACTAATATTTGTGTTCAGCGAAGTCTCCTGAGTATAACAGTACCCCACATGTAGAGGTTTTATAGTGTTTGTGAAAGTTACAGGGTCAAATATAAGGCTTGATTTTACTTTTTTTTTTTTTTTTTAATTGAAATTTGTCAGATTGGTTAGGTTGCCTTTGATAGCGTATAGTAGCCCAGGAATGAGAATTACCCCCATGATGGCATACCATTTGCAAAAGAAGACAACCCAAGGTATGGCAAATGGGGTATGTTCAGCCTTTTTGAGTAGCTACTTAGTCACAAACACTTAGTCACAAAAGTTAGCGTTTTTTGCATTTTTAACACACAAACAAATATAAATGCTAACTTTGGCCAGTGTTTGTGACTAGGTGGCTACTAAAAAAGACTGGACATACCCCATATTGAATATCCTGGGTTGTCTACTTTAAAAAAATATGTCCATGTGAGGTGTGATTCGGGGATTTATGACAGATAACGGTGTTACAATGTCACTATTGATAAATTTAAAATATATATATATTGAAACAGCAATTTCCTACTTGTATTTATAGGCCAATAACTTGCAATAAAGCAGATAAACACTGGGTGTTTTTAAACTCGGGACAAAATTTTGAATCTATTTAGCAGTTTTTTTCATTAGCTTTTGTAGATAAGTAAAAGATTTTTCAAGTAAAAGTCCAAAAACATGTTTGTTTTTCATTTTTCTCCACATTTTATTATTTTTTAAATAAAATATATGACATGATACAAATAATGGTATGTAAAGAAAGCCCTACTTGTCCTGAAAAAAACAATATATAACTTGTATGGGAACCGTAAATGAGAGAGGAAAATTACAGCTAAACACAAACACCACAAAACTGCTCTGGTCCTTAATGTACAACATCGCAAAAACAGGCCGGTCCTTAAGGGGTTAAATAAAATTTATGTAAATAAAGCTCCGGGGCCTGACGGTATCCACCCATGAGTACTTAAGGAGCTAAGTGGGGAAATAAGTGAACCTCTGTATTTAATTTTACAAGATTCTTTTGTTTCAGGTATTGTACCGGAGGGTTGGAGGAAGGAAGATGTTGTTCCTATTTTTAAAAAGGGTTCAAAATCCTTGCCTGGAAATTATAGACCTGTGAGCTTAACTTATGTGACTGGGAAATTATTTGAACAGCTATTAAGGAATAATATTCAGGAATTCATTGGGAAGAACTGTGTTATTAGCAATTATCAGCATGGTTTTATGAAACATAGGTCATGTCAAATTAACCTAATTGCATTCTACGAAGAAGTAAGTAGAAGTATAGATCAGGGTGTTGCAGTGGATGTAAACTACTTGCCGAGGCATTTGATACGGTTCCTCACAATAGGTTAGTCTTCAAACTAAAAGAAATTGGTCTAGATGAATATTCTTGTTAAGTGGTGCCCCTCATGGTTCTGTTTGGGACCGCTTCTATTTAAAATATTTATAAATGATCGAAATAGGCATTGAAAGCCATGTATCAGTGTTTGCAGATGACACGCAACTTTGTAAAGTAATAAAATGTGAGCAGGATATTGCCTTGATGCAGAGGGATTTTGATAGATTGGGGGACTGGGCACTAAAATGGCAGATGAAATTTAACGTAGAGAAATGCAAAGTTATGCACTTTGGGGTTAAGAATGCACAAGCAATTTACACCCTAAATGGTAGTGAACTAGGGATAACCACACACAAGAAGGATTTGAGAATTGTTATAGACAACAAATTAGGCAGCAATATGCAATGTCAATCTGCAGTTGCTAAGGCCAGTAAGATTTTGTCATGTATAAATAGGGGCATACATTTTCGAGATGAAAATATAATTTTGCCTCTTTATAAATCACTGGTAAGACCACATTTTGAATATGCTGTGCAATTTTGGGAAAAGAAAGATATCATGGCACTAGAGAAAGTGCAGAGACGAGCTACAAAATTGATAAAAGGAATGGAGCATTTTAGTTACGAAGAAAGGTTAAAAAATTTAAATCTGTTTAGTTTGGAAAAACAGCGCCTGAGAGGGGATATGATAACATTATACAAATATATTTGGGGCCAGTACAAACCTTTATCTGGAAATCTATTCATAAACAGGGCTATACATAGGACACACACATTTAGGCTGGAAGAAAGGAGATTTCATCTAAGGCAAAGAAAAGGTTTTTTTACAGTAAGAGCAATAAGGATATGGAATTCTCTGCCTGAAGAGGTGGTTTTGTCAGAGTCTATACAGATGTTTAAACTGCAATTGGATAAATACTTGTTTAAACAAAACATACAGGGATATCATTTCTAATTAGTGGGGTAATAGCTGCTTGATCCAAGGAGACATTTGACTGCTATTTTGAGGGTCAAGAAGGAATTTTTTCCTAGTTTGTTGCAAAATTAGAAGCGCTTCAGACTAGGTTTTTTGCCTTCTTTTGGATCAACAGCAAATACATATGTGAGGAAGGCTGAACTTGATGGATGCAAGTCTCTTTTCAACTATGTAACTATGTAACTATGTCATCAGTATAAAATCTTCTTGCCATGTAATCACTTCCAATTTTTTAAGAAGATCGATCGTATCTTTTAAACAAGACATATGGCTGCAACATGATGCCGATATATTCGGAAAGGTTGGAGAGTGGTGATCCTATTCCTGACACAATACGACGTCCGGGGGGTTACTTCGATTTTTATGGATTTTTGGTAAGAAGTATATTACTGGGATTTTGGGATGTAATATGTGGATATATTTATACTCTTTGTCGTCTATTATTCCACAATCTTTCCCTTTATCTAGATAGACTTTTAATTTGTTCTTTATGTCAATATCATATATATATTTATATATTCAAAGTTTATATTTTTTTATATAAAAAAAAATTAAACGTTATTTAGCCGCTTTTTTATAGGCTATCTGTCTTTCTCTCTCTTCACAATATGTATCCATATATCTCTCTATTTTTTTTTTCTATTAAGTTTTATCTACTTGCTATTACACCAATACCCCTTCCCTATCACTGAGGCATGTAATTATGTTTCCCATTGTATCACTGTAAATCACTACACATATTAAGATTTTCTGATATCCAATTTAAGTATTGTATAATCTTATTTTGAATGTTTTTACAGGTATTACTAAGCTTATATAAGTATACTCCATGCTCATTAGCAGTGTATTTTTGCACAAAATGTATATTTTATTTAAACCTATATTGGTTATTATGTTCTGTATCAGCACTTTATTAATGTTTTTACTTATAATTTTAATGCTTTCACTAGCAGTTTTTTAGATATGTTTATTTTGATGTAATTTCTTGTTTTTATTTTATAGATCAGTATTTACATAACGTCTTTTTAGAATTTGATTAATTATATCTGAAGATCCATTGTCTTATAGCCGCTTTCTTTATGATTTCTAAAGGCTGTCAGTGCCTGGAACGCAACGCACGCCACTATTGACGATGCGTGCGATCCAAGCATAGTACACATGACCACTAAGTCTTGGGCTACGCCGCGTCACTTCCGGGTATGACACGTGCGGCTCACGGTTGAACACAGGCCACGGCCAGAACTTGCCAATTACACTCATTTACCATCTTGCCACATCACTTCCGGTACGTGTCGCGAAACCGGAAGGAAGACTCATCAGGTAGCGATTTGCAATCAAGCTTCTCATATATACAGGACACTCAGAGGACCACCCCACACTTTTGATAAAGCCTCTGGAGAGGTGAAACGCATCAAGTGGGATATTTTTGGGACATTTATTTGTACCTTTATATATTTTTTATATATGTTTCTTATAATAAATAGTTAATTTTTATACTTTTAACTATTTTGTATCCTACTTTGTATCCTGTTTGCTACCTGGTGCCATCGTATCCTTAGGTGGGGATAATACCACCCATGCTGTGAAAACTAGAGCAGGCCTTGCTCTAAAAATTGTAAGTACATTACTTTTTTTTTTTTTTTTTTTTTTAAATCCCAGTTTTCAGTACTTACTATACTATCAGAGTTTTTCTCTTCTACTTTTATATTTACCATCAATATCTGCACTCGCATTTGGAGGACCAGTACCATCCTTATCATCCTATATCCTTAGACGGGGATCAGACCGTCCATGCGCAATACAGCAGAGCTCTTATATAGCTCTATCAAATGTGAGTGGTTCTCCTACAGTCACCAAGCTAATATCTCGCACAGCTATGTGCTGCACTATTATTGTTTTTCTTGTTTTAATTAACCTGAGGTATTTAACAGCCCCCCCTTCTGCAGTCGTATGTATATATGTATGATTTTGGGCGCAGTATATGCCATATCCTATCTTTATTTAAAAGTTACACTACTGAAGGCAACAGAAAATTGCATTAGTCTTGTCAGTAAAAGAAAAAACATTAAAGAAACCACTGTGGTACTCCACAGAAGTGAGAAAAATAATAAAAAAACTAAACGTTAGCATTTAGTTATTAAAACAAAACAAAAAAAATGGATTGAGGGATACAGTCAGATCTATAAGAGTAGGCAGAAAGAGGCTAAGCAAGTTATAAGAGCTTCCAAATCACACACAGAAGAGAAAATAGCCCAGTCAGTAAAAAAAAGGGGGGCAAAGCATGTTTTAGATGCATAAATGATAAAAGGAAAGTAAAACAAAGATTAGATAGATTAAAAACAAGAGAAGGAAGGTATGTAGAAGAGGATAAAGGTCTAGGTGATTACCTCAATTAATATTTTTGTTCACTATTTACAGATGAAAATGAAGGAAAGGAAGTTCAGTTAGGAAAAGGACATTTGTTACATGTGAGTTTAAAGAGGAAGAGGTTCCATTTCAACTATCAAAAGTAAAGACAAATAAGTAGATGGGGCCTGATGGAATACACCCAAAGTTATTAAAAGAGCTTAGTGGTGTGCTAGCAAAACCATTAACGGATGTATTTCACCAATCATTGTTAACGGGAGTAGTCCCAGAAGATTGGAAATTAGCAAATGTCGTGCCCACTCACAAGAAAGGAAGTAGGGAGGAGTCAGGCAATTTTACCACATGACAGGAGGCTTCATATTTTGCATTAACTCTCTTTACTAACTCCACACAGCAGTAAAGAAAAGTGAAACATTAACCAATGAAAAAACAGTATGAGGTATAGTATTCACAGTGATGAGGCTCCTCCCCCTCTTTCTTTACTGCTCCATCAGCAGACAGGTCAGAGTTTTTGGCTCTTCCCTTTTACTTACTGTATTTATTACTATATGTTTATTTTATGTTCTCTATGATATATCCTTACATGTAGTTACTGTGTAGTACTGCTTCAGGTGGGCTTTTTCTTTTATTGTCCTTTTATATGTACTGTGCTAGTGGTTTGTACTTTCTGTTGTATTATTAGGGCAGACTTTTTATGGAAGCACTTTCCTCCTTTTTTATCCCTTTATCTCTGCCCCCCTTGAACTTTACTCTTCTGGGGATTTTTCCTCTCCCCCCTTCAGGATCTTCTCCTGTCTCTCCCCCCCCCCCTCCCTTTTCCCACTCGGTCCGCCAGCTTTCTCCGCTGTCGGACCGACCGCAAACGCCCACCTCTTTCTCTGAGGGTAACGCTCACCCTCCTCCACCCTACTCCTTCCTCGCGGCTTCACAGCCGCACTCACTCTGGTCGCGCGGCGGGAAACTGTTTCCCGTTCGCTCCGGCGGCCATCTTGGATCTCGCGTCTCGCGAGATCCACGGCCGCCATCTTGGGAGCGTCGCGACCGCTCATTCCGGCGCCCGTTCACCTCACCGGACGCAATCAGGGGTCCCCAGGTCAGTCATCCATTTAGAAGATTATTAATCCTGTGCTTTGGGGTGAGGCCCCATACTTATTGATATTACTGGCTCCACCAGCGTTTTGTGTGCCAGGGTGAGGCCCTTATATTTGATTACTGCTGCTGCCAGGTGGATTTCGTGCCACCTATATATATGAATGCATATATAACTGGGTGAGGCCCAGAATAAAACCCAATATTCCCTGCTGGGGAAACTGGTGCTTTTGTTACCAGCTTTATCATATTCACCCTGCTGGGGTGCCCTTTTTTTCCCTTTTATTATATATCTACATATATATATATAATTTACCCTGCTGGGGTTACCTGGGTACTGCAGGTACCTTTTTTCAGACTGACCCCTAGCCCAGATTTATCTATTCCAGCGGCCCTACTCCTATCATTATGGATACACCCCAAAACCCTGCGGACTTCCAAACCATGATTGCGGAAGCCATCTCCGCCTCTATGGAGAAAGCGTTATCCAGGGTTATGACGGCAACAGCCGATCAGACTAAAAAAGTCACAAAAGCCCAAGCCCATGACTACGATTCTGAGGCTTCAGAATCTCATGCTCAGGCCGACTCACGGCCCAGCAAACGCCACTGGAAGGGCGAAAAAGGGAATGACAACCCGGGCAAAGGCAAGACACCTTGCAAACGCCACAGGCCGACCCCACCCACTCCAGCCCACTACTCCTCGGACGAAGGGGACGAACACACACACTCCATGGCCGTGTTGGACGAGTGGCAGGCCGCAGATTCCGATTCACAAGAAAATGACTGGGGTTCGGACACGGGATCCCATACTGGTTTCCTGCAAGGCACCTTCTTGGACGACATCCAACTGCCGGACGCCACACCGGTCCAAGAAGAAGGGGAAGCCATTCTGGACCCCACGGGTCAACGTCTATTCGACCCCCGAAATATACGACACCCGCGTTCGGGGGACTGGACCCCTCCCGACCATCTCTCCAAATTTATGCATCGTTGGCTCCGCAAACCCCTGCACAAAACGGTGCGCAACCGCCTACGTTCTGAATGCCCTCGCCCTTCGCTCCCCGATCACGTGGCTCAGACTCCCGAATTCGACCAGGTCATGAACACATTCATGTCGCGGGGTGGTCGTGACCCCAGGAGAGGAGTGGAAAAAGGATTCCACGGAGTTCAGGACAAACTCCTAGACTCCATTGGCCCACTGTCCCGCATCATGTTTTTGGCGGACGATGCTTTCACAAGGGCTGACGAATTTGATACCAGCATGGTAAAAGAGTGGGCACATGATATAAGAGAATGGGCACAGAGGTGCTTCTGTTTTGTGGGCAACACCAATGTAGCCCTCTCCTCTGAGAGGCGTAAGGCAGCGCTACTCCGTATTGACGGAAAACTGGTGGAATTGGGCACCAAGGAGTTGGGACCGCTTGCACAGGGCAAATTGTTTGGGGAAGCATTCCTCAAAGAACTTAACAAGCATGTAAACATTTTCACCTCACTAAATAAGGCTCAAACCTCCATGAAGCGAGTCTTCAGGGGCTACCCCAGTAGGGGCGTTTTTGGACGGGCTGGCCGCTACAGGGGCCGAGCAGCCAGCCGGTTTTGGCCCTCCGGCCCCCGCTCACACAGACCCCAACCCTTCTACCCGGAAGTGGGCGTCAGGCAGCCTTTCTCCTACACCCGAGGAGCCGACAGAGGCAGAGGACCTCGTGGCCGTGGCAGAGCACGCTTTCCCACAGGTAAGCAACATAATGTCTCAATGTCCTCTTACCCCGTGTACTGCAGGTCGTATCGCTCTGTCTTTTCAGAACTGGACAGCCATCTCCACGGACGCATGGATCCTTCAGACGGTTCGGGGCTACATCATAGATTTCGTGGAAACCCCATGCCAGACCACTCCTCCGCACCCCATTCAGTGCTCCAACGAGGATCGCCACCTAATCGATGGCGAACTATGGGAACTCAGGGCGAAAGGAGCAATAGAACCCGCTCACGACAAAAACGGCTTCTTCAGCAACATTTTTCTAGTGAAGAAGAAATCCGGAGACTTCCGGCCGGTTATAAACCTAAGGAGGCTCAACTTTTTCGTGAGGTACAGACATTTCAAGATGGAAGGCATCCATCTTCTAAGAGATCTGCTCCAAGACAGGGACTGGTTCACAAGACTGGACCTCAAGGACGCCTACCTATCGGTACCCGTCCATACGTCTTGCCGACAATTCCTCAGATTCCGATGGCAAGGTCGCCCCTGGCAGTTCACATGCCTCCCCTTCGGCCTCAGCTCAGCACCATGGTGCTTCACCAAACTCCTCAAGCCGGTAGTATCACAACTACGAACTCAAGGAATTCGTTGCATTATCTACCTGGACGACCTGCTACTTTTTTCCTCAGACAGGTACAGTCTAACACAACACACACGATATACCATTCAACTCCTGACGTCCCTAGGCTTCGTGGTGAACTACCAAAAATCGGAGCTGCTCCCAGCCCAGACGATACACTTCCTGGGCTTCGAGATAGACTCCAAGACCAGCACCTTACGGCTCCCGATCTCAAAGATCACAGCCATCAAAAAGGAACTACGCAGAGTCATCCGCTGCAACACCATTCCACTCCGCAGCCTGGCTCGAATCGTGGGACTACTGTCCGCATCTATACAGGCAATCTTCCCGGGCCCACTACACTACAGGGCGATGCAACGCCTGAAGGCCTCCTTCCTCCGTCAGAACCCTTCCTACGACCAAAACATTCCGGTAACGGAAGAGATCAAGGAAGAACTCGGATGGTGGTTGGACAGCATGGAAGCTTGGAACGGCCGAGCCATCTTTGGGAGTACACCAGACATAGTTCTGGAATCAGACGCCAGCCTGTGGGGCTGGGGCGCCACAAGCGAGGGCAGATCGACAGGAGGCACTTGGACTTCCCAAGAAACCAACCTTCACATAAACTGCCTAGAACTCTTAGCGGGGTCGTTTGCGATCCGCAGCTTAGCGAGAGACCGGACAGACTGCTGCATCCGCCTCCGGATGGACAACATCTCAGCGGTCCGCTACATCAATCGTCTGGGAGGAGCCCGATCCAGACTCCTCTCAGAGATCACGAAGGACATTTTCGACTTTTGTCTACCCCGGAAAATCTCCCTCATGGCAGAATACCTCCCGGGAGAAATGAACCTGACAGCGGACTGGTTTTCACGCCACTGGCGGGACAGCAGCGACTGGAGACTGGACCCAGCGATCTTCCAGCGCCTTTCGGTTAGGAGGGGTCCCCTCCACCTAGACCTCTTCGCGTCACGCAACAACAGGCAGACAGACGAGTACTTCAGCTGGCTCCCAGACCCAGAGAGCAAAGCAGTAGATGCGTTTCTCCAACCTTGGCCACCCTCGGGGGCGTACGCCTTTCCCCCATTCGCCATGGTAGCCAGGACGATGCAATACCTGAAGACCCAGCGCGGATCCCTGCTCCTCATTTCACCCCTATGGCAGGGTCAACCATGGTTTCCGGACCTTCTAGCATCATCCTACAGAGATCCCCTCCTCATACCGTCCTATCCGACGCTCCTTACGGACCCGAGAGGGAATCAACACCCGCTCATCCTGGAAGACCGTCTCACGCTGGTGGCTTGGACGCTTTCAGGGGAGCCTGGCAAACCGGAGAGTTAACGCAAACATCTCGAGATCTCCTATGGGACTCATGGGCACCAGGAACCAGACGATGTTACTTATCGGCATGGAGCTCCTGGGCTACTTGGTGCAGTGAGCGGAATTTTGATCCCTTTACGGCACCTATAACAGCCATCATGAATTTTCTCTCGCATCTCTTCTCCAAGGGCCGATCTTACCGATCCCTCAATGTAGTGCGCTCCGCAATTTCGGCGGCCCACGTTCCGGCCCAGGGGATCCCCGTCGGGAAAGACCCGTTGGTATGCCGCCTCCTCAGGGGCATCAGACTTCAGAGGCCTCCGAGACCTAAATATTCCCGACTATGGGACGTCGAAAACGTCCTACAGTTCCTGAGGGACTGGCCAGACAACGACAGACTTTCACTCCGACAACTATCAGCCAAACTGACGCTCCTACTTTGTTTGGTCTCGTTCCGCAGAGTTTCGGACGTACGAGCATTCGACATCGATGCCTTTTCGGTCTCCCCGGAGGGAGTTACCTTCCAAGTTTCACGCCGTACGAAATCCGACTCCACATCGGTCTTCTACCCCTTTTTTCCTACAGAACCGCTTCTCTGCGTGGTATCTACCCTACATCGATACGTAGAGGTCACAACCCGCTTGCGCGTCTCCCCTACGGGCCAACTCTTGGTGTCCTACGTTAGGCCACACGTTCCCGTCTCTACCACCACCCTGGCCAGATGGGTAAGATGGATTCTGTCCCTGGCAGGCGTAGAGGAAACCTTCGGAGCCCACTCAGTCCGCGGGGCGGCAGCTTCTTCGGCTTTCACCGCAGGCGCATCCCTGGCAGACATCCTACGAGCTGCAGATTGGTCACGAGAATCGACCTTTCGGACCTTCTACTTCCGACCGAATGCGGGGGCAGCCACGTCTCTCCTGGTTCAGCGTTAAAAATGCAAAATATGAAGCCTCCTGTCATGTGGTAAAATTGAAGATTATGCTAGCGCTAGTGTACTTATAATCTTAATTTTAGTAATGACAGGAGGCGAGTATTTTCCCACCCTCCACACCCTTGGGGGATAAGGATCCAAGTAAGTATACTTACTCTGTGTATTCCTTACTTCTTCTATCTTCCTATTCATCTTGTATGACTCAGGCTTGTACCTTGTTTAGCTAGATCATTGTTATGGTTTACTGTCATATTTGTACTAGTTTTCTCATCTAGTTTTGCATCAGTTCAGTGGAAATTGTGTTGGGTTTATTACATTACTGCAAACAGTTGCCAGATCGGTACCTAACCTTCTCCACGTTCTTTTTCAGCATAACTTTGGGACATTACATCTCATGCTCAGGATGGACACGTTTGGACCGTCCTTCAGCCACTAGGACTTCGTATGTGGAAAGTCACCCGTTGGTGCATGTTTCAAGACTTTATGTTTCAAGACTTTATCCGTTTTCTATATTTGTCTTTGATGTCGCTTTCGAAAGAGGGGGAGGAGCCTCATCACTGTGAATACTATACCTCATACTGTTTTTTCATTGGTTAATGTTTCACTTTTCTTTACTGCTGTGTGGAGTTAGTAAAGAGAGTTAATGCAAAATACTCGCCTCCTGTCATTACTAAAATTAAGATTATAAGTACACTAGCGCTAGCATAATCTTCAATTATAGTCCAGTAAGCCTTACTTCAGTAGTGGGGAAAGTAATGGAAACCATGTTAAAGGATATGATTGTTTAACATCTAAAATCACATGGATTTCAAGATCAGAGACAACATGGGTTTACTTCAGGGAGGTCATGCCATACTAATCTTATTGATTTTTTTTACTGGGTAACTAAAATAATAGATCAGGGTGGTGCAGTAGACATTGCTTACCTAGATTTCAGTAAGGCTGTTGACACTGTCGCGTATAGAAGGCTTATCAATAAACTGCAATCTTTAAGTTTGGATTCCAATATTGTTAAATGGGTTAGGCAGTGGCTAAGTGACAGGCAAGTTGTAGTCAGTGAAGTATATTCAAAGCAAGGTCTTGTTACCAGTGGATTACCTCAGGGATCTGTACTTGGACCCATTCTCTTTAATAGTTTTAATAGTGATATTGCAGAAGGTTTTGATGGTAAGCTTTTTGCTGATGATTGCTGCTGAAGAAATGTAACATGGTTGAAGTTCCAGGAGGGATATGCGAAATGGCAAATTATTTAGGTAAACTAGAAAAATGGTCAGAGTTGTGGCAACTGACATTTAATGTGGATAAGTGCAAGATAATGCATCTTGAACGTAAAAACCCAAGGGCAGAGTATGGAATATTTGATAGAGTCCTAACCTCAACATCTGAAGAAAGGTATTTAAGGGTAATAATTTCAGGTGACTTAAAAGTAGGCAGACAATGTAATAGGTATATAAGATAGAACGGTGCACACAAAACCAGCAAGGTGAAAGCAGGCTCTAACACTTAAGTGAAGGAATCCCTTAACCTTCACAACACAAAACATGCAAATAAAACAAAGTATAAGTGGAGCTCTGATTTACCTGTATGAACAGTAGTATAATAAAGATGGACTAAAAATACTTTTACAATAATCTGTAAATAAATAACAATAAATCATAGTGCAGACGGTAGTTTCAAATTAAAATATATGAGAGATAAATGGTAAATAGGTAACGCACAAAAGTAGAGCCAATGACACACTTGGCTCTAGTGGTAAGTGCCTCAGGATCTTCTAGGGGAGATCCACCACCCTCTTTTGATTGCCTCCTGATGTCCTCCACCTTAGATTCAGGTATGGATGGAATGGCAAACTCCAAATGATAGTATAAACAAAATTTATTATATTGAAAAAAGAATCAAATAAAACAAATATAAAAGAAATATTGGATAAAAATGCATAAAATGGTTCCAAAACGCGTTTCGCCAATAAACTGGCTTCCTCAGTTGGTATAATAGTCATTGCGTCCTCTTGTTCTTTTTATATGTACTTAATGATGTGATTGCCGGCATCTGCTAAACCGGAAGTTCGCTCTGTGGAACGCACACAGAGCTAGTTGGAATGCACGTGCCTACGTGCGTACGGAAATCACGTGGTATAACTGTTCGACTTCATTTTACTTCGTGGAATGCTTACATATGTGTTCCACCGTCTTGAAACATGGGATCCGGCTGTTGTACTTCCTCATTCTTCGTGGAACGCATTACATGCGTTTCACTGCCGGAACACTTTTTTTCATTACAAAAGTCTTTGAATGAAATGTCCATTAACTCTCAAATATACCAATGGAAGGAAGAATAACTGAATAAAATATTTATAGCACAGAAAAATAACATAATGGGCATCAATATTAGTAGATACATTGTGAATTATATAATATGGCTTCTAAAATGTGAATAATGAAATTCCTGTAATTGTAAAAAATGATTGGAGTAAAAGTGGATAAAAATCTGGAAGGGTAGAGGGAAAGTCATTTAATATATGATTAACCATTAAATATTTTTTCTTCAGTATTAAAAGGGAAAAAGCTAAAATAGAAGGGGAAAATTTATTATAAGAAGTGACATAGTTCAAAATCCAAATTTAATCCATGAGGGACCATAGTATTAAAATTGAAAATAAAAGTCATTTCTTCTATCCCAATTTTCTTAATAAAATCTCCACCCCTCCAATTTTTTTTAACCAATTTAAGTGCACAAAACATAAGACCCTGTGGATTTTGATGATGGTATTGTTTAAAATGTTGTGAAACACTATGTGTATCAACTCCTTTTTTAATGTTTCTCACATGTTCCGAAACTCTAACATGGAGGCACCTAATAGTCCTCCCTATATACATTTTATTACACGGACAAATTAATAAATAAATAATATTTTTAGAGAAACATGTCAATTGGTCTCTTATTGTGAATTCTTTATTAGTAATTTCATTCGTATTTTTTATATGTCTTTTTTTTGCTTGTTGTTTCCCTACATGCAAGGCACGTTCCACACCCATAAAAACCTTTGCTTTTTGTCAAGAAGTTGTCATTTTCATTCTGATGATTCTTTAGATTGCTATTTACTAAAAAAATCTTTATATTCTTGCATCCCCTATGTACAATTTTAGGTCTCTCTGGTAATATTTATTTTAAAATTGGGTCGTCCTGTAATAAGTGCCAATACTTGTTAATGGCATACCGTACTTTCTTATTGTTTGCAGAAAAATTACAAATAAAAGGAATATTACATTTATTATCTTCTATTCTTATTTTTTTCTTTTTATATATTAATAATTATTTCCGTTCTAATCTTGTTATTTCTTCTATATCCTTTTGGAGATCTTCTTCTTTATATCCTTTTTCTAAGAATTGATTTTTAATTGTCTGAGTTTGTCTTAGAAAATCTTAATTTTTTGTGCAATTTCTTTTTAACCTCATGAACTGGCTCTTGGGTGCATTCGTGAGCCACGGAGTGTGGTGACAACTAGTTAGATCAATGTATCCATTGCAGTCTACCTCTTTAAAATAATTTTTTGTAAAAATATTTCCCTCTTCTATGAAGACAGTGAGGTCTAAAAAATTAATTTCTACTTTACTTTGAGTAGAAGTGAGGCTGATTCCCCAATCATTGCAATTTAAAAAACTTAAAAAATTGGTCAAAAGAAAAAAATAAGAATAGAAGATAATAAATGTAATATTCCTTTTATTTGTAATTTTTCTGCAAACAATAAGAAAGTACGGTATGCCATTAACAAGTATTGGCACTTATTACAGGACGACCCAATTTTAAAATAAATATTACCAGAGAGACCTAAAATTGTACATAGGGGATGCAAGAATATAAAGATTTTTTTAGTAAATAGCAATCTAAAGAATCATCAGAATGAAAATGACAACTTCTTGACAAAAAGCAAAGGTTTTTATGGGTGTGGAACGTGCCTTGCATGTAGGGAAACAACAAGCAAAAAAAAGACATATAAAAAATACGAATGAAATTACTAATAAAGAATTCACAATAAGAGACCAATTGACATGTTTCTCTAAAAATATTATTTATTTATTAATTTGTCCGTGTAATAAAATGTATATAGGGAGGACTATTAGGTGCCTCCATGTTAGAGTTTCGGAACATGTGAGAAACATTAAAAAAGGAGTTGATACACATAGTGTTTCACAACATTTTAAACAATACCATCATCAAAATCCACAGGGTCTTATGTTTTGTGCACTTAAATTGGTTAAAAAAAATTGGAGGGGTGGAGATTTTATTAAGAAAATTGGGATAGAAGAAATGACTTTTATTTTCAATTTTAATACTATGGTCCCTCATGGATTAAATTTGGATTTTGAACTATGTCACTTCTTATAATAAATTTTCCCCTTCTATTTTAGCTTTTTCCCTTTTAATACTGAAGAAAAAATATTTAATGGTTAATCATATATTAAATGACTTTCCCTCTACCCTTCCAGATTTTTATCCACTTTTACTCCAATCATTTTTTACAATTACAGGAATTTCATTATTCACATTTTAGAAGCCATATTATATAATTCACAATGTATCTACTAATATTGATGCCCATTATGTTATTTTTCTGTGCTATAAATATTTTATTCAGTTATTCTTCCTTCCATTGGTATATTTGAGAGTTAATGGACGTTTCATTCAAAGACTTTTGTAATGAAAAAAAGTGTTCCGGCAGTGAAACGCATGTAATGCGTTCCACGAAGAATGAGGAAGTACAATAGCCGGATCCCATGTTTCAAGACGGTGGAACGCATATGTAAGCGTTCCACGAAGTAAAATGAAGTCAAACAGTTATACCACGTGATTTCCGTACGCACGTAGGCACGTGTGTTCCAACTAGCTCTGTGTGCGTTCCACAGAGCGAACTTCCGGTTTAGCAGATGCCGGCAATCACATCATTAAGTACATATAAAAAGAACAAGAGGACGCAATGACTATTATACCAACTGAGGAAGCCAGTTTATTGGCGAAACGCGTTTTGGAACCATTTTATGCATTTTTATCCAATATTTCTTTTATTTGTTTTATTTGATTCTTTTTTCAATATAATAAATTTTGTTTATACTATCATTTGGAGTTTGCCATTCCACCCATACCTGAATCTAAGGTGGAGGACATCAGGAGGCAATCAAAAGAGGGTGGTGGATCTCCCCTAGAAGATCCTGAGGCACTTACCACTAGAGCCAAGTGTGTCATTGGCTCTACTTTTGTGAGTTACCTATTTACCATTTATCTCTCATATATTTTAATTTGAAACTACCGTCTGCACTAAGATTTATTGTTATTTATTTACAGATTATTGTAAAAGTATTTTTAGTCCATCTTTATTATACTACTGTTCATACAGGTAAATCAGAGCTCCACTTACAGGGAGTGCAGAATTATTAGGCAAATGAGTATTTTGACCACATCATCCTCTTTATGCATGTTGTCTTACTCCAAGCTGTATAGGCTCGAAAGCCTACTACCAATTAAGCATATTAGGTGATGTGCATCTCTGTAATGAGAAGGGTGTGGTCTAATGACATCAACACCCTATATCAGGTGTGCATAATTATTAGGCAACTTCCTTTCCTTTGGCAAAATGGGTCAAAAGAAGGACTTGACAGGCTCAGAAAAGTCAAAATAGTGAGATATCTTGCAGAGGGATGCAGCACTCTTAAAATTGCAAAGCTTCTGAAGCGTGATCATCGAACAATCAAGCGTTTCATTCAAAATAGTCAACAGGGTCGCAAGAAGCGTGTGGAAAAACCAAGGCGCAAAATAACTGCCCATGAACTGAGAAAAGTCAAGCGTGCAGCTGCCACGATGCCACTTGCCACCAGTTTGGCCATATTTCAGAGCTGCAACATCACTGGAGTGCCCAAAAGCACAAGGTGTGCAATACTCAGAGACATGGCCAAGGTAAGAAAGGCTGAAAGACGACCACCACTGAACAAGACACACAAGCTGAAACGTCAAGACTGGGCCAAGAAATATCTCAAGACTGATTTTTCTAAGGTTTTATGGACTGATGAAATGAGAGTGAGTCTTGATGGGCCAGATGGATGGGCCCGTGGCTGGATTGGTAAAGGGCAGAGAGCTCCAGTCCGACTCAGACGCCAGCAAGGTGGTTTGGGCTGGTATCATCAAAGATGAGCTTGTGGGGCCTTTTCGGGTTGAGGATGGAGTCAAGCTCAACTCCCAGTCCTACTGCCAGTTCCTGGAAGACACCTTCTTCAAGCAGTGGTACAGGAAGAAGTCTGCATCCTTCAAGAAAAACATGATTTTCATGCAGGACAATGCTCCATCACACGCGTCCAAGTACTCCACAGCGTGGCTGGCAAGAAAGGGTATAAAAGAAGAAAATCTAATGACATGGCCTCCTTGTTCACCTGATCTGAACCCCATTGAGAACCTGTGGTCCATCATCAAATGTGAGATTTACAAGGAGGGAAAACAGTACACCTCTCTGAACAGTGTCTGGGAGGCTGTGGTTGCTGCTGCACGCAATGTTGATGGTGAACAGATCAAAACACTGACAGAATCCATGGATGGCAGGCTTTTGAGTGTCCTTGCAAAGAAAGGTGGCTATATTGGTCACTGATTTGTTTTGTTTTGTTTTTGAATGTCAGAAATGTATATTTGTGAATGTTGAGATGTTATATTGGTTTCACTGGTAATAATAAATAATTGAAATGGGTATATATTTGTTTTTGTTAAGTTGCCTAATAATTATGCACAGTAATAGTCACCTGCACACACAGATATCCCCCTAACATAGCTAAAACTAAAAACAAACTAAAAACTACTTCCAAAAATATTCAGCTTTGATATTAATGAGTTTTTTGGGTTCATTGAGAACATGGTTGTTGTTCAATAATAAAATTAATCTTCAAAAATACAACTTGCCTAATAATTCTGCACTCCCTGTATACTTTGTTTTATTTGCAGACAATGTAATAGAGCCGCAGGAAATGCTAGCAGAATGCTTTGTTGTATAGGGAGAGGTAATAGCAGTAGAAAGAGAGAAGTGCTCATGCCATTGTACAGAACATTGGTGAGACCTCACTTGGAGTATTGTACACAGTACTAGAGACTATATCTCCAGAAAGATATTGATACTTTGGAGAGAATTCAGAGAAGGGCTACTAAACTGGTTCATGGATTACAGGATAAAACTTACAAGGAAAGGTTAAAGGATCTTAACACGTGTAGCTTGGAGGAAAGACGAGACGGGGGGGAATAGGATAGAAACATTTAAATACATAAAGAGAATGAACACAGTAATGGAAGAGACTATATTTAAAAGAAGAAAAACTACCACAACAAGATGACATAGTCTTAAATTAGAGGGACAAAGGTTTAAAAATAATATCAGGAAGTATTACTTTACTGAGAGGGTAGTGGATGCATGGAATAGCCTTCCAGCTGAAGTGGTAGAGGTTAACACAGTAAAGGAGTTTAAGCATGCGTGGGATAGGCATAAGGCTATCCTAACTATAAGATAAGGCCAGGGACTAATGAAAGTATTTAGAAAATTGGGCAGACTAGATGAGCCAAATGGTTCTTATCTGCCGGCACATTCTATGTTTCTATGATTTCAGGTTCTGCTAGCCTCCTAAATGTTAATAGTCCCTTTGGTCTATTGTTGTATTTTAATTTTGTGTGAAATCCCAAATAAATGAATGGCTAAAATACACAACAAGTAGACATTCTTAAATTAGAGGGGCAAAGGTTTAAAAATAATATCAGGAAGTATTACTTTACTGAGAGGATAGTGGATACATGGAGTAGCCTTCCAGCTAAAGTGGTAGAGGTATCACAGCTATAAGATAAGGCCAGGGACCTAATGAGAGTATTTAGAAAACTGCGCAGACTAGATGGGCCGAATGGTTCTTATCTGCTGTCACATTCTATGTTTCTATATGCATGCCAATAGGGCTTGCAAAAAAGTGATTAGATAGGTTAATTGAAAATGAAAAGTTCATAGCCAAAGAGAGCAAGACCAACCCATAAAGATTTTCTGAAAGGAAAGAAACAGTACCAGAAATCCAAAAGGGAGGGGGATCGGGTGTGGTTTGGGTTTGGGAGAGAAAATTGTCTGCCAAATATTCCCCCTAAGGTTCCAGTGCTCCTATAGTAAGCCAAAATATAATCTTCGCATTAGGTGAGATAAAATTTAACTTTTAATATAATTGGTTAAAATAACTCCAAGTGAAAAACAAATATATATACAAAAGGCTGAGAGGTATAGAATAAGGAGAAAAAGGTAGTTAACCTGTGCTGCCCCTTGTCTAATGGCAACACTAGTGGCACCAGGGTATAGGGGTATAGGTGTAGAGACCCTGAGCTAAGTAGTATCAGTAGTTCCAATCCAAAATCCCCCCAACTCCCATCGCTCTGTGCCACCTTTCAGAAAATTTATGTTTAGGGATAACCCCCCATTTAGGTTTAGCAACCTGACACATTCTCTAATTTTTCTCAATTTATTTCAACCTATAAAGATGTTTTAAATAGGTTAATGCTAAAAAAAGATAAGAGTGAAAGTTTTGTTCTATTGGAAAGTGAGATGGATGAGTTAATCAAAGAGAATCAGGAAAAGGCAGGGAAATGATTTCAAGGGTTGTTAAGTGATAAATTAACCCCTTAGTGACCAGGCCATTTTTTAATTTTCTTACCGTTGGGACCAGGGCTCTTTTTACATGTCTGTGGTGTTTGTGTTTAGCTATAAGGTTCCTCTTACTCATTTACTGTACCCACACATATTATATACTGTTTTTCTCGCCATTAAATGGTCTTTCTAAAGATACCATTATTTTCATCATATCTACAGTTGAGCGGACACCTGGATGTTCGGGTCCGGCAGGTTCGGCCGAACTTTGAAAAAAAGTCTGGGTTTGGGATTGAACTTGACTCCGAATTTGATCCCGAATGCCATTGAAGTCAATGGGGACCCGAACTTTTGGGCACAAAAATGCCTCTAAAAAAGTTCTTGAAAGGGCTAGAGGGCTGCAAAAGGAAGTAAAATGGAGGGTAAGCGTAGGACAAGTGCCCTGCAAACAAATGTGGATAGGGAAATCACTTAAAATTACATAAAATACCTAAAAATTTTAAATACAGCTGAGCCATAAAATAGCACTAGATGGAATCTTTGATTTTAGCTTTGAAAGAACATGAATCAAAATCTAAAGCATGGCTGTCAGGAGGATCACCAGAATTATCCATTTGAAAGAGGATTGGAGTGCAGGGTATTCTCTTTCATTGTTCAAACTGAGCTCAACTCCTGATGCATGGAGAAAAGGCCTTCACAAGTCTCTGCTATTGTGTACATAGTTTATACTAAGTGACCCATAGGTTGAGGAGGCGGTGACCATGGCAGTGTAGGTGGAAGCAGCGGTGGAGGAGGAGGAGGTAGCCAACACTGTTTTTTATTTTATTTATTTATTTTTTAATTTTTAAATTGGAGTAGCCCCCAAAATATTGGGACATATAAAAAAAAGAAACATTTGCGGCATGCGGTGCATTTCTTGCAGTCCTGATGCATGGATAAATGCTCAACTCCTGATGCATGGAGAAAAGGCCTTCACAAGCCTCTGCTATTATGTACATAGTTTATACTAAGTGACCCATAGGTTGAGGAAGCGGTGACCGTGGCAGTGTAGGTGGAAGCGGTGTTGGAGGAGGAGGAGGCAGCCAACACTGTTTTTTATTTTATTTTTTTTAATTGGGGTAGCCCCCAAAATATTGGGACATATAAAAAAAAAAGAAACATTTGCGGCCTGCGGTGCATTTATTGCAGTCCTGATGCATGGAGAAATGCTCAACTCCTGATGCATGGAGAAAAGGCCTTCACAAGCCTCTGCTATTGTGTACATAGTTTATACTAAGTGACCCATAGGTTGTGGAGGTGGTGACCGTGGCGGTGCAGGTGGAAGCGGCGGTGGAGGAGGAGGTAGCCAACACTGTTTTTTATTTTATTTTTTTTTAATTGGGGTAGCCCCCAAAATATTGGGACATATAAAAAAAGAAAACTCTGTTCCGTAGAGCGACTGACCCGTGCGTCCTACAGCTGAAATTCCACTATCGCCTGCTGCTGCTCGCACAGTCTCATGAGGTGGTGAGCGGGAAGGCGGAAGTTACGCTGCACCGCAGACAGGCGAGCAACAGCAGGGTGAGAACGCCAAAAGCGCGGACAGACAGCCCGCACTTTCTGCAGCCCCTCTGATATATCTGGGTAGTTTTTTTTAGGAATTTCAGCAAATCCACCAAATTCACCAAATTCAGCACATGCTCCAGGCAAGGGATGTGCATCAAACCGGCTAGGCCCAGAGCTGCTACGAGATTTCGCCCATTATCGCACACCACCAGGCTGGGCTTGAGGCTCAGTGGCAACAACCACTCATCAGTCTGTTGTTCCATGCCTGTCCACAGCTCCTGCATGGTGTGGGTTTTTTCCCCCAAACATATGAGTTTGAAAACAGCCTGGCTGTGCTGAAGTTGGTGGTGAAGGTGTTACGCTGACCAGATGAGAAGGTGGTAGAGGAGGAGGAGGAAGAAGCTGAGTAGGGGGAGGAGGCAACAGGAGGCAAAGCTGTGTACCCAAATAAAGATTGTCAAATGTTGTTGTGGCGGAACCAGCCTCGCCACTGTCCACTGGAGGTTGCTCGCCTGCTCCCTTTAGACTATTTAAAACCTTTTATTTTCCCTGCAGAAAGGTGTATTCATGCCTTTCTGCCGGGGTGTTCGGTAGATTCAATCTACCGAACAAAGTATCGAATGATCGACCACCTAAGAACTGGAGTGTGCCGTCAATTGACCGCCCAGAAGCTGCAGTTAACCGCAGCTTAATTGACTAACGCTGGGGGGCCTTTGTTCATTTGCCGAACACGTGGCAGCGACCATTTTAGCTCCCGAACGGCCACCGGTATTCAGCGCCCAAACTATGGAACTGGAAACGGACACTTATTTGCGCGAACACCGCTGAGCCGCCAGCCTCCTTACCTCTGCATTCGGTAGTGGAACCGAATGACTGTTCATTCGGTAGATTAACCGTATGAACAGCATCACCCCAGATAGCCATGCCATGGAGCCTATTCGTGTAACAAAAGACTATGGGAAAGACTTTGGCTCCATGGCGATTGAACTGTATGTATGTGATCTGAGCGCCATTCGGTAATAATGTGCGTTCACATCTAAGCTATCTAGATATATGTAGAATGTGTATGTTTTATGTGATAAATGTAACCGTATGTAATTTTATGTCTTTTTACTGAAAATGTGTGAAATGGAGTTTCGCCTCTGTCCTTGGAGATAATTGGATTACTTCCCAATTATCTCCAGGCCAGAGAGGAGGGATTGTGATGCATTGTGGGATTGTTGAAATGTGTAAGTCTGTGATTGGTCCTTTTACCCTTTGTGTCCCAGTCTTCCATCTGGTCCCATAGGGGAGTGCCCACCAGGTGGGAGACCTGCATAAAAGCCGGGCAGGTAGCCCCAGTAAACCAGATTCTGCTTGACCCTCAAAACGAAGTGTCATCTTGTTATTGGGGGAATTGGATTGAATGCTGATTGCCAGGAGTGTAAGCTGATTGTATGCTTTTCCTGTGTAGTTTGCAGTTTGGGAGACTGGTGCTTGCAGTAGCTGCTTGTGCATCTGAAAGGGGAATATCGCCTAAATGGTTTTTAAACTCTTGTGTGCAAAACGGTACGTTACAGTTGTATCCTGGAACTGTGTCCCATCCGGTTACTGGGGAAATGGGTCTGACCTATTCTAATCAAAGGGGATAACAATCGGTTACCCAGGTCCCGCTTCAATTGGTGGCAAGCGGTGGGATCCCATGTCCCTGCCAACAGACCCATGGACTACAGTGCTCTAAAGCGACCTACACTGCAGGACTTGTGTGGAGCCAGAGGAATAATGCCTGATTGGCGTAACAAGGCCGAATTGACTGCTGCGCTCATGGAGGATGACCAGGCAGGCAGTGAGGCAATGAACCCCAGCCAGGGGCCGGAGATGTGGAGGAAGTGCGCAAGGAGGTGTAACGGTGCCTGGCATATTACCGAGAGCCACACTCAGAGGAGATACCATGGTCAGGATCTTTTTGGAGGTGCAAGCCTATGTCCTTGCCAATAGACAGAGGGTGACCTCCATGAACCCAGATGAAGGAAGAAGGGAGCAGAGGGCGACGGGAAGCACAACCACCCTGGCCCACAAGCTACCATACAATGCCTTCAAAGAAGCAGAAGAAGGCATCAATTACTTTTTACAAGACTTTGAGCGCCAGTGCCTACTCCTTGACGTGGACCCCAACGACTGGGTCACCATCCTGGCCAGCAAACTAGTGGGGTAGGCAGCGGATATTTACTGGGCTGTACCAGAGGAGCAGATCAGAGACTATCCCTTTATTACCCAAATCCTCCTGGCCCGGTATGCGGTCACCCCCGAGCAATACCGCCGAAAGTTTAGGGAGACCTGGAAAGGGGAGAAGGACTCCCATGCAGAGTGGGCATGCCGCATCACAAGGGCCACCCAGAACTGGCTCAACTCCCATCAAGCCAAGTTCCCGGAGGAGATCACCCAGCTCGTCATGCTAGAGCACTTTTTCAATGGGCTCCCCAACGACAAGGTGACAACGCATTCGTATGTCATCCATATCAACTTTTGATGCCACTTTCTGCGCCTACCATGGTGACCACGGGTAACGGGGAATCAGGGTTCAATTCCGGAGAGGGAGCTTGAGAAACAGCTACCACATGCAAGGAAGGCAGCAGACGCGCAAATGACCCACTCCCGGCGCGGGAAGGTAGTGACGACAAATAACAATACAGGACTCTTTAGAGGCCCTGTAATTGTAATGAGTCCACTTAAAATTCTTTAACTATGATCAATTGGAGGGCAAGTCTGGTGCAGAGCGACTGACCCATGCGTGCTGCAGCTGAAACTCCACTATCGCCTGCTGCTGCTCGCACAGTCTCATGAGGCGGTGAGCGGGAAGGCCGAAGTTACGCTGCAGCGCAGACAGGCGAGCAGCAGCAGGGTTAGAACGCTGAAAGCGTGCACAGACTGCCCCCACTTTCTGCAGCAGCTCTGATATATCTGGGTATACACCGTGGCGGTGTAGGTGGAAGCGGCGGTGGAGGAGGAGGAGGTAGTAAACACTGTTTTTTATTTGTTTTGGATTTTTTTGTTTTCTTTAATTGGGGTAGCCCCCAAAATATTGGGACATATAAAAAAAGAAACATTTGCGGCCTGCGGTGCATTTCTTGAAGTCCTGATGCATGGAGAAATGCTCAACTCCTGATGCATGGAGAAAAGGCCTTCACAAGCCTCTGCTATTGTGTACATAGTTTATACTAAGTGACTCATAGGTTGAGGAGGCGGTGACCGTGGCGGTGTAAGTGGAAGCGGCGGTGGAGGAGGAGGAAGCCAACACTATTTTTTATATATATTTGCGGCCTGCGGTGCATTTCTTGCAGTCCAATAACGCCATCAGGTTTTTAAAGCTGTCCGTCTCCATCAGACGGAATGACAGCATTTCAAAGGCCACGAATTTTGAAATGCTGGCATTCAGGTCCAGGGATCGCGGGTGGCTCAGTGGCGAATCCGGGGGGGGCGGACAACGGGGTAATTTCCCCCTCCCCCCCGAGAAAACCGACGGTCTCTCTCCCCTGCCAGCACATGCAGGTGCTAGCCCCGCAATGTGCCTGCGGACGGGAAGGGAGATCATAGATCTCCTTCCCCGGTCCGCAGGCACCGTGCTGACAGCCGGCGGGGGGAAGGAGTGAGAGAGGACCCGGGAGCTCTGTCTGCAGCTCCTCCGGGTCCCCCTCTCGCGAGCACGGAGCGTTGCCACGGCAACACTCCAAATATCGCGAGAGTGAACTCTAGCCCTGGAGTGCGGGCTAGAGTTCACTCTCCCCACTGGGCCACCAGGAAATCCCACTGGACCACCAGGGACTAAGAAGTGACCCCCCTCCTCCCAGTAGAGGTAAGGAGGGAGGGGGGGACATAAATGTTTATTTTAATTAAATAAAAAAAAATATATATTATTTTAAAAAAGCCCCCCTACCCTTATAACACACTCTACACACATACACTGCCCCCCATACACACACACTGCCCCCCATAAACACACATTGCCCCCATACACACATACTGCCCCCATACACATACTGCCCCCATACACACACACTGCCCCCCATGCACACACTGCCCCATACTGCCCCATACACACACATTGCCCCCCACACTGACCCCATACACACACACATACTGACCCCCATACACACACACTGCCCCCATACACACACACTGCCCCCATACACACACACTGCCCCCATACACTGCCCCATACACACATACTGCCCCATACACATATTGCCCCCCATACACACATACTGCCCCCATACACACACACTGCCCCATACACACACACTCTACACACATACACTACTCCCATACACACACACTGCTCCCCATACACACACACTGCCCCCATACACTGCCGCCCCATACACACACATTGCCCACACTCACACATACACTGCAATACTCACACACACACTGCAACTGTTACACACACATACTGTCCCACACATACACTGCATCCTTGACAAACACTGCCGCCCTCACTCACACACTACAACCTTCACACACACGCACTGCTCACACATTGTCCCCCCCCCCACACACACACACACACACACACACACTGCACCCCTTACACATTGCATCACTCACACACATCACTGCTCCTATGCCCTACTACAGCCCCATTTCCCAGCAGACCCCAGGTAAGATGTCAAACTGTTCTTAAACGGTTTGACTACTTACTCTGGGAGAGGGTCCCGGCACTATTGACACCATTGACACACTGAGCAGTAGTAGTTATTGTGTCTGGATTATTTCTTTTAATAATCTACAAGGGCCCCTCCAAAGATCAGGCTCTGGATCCGCCACTGGGATGGCTAGAGGGGTACTTCCTCTTTCTCTCCAGTGTTTGGGAGATGGACAGCTGAACGCTTCCATGGGACATTGTGGAGATGCTGGACAATTGTGTACCTGGCCTATACTGGTGCAGGAACCCACCCTCCAAGCCACTTGTGAATGACTGGCCTGCTAACCGTGGAAATGACCCCTCTTCCTCCTCCTCTTGCTCCTGTGACACATCCTCTTCCATCATCATCGGAAGCATTTTTTCAAGGAGACATAGAAGCGGGATAGTAAGGCTGCGAATGGCGTCATTGGCACTGGCCATGTTGGTGAAGTACGCGAAACAGCGCAACATGGCATCGCATGGAGGCCCACTCATTGGTGGTGAAGGGATGCTGTTCCGCAGAACGACTGACCCGTGCATGCTGCAGCTGAAACTCCAGTATTGCTTGCTGCTGCTCGCACAGTCTCTCCAGCATGTGCAAGGTGGAGTTCCACCTTGTGGACACGTTGCATATGAGGCGGTGAGCGGGAAGGCCAAAGTTACGCTGCAGCGCAGACAGGCGAGCAGCAGCAGGGTGAGAACGGCAAAAGCACGCACAGCCGCTTCAGTGTATGTCACATCCTGTTCCAAGTTGCGAATCAGTCTGGTGATGGTTTCTGGTATCCAGTACTCTTTTTACTGAAGCTACATCAGGGTCCTGGTATGTGGCCGCACAAACGCTGGTGCTCAACACCAGGGGGCGTGCTATTACCCTACACCAGACCCTGCTAATCCATTCCACACTGTGACTCCTAACTTCAACATCAGGCATACTGGGTCTGGGTCTGGGTCACCGGACTGTGAAACTGCGAATGGCTTGTTAAATCTGTTATGGTTCCTTTTATCGCTCCATCTGTTAACTGTGGGAATTCTAAAGATAATACATGCCGACGAGTGCTAGGGGACGGCAACTCCGCTTTTGCACCCTGCTCCCTCTTATGCTGTGCTGGTGCCTCTGTGCGACAAGTGCCTCTTCCTCCAAACTGCACACGTCACTCGCATGACCTTGATTCCATGTGGGGTCTAGGACCTCATCATCCTCCACATCATCTTCCACCCACTCCTCAACCCTGCCCTCCTTGCCGGTCTGCACACTGCAGAAAGCCACAGCAGTTGGCACCTGTATTTTTCCAGCATGTAAACTCTGCAAAGGACATATGGGAATTGTTTTAGAATTATATCCAGGCAACAGTTTTCCCTATAAACTGACCTGAAGATATGAAGTGCAGGCCGCAAATGTACTATGTAGCACCCAAAAAATTTTGAATTGGTCAAACTGCGCTGTAACCACAGTATTTGACGGTTCTATTTGACTCTCAGATATGAAGTGCAGGCCGCAAATGTACTATTTAACACCTCAAAAAATGAGAATTTTTAAAACTGCGCTGTAAGCACAGTGTTTGACGGTTCTATTTGACTCTCAGATACGAAGTGCACCACATGACGCAAATGTACTATTTGGCATTTGCACCCAAAACTATTTGAATTTTTCAAAGTGCGCTGTAAACACAGTATTTGATGCTTCTATTTGACTCTCAGATATGAAGTGCAGGCATTTTAGCACCTAAAGAATTAGAATTTTTACAACTGCAATGTAAGCACAATATTTGACGGTTCTATTTGACTCTCAGATATGAAGTGCACCACAGGCCACAAATGTACTATTTAGCAGCCAAAAAATTTGAATGTTTAAAAATGCTATGTCACAGCACTATTTGAAGCTTCGATTTGACTCTCAGATATGAAGTGCAGGGACCAAATTTACTATTTAGCAGATTAGCACCCAGAAAATAAGAATGTTTACAATTGCGCTTTAACCGCACTATTTGACGCTTCTATTTGACTCTCAGATATGAAGAGCACACCCCAAATTTACTATTTAGCAGTTTAGCACCCAGAAAATAAGAATGTTTACAATTGCGCTGTAACCGCACTATTTGACGCTTCTATTTGACTCTCAGATATGAAGAGCATGCCCCAAATTTACTATTTAGCAGTTTAGCACCAAAACAATTAGAATTTTTACAACTGTGCTGTAACCTCAGTAATTGACGCTTCTATTTGACACTCAGATATGAAGAGCACGCCCCAAATTTACTATTTAGCAGATTAGCACCCAGAAAATAAGAATGTTTACAATTGCGCTGTAACCGCACTATTTGATGCTTCTATTTGACTCTCAGATATGAAGAGCACGCCCCAAATTTACTATTTAGCAGATTAGCACCCAGAAAATAAGAATGTTTACAATTGCGCTGTATCCGCACTGTTTGACGCTTCTATTTGACTCTCAGATATGAAGTGCACCCCACTAATGTACTAGTTTGCAGAATTCATTCCTAATCTGTCCCTGAAAGCGTCAGCATCCTCTCCCTACACTAATAAGAGCTCAGGTGCGTGCGGCGCTACGCGACTCCAGCTTATATATATATGCTGCACTGGCCAATCACAGCCATGCCATTAGTAGGTATGGCTGTGATGGCTTCTAAGGGAACACGAGTCAAATGCTTGTTGATTGGCTGCCCTGCAGCCTTTCAAAACGCGCCATTAAATCGCCGAACACCGAACTCCAACCCGAACATACAGTGATATGTCCGTGTCTGTGTTCGGGTCCTGGGTCCAAAGAACGTAATGTTCGGTATGAACCCAAACTTTACAGTCCGGGTTCGCTCAACTCTAATTATATCATATAATTTACTATAAAAAAAATAATAAAATATGATAAAAAAAATTGAAAAAAAACACACTTTTTCGACCCCCAAAATCTGTTACGCATCTACAACTGCCAAAAAACTCCCGTGCTAAATAGTTTCTAAATTTTGTCCTGAGTTTAGAAATGCCCAATGTTAGCATGTTCTTAGCTTTTTTTGGATAGTTATAGGGTTATAAGCACAAGTTGCACTTTGCTATTTCCAAACCAATTTTTCTTCAAAATTAACGCAAGTTACATTGTAACACTGTTATCTGTCATGAATCCCCGAATAACCCTTCACATGTATATATTTTTTAAAAGAAGACAACCTAAGGTACAGGGAGTGCAGAATTATTAGGCAAATGAGTATTTTGACCACATCATCCTCTTTATGCATGTTGTCTTACTCCAAGCTGTATAGGCTTGAAAGCCTACTACCAATTAAGCATATTAGGTGATGTGCATCTCTGTAATGAGAAGGGGTGTGGTCTAATGACATCAACCCCCTATATCAGGTGTGCATAATTATTATAAAAAATAAATAAGTGAATGGCGCTTACACAATACAAAAACACAAAAGTGGTGGTGGAAAAAGTGTTCCCCAACACCTTAAATACAAAGTATGCAATAGAAGATATATGGACACTGAATACACAAATGCCACAGAAATCCACACACCACTCTCTTAATCCCAAAAAAGTGAATGTATACAGTACTTGTAAATACAGGGATATATACTGGTAGTGTTCCGTATACTTGGACCCTATAATCACATAAAACAGTACATAGTGTAAACTGTATATGGAAATGACAATAATAAAAATATAATGGATCCACTCACGAATTTTAGAGCCGTGCCAGGCTCTATGTTGAATGCCCAAGGGTGCCTGTACAGGCTAGGTGCAGAGTCTTCACAATACCCCTCAAAGGCAGGAGAGACAGCAAGGATGGTATAAAAAATGGATAAATTTATTGCAAATAAAAATTATAAAAACAACTAAACAAGTTGTATAAAAAAGTGCAAAAGCAATATAATGTATGCAGACGCGTTTCAACTCGATCAGAGTCTTCCTCGGTGCATAAGAAAGTCCATCCAGCTGGTTCTCTTTAAGTGTACCGCTCGTCTGGCTGCCGGTCACATGGGCGGAAGTTCGGCTTGCCGGCGTCTGACGTCACCTCCGGTTCTTTCGGCGCTCATTTCGTCGGCTTCCCTCTTCAAAGAGAGTTTGCCCAATTGAAGCATCAGCTTCCATTGTGCATATGGGCAACTATAGGAAACTTACAAACAATGAATATATACAGATATAAATGTACAAAATCTATAAGAACTATTGTAATATGGTGTGGAACATCAAAAGTATTTAGCTATGGCCCATATATAAAGATGAAGGTGTGTAAGGCAAACTCAAAGAATATATAATAAATAAACAAATAATAAATGATAATAAATGTAAATAATAAATAAGAATAAAAATAAATATAAATAAAAATAAAAAAAAATTTAAAAAAATAAATAAAAATAAATAAATAAAAAATAAATAAATAAATAAATAAATAAATAAAAATAATAATTAATAAAAAATAATAAATAATAAATAATAAAATAAAAATAAAAATAAAAATAAAAAATAATAAAATTAAATAAAATAAAAATAAAAATAATAACAAAAAATAATATAAAAAATAATATAAAAAATATTCACAACTATAGAAAGTGGACCAACTCAAAATCTAAATTTAGGCCTTTGGGGGATAAGGTATCAAGCTCAAAGATCCACCTACTCTCAATTTTACAAAGTTCTTTAAAGTTGTCCTCACCTCTCCAATCTTTTTTCTTTTGGGCCATAGCAATAAAACTAACAAGTGAAGGATCACAATTGTGATATTGTGCAAAATGTGCAGAGACACTGTGTTTTGCATAACCTCTTTATATATTACCCAAATGTTCCATAATGCAAGTTTTTAAAGTCCTTGTGGTCATTCCCACATATTGTAGACCACAAGGACACCAAAGAAGATATATCACATTGCTAGAATGACAAGTAAGAATTGAATTGATCTTATAATCTTTATGTAATACACGAGACACAAAGCTGGTACAAGTGTCTTTTTTGAATTTTGTCTTCTTACATGCTGTGCACATTTTACACGGATAAAAACCAAGCTTCTGATTAAAAATATTCGTATTAGTGACATTAGTTTTTATATGGTTTTTAACTAAAAAAGTCTGAAGATTTTTTGTACCTCTATATACAATTTTTGGTTTCTTACCGATGATACTCTGAAGACTATCGTCAGTTTGCAGGATGTGCCAATACTTATTAATAATTGATTTTACATGGCCAGCATCACTGCTATAATCCAAGATCAAAAGGGGTTCATCAGTTTGTTGTTTCGTAGTTTCTTTATTCCTATATTTTAGTAGGGACTCCCTATTTATTAATTTAGTCTCCTGTATCTGACGGTCCAAAATTGTCGGATCATATTTCTTTTCCACAAAAAATCGCTTCAAACGATCTGCCTGTTTATCATATTCTGTAATGTCACTACAATTTTTAAAAATAAGATTAAATTGACTTTTTGGTACATTGCGCAACCATGGGTCATAATGGCAACTCGTGGTGTCAATGTACCCATTGATGTCCACTGGTTTAAAAAAAGTTTTTGTAAAAATATGATTATTCATGACATAAATCTCTAGATCCAAAAATTGGACAGATGTCTGGCTAATTTGACTAGTTAAAACGATGTTTCTTTGGTTATCATTAAGTTTATCTAAAAACAAATCCAGAGAGGTGCTAGTGCCTTTCCAAATAAAGAAAATGTCGTTGATATATCTGCGATAGAGGACCAGACCCGCTCCCATACCGTCTCGACCTGGGAGAAAAGTATCCTCCCAGCGTGACATAAATAAGTTGGCATAACTGGGAGCGAATCTGGTCCCCATCGCACTACCGACTAACTGTAAAAAAAATAAACCATCAAACCAAAAAAAATTATTGGTCAGTATAAGGCGGATACTGTCTATGATGAACTGAATCTGGTTCTCAACAAACCTATTACTCGAAATCAGAAAGTGTTGGACAGCTTCACAACCCAATTCGTGTGAAATGATGGTATAAAGGCTAGACACGTCACATGTGACTAAATGGTAGTCATCCTCCCACTTAATATGCTGTAAAATATTTATTAGCTGAGTAGAATCTCTCAGATATGTGGGTTGTGAAATTACCAAGGGCTGGAGTAGTCTGTCTATATACTCAGATAGTCTGCTAAGTATGGAACCAATCCCGGATACTATAGGTCTTCCGGGAGGATTTTTTTATATCCTTATGGATTTTTGGGAGTATATAAAAGACTGGTATACGACTTATGGCTATATTTAAATACTTATACTCATGTTTGTTGAGGATGCCATCTTCCATGCCCTTACTTAATAATGACATGTATTTTTTCTTTATATCTGATGTAGGATAGGCCTTTAACTGAACATAGGTGGAGGCATCGTTCAGCTGTCTATAGACTTCCGTCATATAGTCCGCAACATTTAGCACGACGATGCCCCCACCCTTATCAGCTGGCTTAATGACTATATTGTAATCTTGTTGGAGATTCTTAAGGGCTTTAATTTGTGCATGATTGAAATTACCTTTTTTCTTTTTCTTGTTATTTATTTGTCTCACATCTTTCATCACCAACTTTTCAAAGACCTTCATTTCGCCACTAATGTGTTTTTTTGGAAAAAAGTGGGATTTGTCTTTTAAGTTGGTGTGAACAAAAGTGTCACAAATAGCTCCCTCTTGTTCACTGGTGGAAAATTTTTAAAAATGTTTTTTAAGACAAAGTTTACGGATAAATTTATGCATATCCACAAATGTATTAAAAGGTTTATTGTTGCTAGTTGGTGCGAATATTAAGCCCTTATTAAGAACCTCCAATTCTTTATTGGTAAGGACTTTATCTGAAAGATTAAAGATACCTAATGGTGGTTTCTTCCTCTTTTTTTCAAGGTCCAAACGTCTTCCTGCTCGACATCCCCTTCTCCCTGAGCCCAAGGTCTCTTTGGCCTCTGGGGACGGGGAGATGCGTCCTGTCCTAAAAAAGGGCGCGATGAAAGTTTGGAGATTTCGGCATAGGACTTGGTTTGGTTTGTAACAGTCTGATTTTTATTGGTATTCTCCATCAAAGGTCTAAACCTGTTGCCATAGTTAGAAATATGTTGCTGGTTACGTGTAGGGAGTTGTATTTGATTAGGTCCACTGCATATAACCGGATTCTTAAAGGTGGACCTAGTTTGTTCATGAATATGGGATTTTTTATTTTTATTATGATTATTGTACCTATTATTGTTATTTCCATTAAAATTCCTAGATATATACATGGAGTTAGAGTTACTAGAATGGTTTCTGTTATATTTAGCAAATGAACGAACTCTATCATAAGCATAATCATGCTTATCCCTAATATATTTACTTTTTTTAACGGAGATAACCTCTTCCTCCTGTTTGTCAACATTTTCTTGGACCCTTTTTAGGGAAATAGACATTTCTTCAATTTCTGACATAGGTTGTAATTTATCTTTAATCTCGTTAATTTCCCTATCTAGTTTGACAAGGTTACGTTTTCTTTGTTGGACGATGATGGACATCATGCGAGCAGAAAAAGATTCTAAAGCAGAATTCCATATCTCCATGAAACCATCATCGTCCTGATCAAAGGAAGGTTTTTTAAAAAACCTTAAGCCCCTAGGGGTAATATGCTCTGTCAGGTATTTTTCCATGGTAAAAATTTCCCATTTAATTTTTGTCTCTTTGATCAATAACTTTTGTAATGATTCACAAGTATAGTCAAAATCATATTCCCGAAACTTAATAGGTTCAGTTTCACAATTAAATTTCCTGGTCAGCTTATCTTGCCAATTATTTCTATTTTCGAATAATTCCATTTATAATGGATTGGAGCAGCCCACACTTGGTTAGGGAATAATATGAACAATAAAAAATAAATAAGTGAATGGCGCTTACACAATACAAAAACACAAAAGTGGTGGTGGAAAAAGTGTTCCCCAACACCTTAAATACAAAGTATACAATAGAAGATATATGGACACTGAATACACAAATGCCACAGAAATCCACACACCACTCTCTTAATCCCAAAAAAGTGAATGTATACAGTACTTGTAAATACAGGGATATATACTGGTAGTGTTCCGTATACTTGGACCCTATAATCACATAAAACAGTACATAGTGTAAACTGTATATGGAAATGACAATAATAAAAATATAATGGATCCACTCACGAATTTTAGAGCCGTGCCAGGCTCTATGTTGAATGCCCAAGGGTGCCTGTACAGGCTAGGTGCAGAGTCTTCACAATACCCCTCAAAGGCAGGAGAGACAGCAAGGATGGTATAAAAAAATGATAAATTCATTGCAAATAAAAATTATAAAAACAACTAAACAAGTTGTATAAAAAAGTGCAAAAGCAATATAATGTATGCAGACGCGTTTCAACTCGATCAGAGTCTTCCTCAGTGCATAAGAAAGTCCATCCAGCTGGTTCTCTTTAAGTGTACCGCTCGTCTGGCTGCCGGTCACATGGGCGGAAGTTCGGCTTGCCAGCGTCTGACGTCACCTCCGGTTCTTTCGGCGCTCATTTCGTCGGCTTCCCTCTTCACAGAGAGTTTGCCCAATTGAAGCATCAGCTTCCATTGTGCATATGGGCAACTATAGGAAACTTACAAACAATGAATATATACAGATATAAATGTACAAAATCTATAAGAACTATTGTAATATGGTGTGGAACATCAAAAGTATTTAGCTATGGCCCATATATAAAGATGAAGGTGTGTAAGGCAAACTCAAAGAATATATAATAAATAAACAAATAATAAATGATAATAAATGTAAATAATAAATAAGAATAAAAATAAATATAAATAAAAATAAAAATAAAAATATTTTTTATTTTTAATTTTTTATTTATTTTTATTTTTATTTATTTTTATTCTTATTTATTATTTAGTTATTATTATTATTATTAGTTATTTGAGTGGATCCATTATATTTTTATTATTGTCATTTCCATATACAGTTTACACTATGTACTGTTTTATGTGATTATAGGGTCCAAGTATACGGAACACTACCAGTATATATCCCTGTATTTACAAGTACTGTATACATTCACTTTTTTGGGATTAAGAGAGTGGTGTGTGGATTTCTGTGGCATTTGTGTATTCAGTGTCCATATATCTTCTATTGTATACTTTGTATTTAAGGTGTTGGGGAACACTTTTTCCACCACCACTTTTGTGTTTTTGTATTGTGTAAGCGCCATTCACTTATTTATTTTTTATTGTTCATATTATTCCCTAACCAAGTGTGGGCTGCTCCAATCCATTATAAATGGAATTATTCGAAAATAGAAATAATTGGCAAGATAAGCTGGCCAGGAAATTTAATTGTGAAACTGAACCTATTAAGTTTCGGGAATATGATTTTGACTATACTTGTGAATCATTACAAAAGTTATTGATCAAAGAGACAAAAATTAAATGGGAAATTTTTACCATGGAAAAATACCTGACAGAGCATATTACCCCTAGGGGCTTAAGGTTTTTTTAAAAACCTACCTTTGATCAGGACGATGATGGTTTCATGGAGATATGGAATTCTGCTTTAGAATCTTTTTCTGCTCGCATGATGTCCATCATCGTCCAACAAAGAAAACGTAACCTTGTCAAACTAGATAGGGAAATTAACGAGATTAAAGATAAATTACAACCTATGTCAGAAATTGAAGAAATGTCTATTTCCCTAAAAAGGGTCCAAGAAAATGTTGACAAACAGGAGGAAGAGGTTATCTCCGTTAAAAAAAGTAAATATATTAGGGATAAGCATGATTATGCTTATGATAGAGTTCGTTCATTTGCTAAATATAACAGAAACCATTCTAGTAACTCTAACTCCATGTATATATCTAGGAATTTTAATGGAAATAACAATAATAGGTACAATAATAATAATAAAAATAAAAAATCCCATATTCATGAACAAACTAGGTCCACCTTTAAGAATCCGGTTATATGCAGTGGACCTAATCAAATACAACTCCCTACACGTAACCAGCAACATATTTCTAACTATGGCAACAGGTTTAGACCTTTGATGGAGAATACCAATAAAAATCAGACTGATACAAACCAAACCAAGTCCTATGCCGAAATCTCCAAACTTTCATCGCGCCCTTTTTTAGGACAGGACGCATCTCCCCGTCCCCAGAGGCCAAAGAGACCTTGGGCTCAGGGAGAAGGGGATGTCGAGCAGGAAGACGTTTGGACCTTGAAAAAAAGAGGAAGAAACCACCATTAGGTATCTTTAATCTTTCAGATAAAGTCCTTACCAATAAAGAATTGGAGGTTCTT
Organism: Pelobates cultripes; assembly: GCA_933207985.1. Classification (NCBI taxonomy): domain Eukaryota; kingdom Metazoa; phylum Chordata; class Amphibia; order Anura; family Pelobatidae; genus Pelobates; species Pelobates cultripes. The sequence continues at coordinate 55,949,833 of OW240923.1, forward strand.
AATAAGGGCTTAAAATTCGCACCAACTAGCAACAATAAACCTTTTAATACATTTGTGGATATGCATAAATTTATCCGTAAACTTTGTCTTAAAAAACATTTTAAAAAATTTTCCACCAGTGAACAAGAGGGAGCTATTTGTGACACTTTTGTTCACACCAACTTAAAAGACAAATCCCACTTTTTTTTCCAAAAAACCACATTAGTGGCGAAATGAAGGTCTTTGAAAAGTTGGTGATGAAAGATGTGAGACAAATGAATAACAAGAAAAAGAAAAAAGGTAATTTCAATCATGCACAAATTAAAGCCCTTAAGAATCTCCAACAAGATTACAATATAGTCATTAAGCCAGCTGATAAGGGTGGGGTCATCGTCATGCTAAATGTTGCGGACTATATGACGGAAGTCTATAGACAGCTGAACGATGCCTCCACCTATGTTCAATTAAAGGCCGATCCTACATCAGATATAAAGAAAAAATACATGTCATTATTAAGTAAGGGCATGGAAGATGGCATCCTCAACAAACATGTGTATAAGTATTTAAATATAGCCGTAAGTCGTATACCAGTCTTTTATATACTCCCAAAAATCCATAAGGATATAAAAAATCCTCCCGGAAGACCTATAGTATCCGGGATTGGTTCCATACTTAGCAGACTATCTGAGTATATAGACAGACTACTCCAGCCCTTGGTAATTTCACAACCCACATATCTGAGAGATTCTACTCAGCTAATAAATATTTTACAGCATATTAAGTGGGAGGATGACTACCATTTAGTCACATGTGACGTGTCTAGCCTTTATACCATCATTTCACACGAATTGGGTTGTGAAGCTGTCCAACACTTTCTGATTTCGAGTAATAGGTTTGTTGAGAACCAGATTCAGTTCATCATAGACAGTATCCGCCTTATACTGACCAATAATTTTTTTTGGTTTGATGGTTTATTTTTTTTACAGTTAGTCGGTAGTGCGATGGGGACCAGATTCGCTCCCAGTTATGCCAACTTATTTATGTCACGCTGGGAGGATACTTTTCTCCCAGGTCGAGACGGTATGGGAGCGGGTCTGGTCCTCTATCGCAGATATATCAACGACATTTTCTTTATTTGGAAAGGCACTAGCACTAGCACCTCTCTGGATTTGTTTTTAGATAAACTTAATGATAACCAAAGAAACATCGTTTTAACTAGTCAAATTAGCCAGACATCTGTCCAATTTTTGGATCTAGAGATTTATGTCATGAATAATCATATTTTTACAAAAACCTTTTTTAAACCAGTGGACGTCAATGGGTACATTGACACCACGAGTTGCCATTATGACCCGTGGTTGCGCAATGTACCAAAAAGTCAATTTAATCGTATTTTTAAAAATTGTAGTGACATTACAGAATATGATAAACAGGCAGATCGTTTGAAGCGATTTTTTGTGGAAAAGAAATATGATCCGACAATTTTGGACCGTCAGATACAGGAGACTAAATTAATAAATAGGGAGTCACTACTAAAATATAGGAATAAAGAAACTACGAAACAACAAACTGATGAACCCCTTTTGATCTTGGATTATAGCAGTGATGCTGGCCATGTAAAATCAATTATTAATAAGTATTGGCACATCCTGCAAACTGACGATAGTCTTCAGAGTATCATCGGTAAGAAACCAAAAATTGTATATAGAGGTACAAAAAATCTTCAGACTTTTTTAGTTAAAAACCATATAAAAACTAATGTCACTAATACGAATATTTTTAATCAGAAGCTTGGTTTTTATCCGTGTAAAATGTGCACAGCATGTAAGAAGACAAAATTCAAAAAAGACACTTGTACCAGCTTTGTGTCTCGTGTATCACATAAAGATTATAAGATCAATTCAATTCTTACTTGTCATTCTAGCAATGTGATATATCTTCTTTGGTGTCCTTGTGGTCTACAATATGTGGGAATGACCACAAGGACTTTAAAAACTTGCATAATGGAACATTTGGGTAATATACAAAGAGGTTATGCAAATCACAGTGTCTCTGCACATTTTGCACAATATCACAATAGTGATCCTTCACTTGTTAGTTTTATTGCTATGGCCCAAAAGAAAAAAGATTGGAGAGGTGAGGACAACTTTAAAGAACTTTGTAAAATTGAGAGTAGGTGGATCTTTGAGCTTGATACCTTATCCCCCAAAGGCCTAAATTTAGATTTTGAGTTGGTCCACTTTCTATAGTTGTGAATATTTTTTATTTTATTTATTTATTTATTTATTTAGTTAGATGATACATTATTTATTTATTATTATTTTTTATATTATATTATTTTTTATATTATTTTTTGTTATTATTTTTATTTTTATTTAATTTAATTTAATTTAATTTTTTTATTATTTTTTATTTTTATTTTTATTTTTATTTTATTATTTATTTATTTTTTTTTTATTTATTTATTTATTTATTTTTTTTTTATATTTATTTTTATTCTTATTTATTATTTACATTTATTATCATTTATTATTTGTTTATTTATTATATATTCTTTGAGTTTGCCTTACACACCTTCATCTTTATATATGGGCCATAGCTAAATACTTTTGATGTTCCACACCATATTACAATAGTTCTTATAGATTTTGTACATTTATATCTGTATATATTCATTGTTTGTAAGTTTCCTATAGTTGCCCATATGCACAATGGAAGCTGATGCTTCAATTGGGCAAACTCTCTGTGAAGAGGGAAGCCGACGAAATGAGCGCCGAAAGAACCGGAAGTGACGTCAGACGGCGGCAAGCCGAACTTCCGCCCATGTGACCAGCAGCCAGACGAGCGGTACACTTAAAGAGAACCAGCTGGATGGACTTTCTTATGCACTGAGGAAGACTCTGATCGAGTTGAAACGCGTCTGCATACATTATATTGCTTTTGCACTTTTTTATACAACTTGTTTAGTTGTTTTTATAATTTTTATTTGCAATAAATTTATCCATTTTTTATACCATCCTTGCTGTCTCTCCTGCCTTTGAGGGGTATTGTGAAGACTCTGCACCTAGCCTGTACAGGCACCCTTGGGCATTCAACATAGAGCCTGGCACGGCTCTAAAATTCGTGAGTGGATCCATTATATTTTTATTATTGTCATTTCCATATACAGTTTACACTATGTACTGTTTTATGTGATTATAGGGTCCAAGTATACGGAACACTACCAGTATATATCCCTGTATTTACAAGTACTGTATACATTCACTTTTTTGGGATTAAGAGAGTGGTGTGTGGATTTCTGTGGCATTTGTGCATAATTATTAGGCAACTTCCTTTCCTTTGGCAAAATGGGTCAAAAGAAGGACTTGACAGGCTCAGAAAAGTCAAAAATAGTGAGATATCTTGCAGAGGGATGCAGCACTCTTAAAATTGCAAAGCTTCTGAAGCGTGATCATCGAACAATCAAGCGTTTCATTCAAAATAGTCAACAGGGTCGCAAGAAGCGTGTGGAAAAACCAAGGCGCAAAATAACTGCCCATGAACTGAGAAAAGTCAAGCGTGCAGCTGCCACGATGCCACTTGCCACCAGTTTGGCCATATTTCAGAGCTGCAACATCACTGGAGTGCCCAAAAGCACAAGGTGTGCAATACTCAGAGACATGGCCAAGGTAAGAAAGGCTGAAAGACGACCACCACTGAACAAGACACACAAGCTGAAACGTCAAGACTGGGCCAAGAAATATCTCAAGACTGATTTTTCTAAGGTTTTATGGACTGATGAAATGAGAGTGAGTCTTGATGGGCCAGATGGATGGGCCCGTGGCTGGATTGGTAAAGGGCAGAGAGCTCCAGTCCGACTCAGACGCCAGCAAGGTGGAGGTGGAGTACTGGTTTGGGCTGGTATCATCAAAGATGAGCTTGTGGGGCCTTTTCGGGTTGAGGATGGAGTCAAGCTCAACTCCCAGTCCTACTGCCAGTTCCTGGAAGACACCTTCTTCAAGCAGTGGTACAGGAAGAAGTCTGCATCCTTCAAGAAAACATGATTTTCATGCAGGACAATGCTCCATCACACGCGTCCAAGTACTCCACAGCGTGGCTGGCAAGAAAGGGTATAAAAGAAGAAAATCTAATGACATGGCCTCCTTGTTCACCTGATCTGAACCCCATTGAGAACCTGTGGTCCATCATCAAATGTGAGATTTACAAGGAGGGAAAACAGTACACCTCTCTGAACAGTGTCTGGGAGGCTGTGGTTGCTGCTGCACGCAATGTTGATGGTGAACAGATCAAAACACTGACAGAATCCATGGATGGCAGGCTTTTGAGTGTCCTTGCAAAGAAAGGTGGCTATATTGGTCACTGATTTGTTTTTGTTTTGTTTTTGAATGTCAGAAATGTATATTTGTGAATGTTGAGATGTTATATTGGTTTCACTGGTAATAATAAATAATTGAAATGGGTATATATTTGTTTTTTGTTAAGTTGCCTAATAATTATGCACAGTAATAGTCACCTGCACACACAGATATCCCCCTAACATAGCTATAACTAAAAACAAACTAAAAACTACTTCCAAAAATATTCAGCTTTGATATTAATGAGTTTTTGGGGTTCATTGAGAACATGGTTGTTGTTTAATAATAAAATTAATCCTCAAAAATACAACTTGCCTAATAATTCTGCACTCCCTGTATTAAACCTGGGGTATTTTGAATCTTTTCATGCAGCCATTTTACCACCAATCTATGCCAAATTTTAAAAAAATAATAATAATTGGTGATTTTTTTTGAGACACATAGCAATTTAAGAATATATGTACTGAGAACTTTAAGGGTTACTGCCAAAGAACACCCCAATATGTGTTTAGCATCATCTCCTGAGTACAGGGATACCACCCATGTATAGGAGTGTTGGGTTCTCTGGGGGCTAAAAGACCTTATTTAGAGGGTGCGCATTACAGTTTTCCAACTTGGAATTTTCACAGTAAGTCATCATATACCCATGTCCCATTTGGGACATTTTTGAAGCCGGACAATATAATTCACCCCAATCAAACCATATATTTTTGAAAAGTAGACACCCTAGGGTATTTCAAATGGTGGTATTTTAACACTTTCCATGCACTATTTCTACCACCAGTCTCTGTCAAACATTTGGGTAGTAATTAAGTGTTCCTGCATAGCAAGACCACTTAATATTATCTCACATATATATTATTCTTATTCTTATTATACCTAAATTTACGACCCTAACTCCTCCCACAGTTTTTGCACTACATAGACAGTAATATACCGAAACGTGCGGATTGTTCCCGATTGGTGTGCTATTACTTTGTGGAATGTTTTGCCGAAATTGGTCCCATAGGAATAAATGGCAAAATGTTCAAAACTAGAGTAGGAGCTGACAAAAGCTAGAGTGTGAGCTGAAAAATCAGGACATGATTTCTAAACTGCCACCACTCCCTCATTTTCAAGCCCACCTACACAAATCTTAATATCAAAACGTTCAGCTATCCCTGCTGCCACTAAACATGTCCACGGCTAAGCCATAATCCTGATAGTTTTTACAATATGACCATTTGTTTGCAACTCACACTGTCCATTGACATTCATTGAAACTCCACTCTATCCACCTCAAATTTGAAGGGCAATATATACAAACTCTGACTGTGCCTTCATTTTTATTATTTCAGAGACATACTATGCATCAAAATATAGGTCTGGGTCTTGTGATTCTCACAATATAAAGCTCTTCGCTGTAGAAATTATACTTTTTAAAATATGACAGTTTGAAGCTGGCAACCGCTAGTGAAGTGAGCAATTTGGAGCAGTTTGTTTTTAACCGCTCTTCTCTGCCCTATTTGAAATCTATTAGTTCCTGTTGGCAGTTAGTGGAATGTTTGAGGGATTTTAAAGATTTTAAAGCTCTTCTCTGCCCTTGCTGTAGAGTGAGTGAACCACACTCCAACCTTTCCACAGTTATTCCAGCCACTCCAACCACACAACAGTTACTCAAGCCACTCCACCCAGTTACTCTGCCCACTCCAGTTGCAAACTACTGGTGGAGGCAAGAACACTTTACACAATTTCCCCAGAAATTGTAGCTTTTCTAGTTAAGTGTTCTTGCATAGCAAGACAACTTAATGTTAGCTTACATATATATTGTTATTATTCTTATTATAGCCAAATTTACCACCCTAACTCCTCCCACAGTTTTTACACTACATAGACAGTAATACACCGAAACGTGCGGATTGTTCCCGATTGGTGTTCTATTACTTTGTGGAACGTTTTGCCGAATGGTTCACGAAATATCGTCTTTTTTTGTGGCGAAATTGGTCCCATAGGAATGAATGGCGAAATATTCAAAACTAAAGTGGGAGCTGACAGAAGCTAGAGTGTGAGAGAAAATATGTGGTTAGTGGAGCGCTGATTAGCTAAAAAATAGATGAGAGATAAGGTACAAAAATAGGAGACCTAGCAACCTATACAGTATAAGACAAATGGAAAAAATAAAAATACCTTTCTCTTCTAATAACTCATAATTAGTAACCTTACTGGCATACTCAAAATTTATTTAAAACTCAATTTATATACAGATAAATTTAAAAAGAAAATAACATCTGTTAAAAATAATATGTCTATTTAGAAAAAAAGCCATGCAAAAGTCCCGACCTTATTTGAAATTCTCGGCGTCCCGAGTCAGCAAAAGTAATGCTGAAAAATATCAGATAAAAAGTCCTCTTTAAAGTGCAAATGTTGGCTTGTATCGATGGGAGTCAGACCCCTCCAGACGCGTTTCTAAGCTTCAGCGGCTTTCTCAATGGATGCGGTCTGCCTCGTTATATCCACTTATATAGTGATAGCCGACTTTCTTTTTCGCGGCAAATTCAGTAATAGATGTTGCAAAAGTACACTATCTTCTATGGAACCAATCAATTACATTATATCAAACTTTAAAAATCCAAAAACGTTACTATTTATTGTTTTAATCAGCACAGTATATTACTGTTCTTTATTTATTACCGTTGCTATAGTAACACCCGCCTAAGCAGGTTTGAATATAACTGCCGTTTTCATCTAATAAGACAGAAAACGAAAATAAAATAATGAAGTTTATTTAAAAGAAATTTATTATAGAATAAATTGTATCTTAAATCTTCTATTATGCTCATATAGATAATTACTGTATTACAGCTAAGATCGATACTTTTGATCTAAAATTTTTTTTATTCAGGCAGTCTAGATGTTTAAACCTTAAAGGACCACTCTAGGCACCCAGACCACTTCAGCTTAATGTGGTCTGGGTGCCAGGTCCAGCTAGGGTTAACCCATTTTTTAATAAACATAGCAGTTTCAGAGAAACTGCTATGTTTATTAATGGGTTAAGCCTTCCCCCAAAGTCTGTCTCATTGACAGCCACTAGTGATTTTCACAGTGAGAGCACGCCAGCGTCCATAGGAAAGCATTGTAAATGCTTTCCTATGTGACCGGCTGAATGCGCGCGCAGCTCTTGCCGCGCGTGCGCATTCAGCCGACGGGGGAACGGAGGAGGAGAGCTCTCCGCCCAGCGCTGGAAAAAGGTAAGTTTAAACCCCTTTCCAGAGCCGGGCGGGAGGGGGTCCCTGAGGGTGGGGGCACCCTCAGGGCACTATAGTGCCAGGAAAACGAGTATGTTTTCCTGGCACTATAGTGGTCCTTTAATGCTTATACTGCCTCTATTAGTTATAAGTTAATTTGACAAACAAAATATTGTGAATTGCAAACACTGCAAAATAACCCTTGTGGCTATCAAACAGGGAAAGATTTATATAAAATATAAATACCCCAATTTAGGAGGTGCAAAGACTCCTCAGTGTCTTCAATATAAATATAAAACAATAAAAAGCACAACCTAAAAAATACAAAGGGAGACCAATAGTGCAGACTAAAAAAATAAAAACCATACCATAAAAAAATATAGAGATGCACTCACAAACAAAGATGTTAATAGGCAGGATATAAATAGTCTTCTTAAAGTGCTTCGTCTCTTCTTAGTGTAGAAATAAATGCTTAAAACAAAGCACAAAGACAGACCATAGTGTATAGCGCTACCTTTCTATTTTATCTGTCCATTTATCACAAGGTAGAGGAACACCTTGTTGGTGAACTGCTGCTCACCCCTGAGAAGAGAGCGCTTATTATTCTTTTGCAGACCATAGTGTATAACTGTATAGTATTAAAAATTGTAACTTTATTGGATACACTTACAAAATGACAGTAGTTATCAGGCTCTTCAAATCAAAATTCAATGTCTTCCACCAAAATTATAACCCTCAGGATACACAGAAGAATGGAGACAAGGGAGATGAAGAGATCCTCAGTAAAATATTAACAAAGCTTGCCACCCTACGTGTTTCGTCTTAATGACTTCATCAGGGGCTTGTAGCAACACAAAATCAAATACACACATATACACATTAAATATCCTGCCTTTAAAAGTCTTTGACCAATCCTGAAGGTGCCTTTAGTCGGACACATCTGTGGTTGATCTCCTCCGTCGGGTTTCAATATCCTTTCGCGCTTTCAGAGGCGCGTGCGCTCCAAGCCTCGTTTTCGCACAAAGACGGAAGTCCTGGTTCGTCTGTATCCGGAACGCAAATGCGTTCCACTTCTATCCGGAAACCGGAAGACAAGCTCAAAATGGAGCGCAGTACATATCAGTCCCTCCGAAACCGGAAATGGAGTCCGAGGGGGGAAATCAAAATAGGTTCCTGCGACGAAGTGCCCTTCACCACTTGTGCCTGGAGAGGACTGCTTGCCCGCCTCTTGCCCTGTGACTATGGCCCCTGGGATGTATTGCCCTTTAAAGACATGATTTGGGCATAATGGATTTGTGTTGTGCTGCTGCTGGCCCTTTAAGAACCATCTGGGGACATACTGTGGAGTTACTGGGTGGCCACCATTTCCTGTATCAGAAGCACATGGTGAGAACAATGGATGGCGGCCATTTTAACTCACAGACACTGTTTGGACTTTTCAACACGGTGCCATCTTGCCAGTATTTGGTGCACAGAGACATCGTGCAGTGGTTTTGGACTATACAGCAGGGGACACATTATACAGTAATTGTTTTTCATTTAGCCTGTATATGTTCTGCAGAATCTGCATTAAACTGTATTTTCCAAAGTACTGAACGGATCTGGGTGAATTTTGGATATGTGGTTCACCCAGATCCCCCGGTTCCAAGGATATACTTTTTATGGGGTTATTGCATGTTTTGGGGTCCCTGTGATGTATATTTTAGAAGTTATGAATGCTGTAAAAATTGTAATGTTTCTGGCCAGCAGATAATTGAGCTTTGTGTATTGTAGAAACTCAATTATCTAGCCTGGCCCAGAGGAGGAGTTTTGTGTTGCATAAATTGTGAGTTCTGTGTGCCAGTAAATCAGTCTTGTTCCAGCATTAATCCTTGGCTCATGTTTGGGGGAAGGGATACCTACACTCTGGGGATTGCTATAATCACTTACTCCCCAGAGGAAGCTCTTGCAATAGCTTGATTTGTTCCTGTTCCTGCTCTCTGGGGAAAGAGAGGTTCACCCACTGGAAGCTGGATCCTGGCCTTGGGTCCAGGGTGGGTGGAAACAGCAGAGACCCCGGCGCAGTTGCATCGCTGGAAGTGGGGTCTGCAGTGCTGATGGTGTCGGTTGGAGTGCTTGGAGTCCTCAGCGAGCACTAGGAGCATCGATTGGCGGAGGTACTCAGTCGGAGTGCCAGCGTTCCGTCACAGTTCCACTTCTTACAAATATGGAACACTCATCAAAAGAAAAAAATTTGTATCAAAAACAATAGGCAAATAAATATAAAAAATATAAAAATGTTAAAATAAATAAAACAAATGTATTATATCATTAAAAATAATAATAAATACAAGGAACATATTACAAAAAACATGCCATATCGAAATCTACATTCATACCATCTGGTTGCATTGTTTTTAAAGTATGAATCCAAAAACCTTCTCTTTGCCTTAATTTAAGTACCAAATCTCCACCTCTTGCATCTAAAGACACCTTTTCAATCCCTATATATGAAAAAGTACTTGGATTAAAATTCTGACATCTATCACAGTGAACGGGAACTGAATGGGTTAATAATTTATTTTTAATATTATTAAAATGTTCTAAAAATCTTTTTTTCACAGGTCTAATAGTCCGTCCGACATATTGAGTTCCACAACCACATGTAAGGAGATAAACTACATGTGTGGAGTTACATGTAATATGTTCTTTAATTTTAAAATTCTTTTTTGTTCTTGAGCTGGAAAAATTATAAATCTTTTGGTTCTTATAATGACAACTTTTGCATGAACCACAAGTATAAAACCCCACAGGTTTTTTTACTCCTTCTTTATTACCATTTCTAAAGGTGCTTGGTGCCAAAACATTTTTAAAACTTTTCCCTTTTCTAAAAATAATTTGTGGGACAGGGGGGAGTTCTGTTTTTAAAAAATCATCTTCTAATAAAAGAGGCCAATGTTTCTTTAATATTTTCTTAATTTCTTTAGCATGAGTGTTATACTGAGTGTTAAAAGAGAAGGCAAATTTATTATTAACCAGTGTGGCTTGTTTTTCCTTATTTCGTAGTAATTCTCCTCTCTTTATTATAGGAATGCATAATCTCCTTATTTATAAAATTATTAGCATATCCCTTTTATATAAACTTATTTTTAAGGAGAGAGGCCTGGTCTAAAAAGGTTTTTTCATCTGTACAATTCCGCCTAATTCTTGTGAATTGACTTCGTGGAACACCACGAAGCCAGTTGGGATGATGATTGCTCTCTGTGTTAATAAAACTATTTGCATCCGTAGGTTTAAAAAATGTTTTTGTCTTTATCTTTTCATCTTCAATAAAAATAGTCAAATCTAAAAAATTAATCTCATTATGACTAAAAATTGGAGAAAAAATTTAATTAACTTGGTTAGAATTAATATAATCAATAAAATCTAATAAACTACTTTCAGAGCCATCCCATATAAAAAGAATATCGTCTATATACCTTCTCCAGAATACCAAGTTTGCGCCGAATGGATTGTTCGTCCATATAAAATTATTTTCCCAAAAATCTAAAAAGATATTGGCATAACTCGGCGCGAACTTGGTACCCATAGCTGTTCCTTGCAATTGTAAATAAAAATCTTCATTAAAAGAGAAAAAATTATGAGTAAGAATAAAATGAATACTATCTAATAAAAAACTATTAAAACCATGCGTAATTTCAACATCTAAATCTAATGCAGCTTTTATTGCTGAAAGTCCTAGGTCATGTCTAATGATAGTGTATAATGAGGTAACGTCAACTGTTACCCAAAAAAAATTTTTTTGCCATTCAAGACACTCTAATTCTTGTAAAAGACTTTTTGTATCTTTTTTTAGTCTGCACTATTGGTCTCCCTTTGTATTTTTTAGGTTGTGCTTTTTATTGTTTTATAAGTTCATTTGAGCTTTATTTGCTCTTCAGAGCATTATATGGATATAAATGTATTCTTCTTAGAGGACCCTTCCTCTATTACACGGAAAAAATATAATATAAACCACAAAAAAGTTGAAAATCCCTAATCTCGGGATGCCGAGAATTTCAAATAAGGTCTGGACTTTTGCATGGCTTTTTTCTAAATAGACATATTATTTTTAACAGATGTTATTTTCTTTTTAAATTTATCTGTATATAAATTGAGTTTTAAATAAATTTTGAGTATGCCAGTAAGGTTACTAATTATGAGTTATTAGAAGAGAAAGGTATTTTTATTTTTTCCAGAAGCTAGAGTGTGAGCTGAAAAACCAGTACATGATTTCTAAACTGCCACCACTCCCTCATTTTCAAGCCCACCTACACAAATCTTATATCAAAACGTTTAGCTATCCCTGCTGCCACTACAAATGTCCACGGCTAAGCCATAGTCCTGATAGTTTTCACAATATGTCCATTTGTTTGCAACTCATGCCGTCCATTGACATTCATTGAAACTCCACTCTAGCCACCTCAAATTTGAAGGGCAATATCTAAACTGCAATGTAAAACAAAATAGTACACAGTGTTAGAAAGTGAGCTCTAAATACACCTATAAAGTGGTACCCCTTACACCACTATACAAACAATATAATACATACAAGGTAATAGGTGGAGCTGCGTAATGTCCTGTGTTATCTGTAAAACAGAGTAAATACAAATAGCGTAGAGAGTCTGAACAAATAAAGATGATAAAGGTAGAGATAAATGGGTTAAACTCACAAGATTAGAGTCATACCATCATATGACTCTAGAGGTATGTTCCTTTGGACCATTGGGGGGTTGTCATATGATGGTATGACTCTAATCTTGTGAGTTTAACCCATTTATCTCTACCTTTATCATCTTTATTTGTTCAGACTCTCTACGCTATTTGTATTTACTCTGTTTTACAGATAACACAGGACATTACGCAGCTCCACCTAATATCTAAACTGCGACTGTGCCTTCATTTTTAATATTTCAGAGACATACTATACATCAAAATGTAGGTCTGGGTCTTGTGATTCTCACAATATAAAGCTCTTCGCTGAAGGATTTATACAATTTGGAGCTGTTTGTTTTTAACCGCTCTTCTCTGCCCTATTTGAAATCTATTAGTTCCTGTTGGCAGTTGGTGGAATGTTTGGGGGATTTTAAAGATTTGAAAGCTCTTCTCTGCCCTTGCTGTAAAGTGAGTGAACCACACTCCAACCTTTCCACAGTTACTCCAGCCACTCCAACCACACAACAGTTACTCAAGCCACTCCACCAAGTTACTCCGTCCACTCCAGTTGTAGACTACTGGTGGAGGCAAGAAGAACACTTCACACAATTTCCCCAGAAATTTTAGCTTTTCTAGTTTTTTTGTGTTTATTATTTTTCACACTTATTCTACTTTAGGCATGGATTCTCAGCTCCTCTTAGGTGTTACTGCAAAAGAACACCCCGATATGTGTTCAACAACATCTCCTGAGTACAGTGATACCACCCATGTATAGGTGTGTTGGGTCTCTGGGGGCTAAAAGACCTTATTTGGAGGGTGCGTGTTTCAGTTTTCCAACCTGGAATTTTCACAGTTAGTCATCATGCATCCATGTCCTATTTGGGGCATTTTTGAAGCTGGACAATATAATTTACCCCCATCAAGCCATATATTTTTGTAAAGTAGACACCCTAGAGTATTTCAAATGGTGGTATTTTAACACTTTCCATGCTCTAATTCTACCACCAGCCTTTGTCAAACATTTGTTTAGTCTTTTTTTTAATCTCACATTGTATTTTAGGCATGGATTTTTAGTTCTGTTTATGTGTTACTGACAAAGAAACCCCCAATATGTGTTCAGCAACATCTCCCGAGTACAACAGTGCCCCCAATGTACAGGTTTTATGGGCTTTTGCAAACTTACAGGGGTCAAATGTAGGGCTTTCCCCTTTTCCATGTTTGCACATTGAAATTTACCAGATTGGTTTGCTGGGCCTATGTTGCCTTTGAGACCATATAGCAGCCCAGGAATTAAAATTAACCCCATCATGGCATACCATTTGTAAAAGTAGACAACCTAGTGTATTCAAAATGGGGTATGTCCAGTCTTTTGTAGTAGCCACTTAGTCACAAACACTGGCCAAAGTTAGCATTATTCTTTGTATTTTGCATTTTGTTACACAAAACTGCACTTTTACTGGTGATTTCATCATCAGAATATGTTTTATTGATTTAGAACACTCATATTGGAGGCGAAGCCTAACCGAGCAAGTGAATGGCAGCATAATCCCTGAGCTCTGCCAAGGCCTAGCCTAAATCCACAGCCATCAAGAGCACCTGAGCCCCCAGACCCCCAAAACCCTCACCACCACCCACCCCAACACCTACACTCACCCACCCAATGGGCGGTGGCAAGAAAACACGCAACTCTGCAGTTGCGACAGAAGACAGAGAAGGCAAAGTGCCATCTTTGGCACACTCACCATCGGACTCTGAGTGTGCCAAAGATGGCCTTGGACAGAGTGGAGGCACCGCTGACCCGACGGGATATGTGAGGCTTCATCGCAGACTTCAGAAAATTGCTGAGGAGTTGGACAAGAGACTGAGCCCAATTATGGAGGGAATGGTGGACCTTACAGCCTGCACGGAGGCCACAGAGACCAAAATGGCGGAGGCGATGGAAGCAGTGCAGGCACACGGCAGGGAGCAACAAGACCTAGGCGAGCAGCTTTGCTCCCTCGAAAACACCAATGAAGACCTCAACAATAGAACAAGGAGAAACAACATTAGAGTGAGAGGCATACCGGAATCTGTATCCACCGAGCTTCTCACAGATACCCTCACAGTAGTGTACCAAAACCTACTACCAGAGTCCTCGACCGCCGACCTACTAATACCCCGATGGGTAGGGGGGGTACTTCGGGACAAAGGGGACAGATCCGTGGAAAGGCAGGTCCCTCATTCATCAACCTGCACACAAGACAGGGGAACACCGATGCCACCCTAAGAACACAAGCACCTCACACACAGACCAAATACGACTTGGCCTACCATCAGGGGGGACCTGGACTCTGGCCCCCGAAGCACCCAACAACTTTAACAGGAAATGCTCCACCAAACCCAAAGCCACACCGGGAAGGCCACAACAGGGGGGTCAAGTGACACCTCCCGCCCCGGACGGCGCATCTGTGCCCCGCCACATACTCATACCTAGCCAGACCAACCAGGGGCGGACTAGCCACCACCCCAGGTAAAGCCTGAAAGGGGCACCTGGCGGATCCCCCCCCCGGGACCGTAGTAGGCGGACCGCGGGGGCGCCGTCCAGGACCCTTACCGGGGGGCAGAGACAGACGAACAAAAAGCACACACCACCCCCAAGACCACAGACCACTGCCCATGCACCCTGGCATGTTTAGAGGTCCAAGCAACAAAAGACAGGCCGAGTCGGGCCGCTGTGCACACAGACCCAGCCACTCTGCCCAGCCTTACCAAAACACACGCAAAAGACACACACGCACCCCCAAAAGGGAACAATGACAGGGGAACGCACCACACAACAAGATACGCAACGCCACTAGACAGCTCTGAGACCACACTATAGTGACTCAATAATACACATCACTCCAGGACCGAGATCTACACACGGCCGCCACACATCCGCACCACCACCGGCCAATAGACACACAGCAGCTCACCTAGGACTCGCAACCACCATGATAGGAGACCAGTAGATGATTGCAAAACACCCTCACCCCACACACAACATGCAGAGACACACGACATGAAACAATGGAATGGCAGACCAACAAGCACAAACCCTACACCAGACCGACTACACTATACCAGAAATCCCCACCACAACAGGCTCAGCTATCACAACCACATCAAGCGAGAACCCCCACACTAGACAGGGATAGGAAATGTCCCACAAGGCCCTAAGGCACATAAGGACCGATGGGAAATAATAGGACTCAACTGCTGATCGACGTACAGCCACTGGTGAAAGGCACCCATAGATAAACACAAACAGGGCACAGAAAGAGTGACCATCACGCTTCATACACCCCAACACCGCAAAACACCCTCACCAGACCACTTGGTCACTAACACTACGTTTAATTGATTGCTGTCACATGACTCAATACCTGAAGTTGTAAAAATGATACTACAAACAGGTCACGGCACTGTACTAACGATGTAATAATAAAATTATACTAACGCAGCTGAAAAAGCAGCTACTGCACACATACTAAGCCCAACGCTAACAATTGTTGTACTGAAACTATAGCAACGGTATAGACATTACACACGGCCCGAAGGTACATGAAGACGGACAGTGGGAACTATAGGACTGTAATAGTGATAGTCATATAACCACCATTGAAAAGCACCCACAGCCAAAGCAAACCAGGTACAGAAAGAACAAATGCCACGCTCCATACAACGTAGAGTCACCCCAACCCCGCAAAACACCCCCACTAGACCACCTGATCGCAAATGCTGTGTCTAACTGGTTGCCCTCGCATGATACAATGCCTACTGTCATATAAACAATGTTTTTTTTTCATTTAAAAATATTGTACTAACGCTGTTATAATAATGTTACACTTACGATGTTGAAACAGTTGCCACTGCACAAATACTATGTCTAATGAAATCAATAGTAGCACTGAAACTTTAAAAATGTTATAGTAATGTTGCACTAAAACCACCACAGCCGGAGGATCCCCCAAAAAGGGACCACACGCAAGGCTGCCACATGCTACCCCCCCACGCACAAAGAACCAACACACACCTGCCCAAGGCCATCTAGCCACAGAACACGACACCAGCTCCGCATCGCACCACCCTGCCCTACAACAACACTATAGCAAAGGCAAGGCGATACTGCCACAGAGCAGATACATCGCCCTGCGGCGGGCGGCCTCCACCCCCCGCCGTCAAATACCAGGCACCCAAGAGCCTAGCACCACACCACAAATGGACACCATGAACCACCACAGGCCCCGTCCCCTCCTTCCCCGACCCAAGCCCCGAGCTCAGCCAACCTAGCCCAGTTACAGGCAGGTCAAAGGCAGGACCTGCCACAACTTGTCAACACCCTTCCCTAAGGACTCGCAACCTTCCAGACCCACTGAGTGGACACTCTGACAGGAGACCGAGCCCCCCGCCTATGCCGCAACTGGTCAGTTTGATAAGCCCAGTTCTCACCCACACCACTCTAAAAGACTGCCCCGGCGGTCTGCCGCACCTGCGCACGCCAGGACCCACGACCCACCACTCCTCCCCCTTCATCCCCATCCCCCACCAAGCCACCTACTCCCCCCGAATACCAAAGTACACCCAATCCGAGCCCTTCTCGGTGCCAGTCCCGAACGGCTCATCCCCACGGGAAGACACCCATCAACACGCCATGGCACCACCGAATATAAAGATCCGCTTAACCTCCCTCAACGTGACTGGACTAAACTCCCCAGGCAAGCGACATGGGATACTCCGCTGGGCCAACCGCACAGGTGCGGACATAATCCTACTCCAGGAAATCCACTTCACCGACCGGAAATGCTTCCCACTGACCAACAGACACTTCAAAAGACACTTTTTAGCCAACTCCCCGGAACCCAAAAAAAGGGGGTGGACATCTTTTTACGCAACTCCTGCCCATTAGAGAGCATACGTACACTCCAAGACCCTAACGGGAGATATCTTATCCTCACAGGGCAAATGGGCACAACACCGCTAACAGTATGCTTCGTATATGCGCCGACCACCCCAGATACCACATTCTGGAGCACCTTTAAGTCGCACCTCGACAGCATCTCAGCCAAACACTTAATTATCGGAGGCGATCTCAACGCGACACAGACACCCGCCATAGACCGCAGAACCTACACAGGAGCCACACCAGTCCCGACAAGGAACGACAAACTATACACGGCATTCTTCAATGAGACACCCCTACTGGACATCTGGAGAGCCCACCACCCGGCATCCAAGGACTTCACTCTTTACTCCCACACACACCAGTCATATTCACACATAGACAGCTTCCTCGTCTCGCAGTCGGTCCAACCCTGGACCACCCACACGCACATAGAAAACATCGCATGGTCTGACCATGCGGAGATCACGCTGAACCTACAAATCCCACAACTGTCACGCCCGTGGCACTGGCGCCTCAACCCGTGGATTCTACGGGACAAAGCAACAGTATACACCATAACCAAACAACTTAAAACCTACTTTGAAATCAACGCCACAGAAGACATGGACCCGACGACAGTGTGGGCAGCCCAGAAAGCGACAATATGAGGCCAGCTGATAGCAATAGCCATAGCCCTCAAAAAACAGCACCTCAAATACCTAACAGAGGCACTAATCAGATTAACGAAGCTCGAAACACTCCACAAACAAAATCCTTCGGACATGCTGCTCACACAGCTTACCTCCACGCGAGAGCTCATCAAACACTCTCCACAGCAGATGTAGCACGA
The DNA here is from genome assembly GCA_933207985.1 of Pelobates cultripes. Taxonomy (NCBI): domain Eukaryota; kingdom Metazoa; phylum Chordata; class Amphibia; order Anura; family Pelobatidae; genus Pelobates; species Pelobates cultripes. The sequence continues at coordinate 55,967,818 of OW240923.1, forward strand.
AACCTTTATGAGAAGAGTAATAAAGCGGACTCCCTCCTAGCAAATTGCCTCAAAAAACAACAGGACAATAAAAAATTCTCCAAAATCAGAAACCGAAATGGAGAGATCATGAACAGCCCAGACAAAATAGCTCAAGAATTCCTACAATATTACACAAACCTATACAACCACACTGAATCACCACTATCCACAGGGGACAAAGCCCAATAGGAGCACATTTCCTCCTTCCTCCAACCCCTCAATTTACCCACTCTACCCGCTCGGTCACAAGCCCTGCTGGAATCACCCATCGAGGGAGAAGAACTCGCCCAGGTCCTCAGAACACTAAAACCCATGAAAAGCCCAGGCAAAACTTTCAACTCTCTTCTACAGGGTCAACCCCTCCTCCCGGACATGCTCGCTGCCGACATATGCCTCCTGCCCAAACCGGGAAAAGAACATTTAGACCCGGGACACTACCGACCAATATCACTTCTGAACACTGACCTGAAAATCCTCACAAAAGCCCTGGCCAATCGCCTCAACACATACCTCCCCAAGCTTAAACAACCCAGACTAGGTCGGCTTCATCCCCAAAAGACAGGCATCAGACAACACCAGGAGAGCCTTCAACACGATCTGGTACTCCCAGAACCGGAACATACCATCGGTAATACTCTCGCTGGATGAAGAGAAGGAGTTCGACCGCCTTCTCTGGCCATATATGTACCAAATACTAACACACCTGAAATTCCCGGCCGGATTCCTGAACGCCCTGACGGCAATCTACAATCGCCCAACTGGAAAACTCCTACTACCCAACATTGAAGCCCAAATATTCACCATCACAAATGGGACTAGGCAGGGATGCCCTCTCTCTCCCTTAATATTTGCAATCTCATTGGAACCACTTCTACAAGCCATACGCAACCACACCGACATCCAAGGCATTCAGATCAGAAAGGACACATACACGGTAGCGGCGTACGCGGATGATGTTCTCCTGACACTAGCGGACCCTATACCATCCTTGCGCGCTACCCTCAATGCCATTGACAAATTCATATGGAAGGCCAAAAAACCACGAATCCGTAGGACAACAATGTACGTTCCCAAAACCAGTGGCGGTCTAGGGCTACCCAACTTCCAACAATATTATAATGCAGCCCAATTGGCTCACATCCAGCAATGGCATGCACCGCCGGGCACCAAAAGGTGGGTTGACATGGAGCACGACGTCATGGGCTGGGACCAGCCATCATCCTATATACAAGAACTGCACTTTTACTAGGGATTTCATCGTCGGAATACATTTTACTGATTTAGAACACTTATATTTGTGTTCAACAAAGTCTCCCGAGTATTACAATACCCCCCATGTACAGGTTTTATTGTGCTTTGGAAAGTTACAGGGTCAATATAGGGCTTGCCCGATCTAGTTTGCCAGATTGGTTTGCTGGACCTTTGTTGCCTTTTGAGACCATATGGTAGCCCAGGAATGTGAAATAACCCCATCATGGCATACCACTTTCAAATGACAACCCAGGGTATTCCAAATGGGGTATTTCCAGTCTTTTGTTGTAGCCACTTAGTCACAAACGTTGGACAAAGTTAGTGGTTTTATTTGTTTTTGTATAAATGTTTTGGTTTTTAAATTTTTATATATATATATATATATATATATATATATATATAATACATGTGCATGTATATATTATACATATATATATATATATATATATATATGATACACAAGATCCAGCGCACTCACCTATCCACTAAACAGCAACTTCAATGTTGAAAGATTTTATTAGTTTTTTTAAAAACACCTAATCTAGGCAAAAATAATGGGGGTTTAGTTACATTATATGATCATACATTGCATAAGCCTGCCACAACCTCAATGTACCCCATCTTTGGCAGGTCCTACACTAACAGCCTAATGTCTGCTCTTATGAGATTAACCACTTACTTGAGGAAAAAATTCCATCTGGGGCTCTCTGCAGTACAAGGCTAAATAGGGCCCTGGGATGAGGCACCTGTGACAGGGAGGGGTGCAAAACCAGGGAGTTGGCTAGACTCCCAAATATATATATATGAAACAAGGGGGGGTTGGCTGCACTCACCTGAACATGCATAAATGGGGGTGCTGCTGGGGGCCAAATAATACAATTGTTCT